>LR548769.1:0-120457 GCA_900536415.3 Caenorhabditis sp. 38 MB-2015
CTGGTTGACCTGGTGCTCCGGATGGTCCCTTTGGTCCAGCTGGTCCTGGTTGTCCTTGTCCTCCTGGGGCTCCTGGGTTTCCGTTTGGTCCTGGTGGTCCTTGTGGTCCAGCTGGTCCTGGTTGTCCTGGAGTGGATTCGGATTGAGCATCTTGTCCTGGTTGTCCTGGAGTTCCGGCTTGTCCTGGTTGTCCTGGTGCTCCTGATGGTCCCTTTGGTCCTGGTGCTCCTGGCGCTCCTGGTCCCGATCCTTGTCCTGGTTGTCCTGGTGCTCCAGCATCTCCTTGTGGTCCTGGTGCTCCTGGAGCTCCCGGTGGTCCTTGTGGGCATGGTTTGCATGGTGGTGGAGTGATTGGCTCACATGGTTGTGCTGGTGGTCTTCCTGGGTTACCTGGAAGTCCGGCGGCTCCCGGACGTCCTGGACGTCCTGGCTTTCCTGGTGTTCCAGCTGGTCCAGCTGGTCCTGGCAAACAACATCCGGAGCATGATCCTCCTTGATTTGTGGCAGCTGGAACTCCTCCATCAACTCCCAAATCAGTATCATATCCAGCTTGACGAGCGTATCTTGAAGCATTCTTTGGTGAAGAACGAATGTGGTTGACTTCAGCGAAAATGTCACGAGCCGAATGTTTGCAGAACTTGATCTCATGTGTCAATTGGCTCTTCACATTGTCAACATAGCTATACACCATTGGCAAAGTCACACAGAGCTGAAAAGAGGTTTTTAGAATCAGGATTCAGGTTCAGAATCCCAGAAGAACTTACCGACAAAACGGCGACAACTGAGAAAGTGACAGCCGAATAGGCGACAAATCTATAAGCGTGAAGTCTTTGCTTCTCCTCCATCTTCAAGACCAAGGTATCTAATCGAGATGTGTGTTCTCCTTTTATACCTTCTACCCAAATAACCTTGGGAGTAAGGGGCGGGAAAAAGAACCGTCTCCTGGGTAAGATTACACAAAATACATATAGAGAACAACAAAAAAAGAAAAGGGTTTCCGTATTACACTCTCTCTGTCTTTTTTTTCAGAGAATTGGTTGCGGAAGGTGTCCGATTGAAAGAAGCATTACACACTTGCGAACAGATTGATAAATTGGCTGAAATTGGCAAAAGTGTTGATATTGATGCGGTTCAAAAAAGGATAATTGAAAAAGAAGAGATATTATCAAAGATGAACAAGGAAAGAAATGTGAAAATGGCAAAAGTTGGGGTTTTATCCGAGAATATTCGGATAAAACATCGGAATTTGGAAGCGATGAAAAAAGAAGAAGAGACATCGAGAGCATCTGTTGAAGCAATTCTGAATGGGCCACAAGAGGAATGTCGAAAATGTGTGGAAGAATTGTTGAAATATTCGATTGTGGATTTGAAAACATTGACAAAGATACAGAAACCATCATTGGGGATTAGATTGTGTTGTGAGATGATTAGGACTATTTTTGAACCGCATTTTCAACCGAGTAAGTTTGAGATTTGAGAAAAGTTAGAGAAGGTACCTAAGTTGGGCCCTAAATGTGAATGGTTTTAGGTGTTTTTTAGGGATAAATGGCAGAAATGTTTTGAAAAAAAAATGCAGCGGAATAGCGAAAATTGCAGAAAAATCAAAAAAATCGAAAAAAAAAATCCAAGAAATGTCGAATATATGCAGAGAAATGTTAAAAAATGAAGAGAATTGTCGAATAAATGCAGAGAAATGTTGAAAATGAATAGAATTATCGATAAATGTAGAATAATGTCGAAAAATGAAGAGAAATGTCAAAAATGCGGATAAATGTCCAAAAATTCAGATTTCTCTGCTTTTCTCTACATTTATCTGACATTTCTCTCCATTTTTTGGCATTTGACGATAAATGCAAATAAATGAGTAGAAAAGTCGAAAAATTAGGAGAAACGTTGAAAATTGAACAGATATGGTGATAAATGCAGAAAAAAAAACAAAAAATGCAGGAAAATGTCGAATAAATGCAGAGAAATGACGAAAAATTAGGAGAAATGTCGAAAAATGCAGAAAAACGTCGAAAGAAACGTGAAAAACTATTTGTTTGAGTATGATTTCTCGGATCTCCTGAATCCACAAACGTTTGTTAAAGCCAGAGAAAAACTTTTGAGACTTCGTTCGATTTCTGACAGAGATTTTGTCATTATTTTTTACACAAAACTATATTATCCTAAACTATGCTCTTGAAACAAGCTATTTTCAGTCCTAACTGATCTCAACCTCTCTCAATTTCCAGAAAAAAACGCAGCTGAAAACTGGGCGGATGCTCAAAAATTCCTGCTCGACAAGACATTTCTGATAAAAGTAGCAACTTGTGATGCCGAAACCCTAACAGTGAGTCAAATGAAAATCCTCAAAAAATATGTGGATCGCGTCGAGTTTAATGCAAATCGAATTGAACATGAATCTGTTATATGTGCCAGTTTATGTCGATGGATTGGAGCATTTTTAGAGCTCGCATGGTGAGAATTTTTTTTTAAATCTGAGTTTGAAAAAATACATATCCCGTAATTTTTTGTTACAGTACTCTTCGGTTAATGGAAGAGCAAAATGATGAGGTGAAAGAGCTCCGCTCTCAAATCACAATTATTGAGAAAAAATGTGAAGAGGAGATGAAAGAAAAAGAGCAACTCAACAAGGATATTGATCTGGTAAGAAGGCCTAAAACGAGCCGAGCCACGTAAAACTTTCCAGTTAACATCGCAAATTCGAGATAATGAGCAAACTCTGACAAATGACCGGAGATTGTGTGATTATCGATTGAGAAGTGGGGACCTACTCGCAGTTTTGGAGCCGTATAAGAGAAAATGGAAGAATTCGCAGGGAAAAAATGAGAAGTTGCAGAAGGAGATGATAGGGAACACGATTCTCTTTTCGATTTATAGAAGTTTGTTGTTATGTCATGATAGATCGGTCTCACAGGTTGGTTTGGTTTCTCGAATGGGCTCAAAGAGCCTATGACTCTGGAAATCAGAATTTAACATGCTCTTTTTTATGTAAACATTTGCAGAATTGGGAAGGTTTGTTTCAGAGACCCCGTTCAAAGGAGGTCCTATTTGGAATCTTTTTGAGAAACTCAACTCAAACCTGGAAATGAGTTAGAGAGTTTTATCACAAGATCTTTAGATCAAGACCAAAGAGAGACCTAGAATCGGACCTGAACTATCCCTTGAACTAAATTACAAGAACTGATTTAATCCTTGTTCTTGAATTTTCAGGTATTATGATCAAAATGTTCTAGGACTCTAATAAACAAAAAAACACTTGATTTCAGGATTGACTTTGTGCTAAAAATTATACATTTTTTTATTTGAAACATTCCGTTTTTTGTAATTAGATTCAATCTATATTTCTTGGAAAACTGGGCCGATTCAGGCCAAAAATCTATATCCAAGTTTTAGTCCGATACAGGTAAATATTGATCGGGGACGAGGTCAAGTCCACAATCAAGCATAGTCGGTCTAAAACTAAAGGTTCTAAAAAGAGTTAGAATTCTGAACTTTAAATTCAAAATGAATTGAATCTAGGCCGTATTCAACCTGAATCTGAAATCTAAATACAGAGCCAGAGCCAGATCGAACCCGAATTTGAATCAGAAATCAGCCTGAATCTGGAACCAGAAGTGGCTTGAATCTGAGCCGAATTTCCTCCCAATCTGATGCCAAAATGAGCCTGAGTTTAGATCCAGAATGATGCTGAAAATGTAGCCAAAGTTAACCGGGTCAGAGTGGATATTTGGTTGAAAAAAAGTTTTGAGCCAAACTAGGAAAAATCCTGAATTTATACCAATGAGCCGAGTTTTTTCGGTTTTTGGACTCCATATCCAGGTTCAATTTGGATCTAGACTCAGGCTTATTTTGGCCACAGATTCGGAGGAAATTCGGCTTAGATTAAAGCCACGTCTGGTTCCAAATTCAGACTGATTTCTGCTTCGAAATCGGTTCGATTCTGGCTCCATATTTAGGCCAAATCTGGCTTGTATATTGCTTTTCGATTCAGGTCGACTCAGATTCAGAATCTGAAGCAAAAGTTAAGCCTGAGTTTAGATCCAAATTGGACCTGGATATGGAGCCCGGCTCATTCGTATCAATTCAGAATTTTTCC
Source organism: Caenorhabditis sp. 38 MB-2015 (assembly GCA_900536415.3). Classification (NCBI taxonomy): domain Eukaryota; kingdom Metazoa; phylum Nematoda; class Chromadorea; order Rhabditida; family Rhabditidae; genus Caenorhabditis; species Caenorhabditis quiockensis. The sequence goes on from LR548769.1 coordinate 4,103, forward strand.
CAGTATGGCTCAAAGCATCTTTTCAACCAGATATCCACTCTGGCATGGCCTACAATCCTACTTTTTTACTTTTTTCCAGGTCGCCATTGGTTTGTGCACTTCCCATTTAACAACTAACAACATCGAATATGATGGATCCACAGTAACCCCCTCTAACATTATCAGTATGATCATCAGGTAAACCGCTCACGTTAAGGAGACCCAGTAACATCTTCCTGTCCTAGAAACCTCCGCTCATCCCGTCGATTTTGCCTTTTTCTCAATGATCAACATGACATAATTCTCAAATACCTTCGTGTCATTATCCCATCTGCGAATTGTGTTGATATGACTTCATTGGATTGGACCGACACTGTTATAACATCCAATCTACCGAGATATGTCTACTCAGTTGTTCCCACGGTACATCTTATCTAACTTCAACAACTCTTGTTTCAAAATTTGTCTGCTGATTTTCAGATCTTCTTCAATTTCCAATCTTGTCCTCCTGCTGAAATGTATGAAGTTTTGATGAAATCAGAAGAGAAGGAAATATGTTATCGTGGTAGATCGATTGAATTGCCTGAGGATATTTTGTTTGTTTTTGTGACCAAGAATTTGGAGAATATTCCGGATCAATTGAGAAAATTGGTAAGGTGTTTTAGACAAAACAGTTTTCCGATCGAATCGGGCCTGAAATCATAATTCATTGAATCAGAGCCGATTTGGACATGTTTTTTTTGAATCGAGCCTCAAAACTGGCAACCTCGGGATTTAAATTTCCTTATTTTATAGAAAAAAATGTTTTCCAGTCGAAAAACATTCTTCTATGTAGTGTGGATTAAACTCTAAAATTGAAAGCTTCAAAATTAATCAGACCCAGTCCAAATCAGAAAGCCCGGTCCGATATGGCCCGACATGAGTAAGCCTTTGGGGCCGTCCGAAACAGCTCGAATCTCACACTAAACAGTATTTCAAACAGTTTCGTCAAGCTCGTGTCCGACATAGTTTGATATGCAGGTTCACTTGAGTACTATAGTTATTTCCAATACTTCCAAGTCCACATAAATTTCATTTCAGATGGAGCTAATCTTCGTTCCTTCCACATTGGACCACCTCGACGAGACTTCTACTCAACTCGACCGCAAATCCACCGAATTGGCAATGTTACTCGGCGAATTCACCGCCGCCGATATTCTCGAATCTCGCGATTTAACACGAAAAGCAATGCAATATGCAAATATTTAATGCGAAAAAAAAGAAGAAGAGAAAAATCAAATCAAATCCCGTAAAGTATTAATAATAACCAAATACTCTCAATAAAAATGCAATAAACTCAATAATAATCCTTTCTACCACTTCAAAAAAAAACTATAAATTTGGGGGAAACCTAGGCTAAAAACTAAAGAGATCATTTTGGTGGCTGTGGCGGAGGTGGTGGTGTAGCTTGTTGTGGTGGCGGTGCAATTGGTGTCGAAACCGGTGTAGGATCTAGCGATCTCGCCGGTGATTTCGCACGACTTCCAACCGGCACCGGCGGAGTTGGATGTTGTTCCTCATCTTCTGTGTACGAATAGTTGCGTTCCGATTGCGAACTATCATCATAATAATCCGACTCATTGAAGACATCTTCATCGAGCAAGAAATGATCACCAGCTCGACCATAAGGTTGTGATCCGCCCGGATTCAAACTCATCGAGTGTCTAAGGGTTGGTCGGACGACAGGGATCTTTGACATTGCCGCAGCCAAATCAGTGAATGACACAGCTCTCGACACATCCGCCTTCTCTCTTCTGCTCGGCTGTCTTTTGAATCGTTTCGGATCCTTCTCTTCTCCCAAAATTCCAGCGCGGTCATTAAGGAGCAACTCATGCACATATTCTCGACCATACTTCAATCCAATATCCTGAAATAAATCTCGTAATTATAATATTTCGTGTACTAAAAAAAACCCACCATAATATCTCTAAACTTGTGGAAATCCAGAGTTTTGTATGGTTCAATAGGCGGTCTCAAATATCTACAATACGATGCCTTTTTGACCACTTCGAGTTGTCGAACACATGAAACATAGGCAAGGCGACTTTGAATCTCCTCCATGTTCAATATACGAATGGGTTCACCAAATGGATTGAGTCTTTTCAGTAAAACCCAAACGCCACTCAATGAATCACCATAGTCGTAGAGATTGGTTTCTTCGATAGAGCCAACATCACAAGCAATCACACAACGAGCACCAAGATTTCTATGAAAAAAATGAAGATAACTTTTTTAAATTCTTTTGAGACAAGCTTATAAAAAAAAGACGGTTCAAATAAACATTTTCTCGCAACTTTTCCAATACTTTTCTTTCTCATAATAAATTTTCAGATTTTTTCTACAATTCTGGATATTGTTCATCCAACCAGGCCATCCAACGAAAAGTAGATCAAATTTTGAAAAGTTTCGAATTCTCTCAATTTTATATGCTATTTCGTCGGTTCAAACTACATATACCTTTTTCTCATTGGATGGCCTGGTTGAATGAACAATAACAATTGTCTTTTTTTAGGTGAATCCACTTTTGAGCAAAAAAAAACAATATTTTTATCAGATTATTCGATAATCAGACCGTTGTATTGCGCGGAATTGTTTTTTTTAGCTGATTTTCAGGATTCGGGAATTCAAGGCCAAACATACCTCATAACATCAGCCGGTACATTATTGACATATCCTCCATCCAACAACAAATGTCCATCTTGCGGATCACAAAGAGGAGGAAGATATCCAGCCAACGACATCGATGCTCTCACATACGCCCAAAGTGGACCCGATCGATGAACCCTCATTTCCGACGTGCTAATGTCAGTGGATATGCAGAAATACGGAATCCAACAGTCCTCAATCAACCGATCCTCGAAAAGACTTTTAATCGACCAATTGAATTGTGCTCCGGTGAACATGGCACTATGCGCATATGTCAAATCCCACAATTTTCGCCACAAAGAGGACATTGTATCGAACCAGGAGAATGCGCGTTGCTCAACAATGACATCATCAGGAGTTTCGGCGTATATTCCACCAATCATTGAACCTATCGATGTTCCTCCAACAATATCCACAGGAATACCTTCTTCTCGAAGTGCTCGCAATACTCCAACATGTGCCGCTCCTCTTGCTCCACCTCCTCCGAGCACCAATCCAATCGCGTTTCCAGTCAAAATTCGAGCAAGTCGCGAGAAATCCGATCGAGGATCTGTTGTCCAGAACACATTCTTCTCATAGTAGTCGATCACTTCATTCTCAATATTCTGAAAAAACAATTTTGATAATAAATGGACATTGGAGTATTCAATAACTAACCGCCGGTGAATAAACATCAACTCGGCTCGATTTTCGATGTTTTCGATTCCATTGCAACATTCGCCGAGGTGCTCGAATATGATGATGTCCAGAGAAGAAGCTGTTGTTGAGCCAATCAATAGTTCCAGATGGAGTATGAGTACTTTCAGGCCACAACAGAATCAATTCTTTGTTGGTACGAACACCGTCTTGATTCATATTCATCAAATCTCTCATCTGAAAAATGGAAAAAAATTACATTAAAAAATTACGAATCGGGCTCTTCTGAATTTAGTCACAGTTTTTCAGCTCAGAATATTCCGGAATTAACATATAAAGGTTTCGGCGGTAATTGGATCTGTAGAAACCGATTTTTACATCGAAAAACCAATCGAATTTCGTTTTTTTTCAGAAAAATATGGTTCTCAATAGAGCGCGGTTGTTACCGATTGAATTTTTGAGCCAACCAAAACAGGCAGCCTTTCAAAATCACAGTAATATAATCCATTTGCTTACCAATGTCTGTTTCTCCGGCGATTTTCCACCAATTCCAACAACAAGAATCGCATCAGCCTGTCTCAAGCACCGTCTCGTCCAATTCGTCGATGTGAAATCGCATTCATAAATGACCAATGGATAAGTATCTTCTTGCACATTCAACCAATGCATCAACCGGAAATCAGCTTGTCTGAAAAACACTTATATATGATTTAAGGCATTCAAGGATTACATACTTCTCCAAAACACTCGGATCCAAACACTGCGCAACCTTCTGCGAGCTCAATCTCAGAACGCGCAAGTTCGCCGAAAGAGCATGGTAGAGTTCACAGGTGAAAGAAACGAGCGGAACATCGAGCGAGGATGGAACAACTGCAATTGTGTGGAGATTCTGAAATAATTAATACATGTATACTTTGTGCGCGGGATTCTTGAGCTCACTTTGATATGGCTCATCGGATCATGTGCTCCAACTTCATTGGATCTCATTACAGTTGGTGGAACGAATGGAGTTCGTCGATTGAGCTGACTATAATATTGACCGAGCAATTGAACCAATCGGAATCCAACTTGTGGGAATTGCATTTTAATAAAATTCAAAAGTCCTTCTGGAACCCTAGCCAATTGTGAGAACCGAACAGCTAAAACAGTCGTAGACCTCGGTTTCTTCGTCAAAACTTCCATCTGAAACGCCAAAAAGGTTCGTATATAAAAAATAATGAAATTCCTCACCATTCCAAGCACATCTCCTCGTCCAAACTCTTCAACCACCGTCTTTTTCTCAACCGATCTCAACCGTCCACTGAGCACAACATAGAGCGAATCAGCATTGTCACCAGCTCGATAAACAGCGTGTCCAGAATCGACAAGAACCCAGTCAAGAGCAAAATCGACACCCCGAAGGAAAGGAGAAAGACGACGAAGAACCGAATGGGCAACAGGGAGATAGATTTCCGGATGCGACTCGAGGAATCTGCAAAAAAAAGAAAACCTTATTTTTCCCAGAAATTTGGTCCCAGAACTGGATTTCAATAAATTTCAGGTTGGGATCCAAAAAGTGTTTCTTATCTGTGTTTTTCAGATGTGTATTGAGTTCCTTGAAGCAAAAACATGAACTCAAAAATCAATCTAAAATTTGATAAAATTGCTCAAAAAAATTTAATGTTTTGAATTTCTGATCTTTGGCAGCTTCGTGAAGTTTGACCCATGGTATCAGTATCCCGGGTCTAATTCCCAACTTACGCTGAAAAGTCCTTCTTCTTCATAACCGCCACAGTTGTCGCTGTAACCGATCGAATCGTATAAAAACTCGGCTCATTTGTCAGAATCTGAAGTCCTCCAACAAGTTCTTTCGGTCCAACTCGAATCACCGCATTTTCCGCCTCTTCCATACTTTCCTCATCAAACAAAGAATCCTGGAAGAAAGAATTTACATAGAACGGTATTATATGGATACATTATTTATAATTTCAAATTTCAAACCAAATCAACACTGGTTAATATTTCACTCGAAAAAAAACCGATTAGAGATGTGAAACCAGTTTCAACATACCCGATCAAGTTGAGCTAAAAACGCCGAACCTTGCTTTAAATTCGAATTTCGAGTTTGGGAAGAAAAAATATACTAACCTGCACCAAAATAAGAGACCCAGATAGTACAAGAAGTAGGATTTCTTCCTCAGCTCCTTGTTCAATCAAAGTCTGTTTCGGTTCATATCTCGAAATGTGAATCTTATTTCCAATTTGTTCAGCGACTTTTTCATTTCCACTCAAACCAAATGCTTCAGCCATCCATTTTCTGGCAATGGCTAACTGCTCTTCTTCAGCTGAAAATTGAATTCTGATATTTTTTCCGAAGGTTGGAAATACTTACGATCATTGTTATTGAACATCTTCTCTTTTCGTTTGATGGATTGTTGAGCTTGAAGTTTGGTTGAATTACTGGCATTTCGGATACGTTCTTCTTCACGCATCTTAAATTTTAGGATATATGATTCTTTGAAAATTTTCTCAGGAAAACGTCCAAAAATTTACCGATCTCATCAACTCCGAGCTCAATCCCATATATTGATGAAGTGTTGTCAATGTGACATGCAATAGTCTAGTGATAACAATCTGAATCGGTCGAATCCATGCTTCCGGATTTTTGACATACGATGTTCGGAACGAGTGAATCGGGAATTTGGCGACTCGACACGGTTCGGCTGCTTTCAATGCGACCGTTTTGAATACGGAAGGGCATTCGATGAGAATATCCAACATTGAGAGAAGAGAGAAGAAACTGCCACCGGCTGGAATACGCTTCACAAGGTATTCTTTACCTTCCATGTGCTGAAAAAAAAGTGTTGAATATATAATGGCATAATTACACTTCCACCAAATTCGTGAGTCATTTTCTCTTGAAAACACAATCTGTGTTTTCCAAGTCAAAATACACCCTGAAATAAGAAAGTTTGCAGAAAATACACCATGAAATTTCATGTTTGGGGTTTTATTTCTGAATTTCATTACTAAATTTTCTCAAATGTCACTTTCAGAAAAGCTCAAAGTACACCGTGCGATACCAATGTTTTATAGCTTCAAATTTTCTGAATTGAACCGAGATTGATTGGGCGGCTCAGACCTAATTTGAAATTTTATTGAAACTATGTAAAAACTCATAATCTGGAAGAATTGGGTTTTTTAATGATTATTCGCCTATTTTCAAATCTACGATTTTTGGCTAACGAGGTCCATTTCAGGTACTATCAAAAAACCCAATCCTCCAAAACAAGTAACCAAAATCTCACCCTGATATGAACAGTAAGTTCACCATCAATCGACACATAAATACCATCATCCGGCTCTCCTGGTCTTACAACATATTCTCCCGCTTGGTACGATTTCACCAGAATTTCTCGCGGATCCAACTTCCATTCCGACGGCAATTCGAGCATTCTAAATTCATCAAGGTAAAACGGGATGTCTGACATTTTTCAACTCACTTCAAATTGTGCAGAATATAAAAAATCTCGGGCGGAAGATTTTGTGGAATTTCCGGCAAATCAGTCGGTTCGAAATATTCGGTTGGTGGTAACAATCTCGACTCTTTCATGTTTTCACTACTTTGCCGGAAATATACACGACTACCTCGACGAATCAAACTGGAAATTATTTTGGAATTAATTTAGAGTTCGTGTGTGAGCTCTTACTCTTTAGCCATCTGGAATGCAGTAGATTGTCTTCTCTTGCCAGCTCCAGATGTGCGCCGTTTTCGATTCTGGTTTGAACCTCCCATGACAATATTCGATTCATCACTGCTAGATCCATCAGATGGTGTATGTCGCGGAGAATCTTGCTGAAAATCGGGAAATTTCCAGAATTATGAATTATATAACTCACCACCAAGCTTTTATAAATCTTTTTAGCCCAGTCTCGTTTTCTCATTCGTCGATTCGATGGCATAGAATCGGAATGTTGAAGATTCAGAGTGTTCGGAGGTTTTCGCCGTTTTTGATCAGTTTCATTACTACCATTAGGAGTGTCCTCTTCATTGTCAGTTTCGAGGATTGTTGAAACCTTTTTTACTAGTTCTGAAAAAATTAAAAATAAATATGCATCAGAGCATCGAAAAAAATCAGGCCATATTACATCAAATAGCTAGAAATCTGGACAGACATGTGAAATCGAAATTTCGATTTAATTTTCAGCCAAAAAACGACTGAAAACTGAATTTTTAGAACTTTCAATCTTTTTCTCAATTGAGATCTTGATCAAGGTATTGGTGGTTCTAAAAAATTTGATAAGTTTTGAGTACGTGGCACAGATTTCAAAGAATCCTAAAATTCAATTTAATTCAAAAAACAGTCAAAAATCATTAAAATATCGAGTTTGGGTTCTACAAAAGCTTATTCAATTTTTTCATGAACTGGAAATTCCTTAAAAATAGGCTCTTTTCCATCAACTCCCTTTTGAAACTAAATTAAAAAAAATATATTGAAATAACGAATTCAAAAACTTTTTCGAAAAATTACGAGTTGATAAAAAAAACTGATCTTCATCGGATTTATGATTTATTTTTTCATCTGGTCTTTTTAGAACTTACTCAACGGTGATCCAGCCAATGAAGGAGATGCACTTGATGTTGCTGACGATGGTGTTGAAAAACCAAAGAAATAGTATGACACAAAAAATGCGATTGCACCCGCTACACAAATTGATAGAAATATAATAAGAACCTGAAAAATAACGAAATATCCTATCCATTTTTAGTTTTAAAACTTACATGACTATAAATAAATGTGAAGATGGATATAAAAGTTGAAAATATAGAGTAGATCATTCAGTGAAAATGAATATCAACGCATTCGAAGTTGACGTTTTTTGAATTTAGAATCTATCTGAAATGGAAGGAAATGAATGGAAGAAATAACGATGGAAAAGAGGGTCACGTGAGAAAATGAATAAAATAAACGAATTAAAGAGAAAACGAGTTGAAACAAGAGTCTAGTTAGAAGAGTGGTAGGTCAAAATATGAGCATTAAAAAAAGTGAATATTAATGGGACGATTCACAAGAAAAAAATTAAATAGGAAGATTTTCTTTTTTTTGGAAAAAAAGCGATTCACGAAAAAGAAAAATAAGCATTTTTTTTTCCATAAAAAAACTGTTTTTTTTTTCGAGAAAATTTCGAAAGTCGTGGCGAGACCTAGTCTATTTCTTGTTGTTTTTGAAATCTTTTTTCTTTTTTTGGTGAATTGATCTTTTTTGGAAAAAGGAAAATTTTCCTGATTTTTTACTCGTGAATCATTCCATAAGATTTGAGGATATTTTACAATCATTATTGAGGTTATCAACAAAAATGTCAAAACTAATAAATCTAAATTTTCATATCGAATTGAATGGATAGAATAGGTTGTTCAACCTGTAGAATTGGATTCTGATATCAAATTACATCAAAAACCCTACAAAACTACACATTGTCAATATATCAAGTGACATCGATTAGCCTTTAGACTATAACCATTTATCAAAAAACAACTGACCAATTTACAGTGGAAATATGAAAAAAGGAAATTCCTAATCTGACCGAAGGCTGTCTTCTTTTCAAAATTTCAATCACGGTTTCGAGACTCTGGTCTTACCATTAATAAAAGACCATGAAGTTCACAATGACAGAAACTTAGAGACTTACTCAAGATTAGACCGGAAAACCGAGGTTCTATTTGAGAACTGCACAGTACTCAAATGTGGACCGTTTCGGGCTGGGCTTTTTTCAAACGAACCTAAAAATTCCAGTTTTTTGATAAAATAATGTTTTTTGACCAAACGATAAGTTCTAACGAGCCGGAATTGGAAAAAGCGCACCCGAACAGAAAAAACGAAGCTGGGCTCTCGGGCCATTGGGCTATAATCTCACACCCTTAACTATTCATTTCTGACCTCTCGAAACTGAATTCGAGCTCTAAAAAATTCTTTTTTTTTTCGTGAAACTCAAAGATCTGAGCCAAAACTCGGGATCTGTTCCATTGGGTATTACACCCCAGGGAGACCACAATGATCATAAAAACAAGATCATTGTTCACTAGATTATGTATGATAACAACACCAAAAAACTTATTTTTTTCCAAAAAAAATCTTATAAAAAGCCTCCACCTCCGGCTGATGAAACAAAAAAACGAGAGATAAGAAAGAAAAAGAAATTCGTAATGAAAAAAAAACGAGAATCTTTTAAAAATGTATATAATATCAATTTTCTCACAGCCACGTGAGGCAAAAATTGGGGCGGTTTCAAGTGTAATTTTTTCTCCAATAGTACAACACTTGGGAGAAAAATCATTGAACAATAAATTAAAAAAATATGATGATGTTAATGTGGGGTCGGTGCGGTGCAATTAAAAATTCGCCTGCAACGAAAAAAAAACAACTGGGGCGTGAAATTTGAACTGACAAGGAGGGAAAAAAAAGAGTTTTCTGCCGAAATAACCCTTGACTTTTACACGTGACAAGAAATTCAGCAAAACAAGAAAGAGATTGTCTGAAAAAAAAAACAAAATGTGACAAGGAACGAACAACTGATGAAGAAAACGAAAAAAAAAAAAATGAAAATCGGGTATGATTTATATATAAGTACTTTCAAAAATCGATTGTTTCAATCATTTTTATGATAATACTTTGTTCTTAACATAGAACAGAATTATAAGTTCAATGTTCACCAAAAAAACCGAAATATTTTCTTTTTTTGAACATGCAAAAAAACTGGATTGAAAAATGAGAAGAGAAATTCTTGCTGCTCAAGAATATCTGATTTCTTGCACTTCTTTATTTATTTATTTAGAAATTCGGAGTTTCTCGAGGGTATGATGATATTCATGTTTATCATACATTTTGTATTGTTTCGATATTGACTCATGGGAGAAAAATAGCTGACAGAGATGGAGAGAGGGCAGCAGAAATTGCAGTGACCGGGAGAAAAAATAACATAAAATATGAATAAATATGGGAGATAGAAGAGCGTGAGAAAAAGTATCGGGATTTTAAATTTGGTTTTTTTTTTGTTCAAAAAATAGTGAACAAACTTGAAACCCCGGTTCTGATTTTCAAGATTTCCAAAATTTGAATTCAGTTTTCAGAATAGTTGAAATTTCCACACAATCCTGATCACTATCTAGTTGTCAAAATCCCAAAATCAACTCTAAATTTTATGATCAACGCAAGAAAATGGCAAAAATGTTAACTTTTTGAATTCCAAGCCCTTTTTAGGTTCTAGATGTACTTCTTCGAAGAAACGACGAAAAACTTTAAAAACCTTGATTTTCGAGCTAAATTTTCAGAGAAATATTCGTTTTTTTAAATAGCATTCTGGCCTTTTCTGGTTTAATTGACCTTTCGAAGAAAAATGTGACCAAGAAAACTCTTGTACCGGAAAAATTTTAAGTTCGAAACGTTTCATTATTTACTTTACATAAAAGTTTAAAAAAATATTAATTGGATTTGAAAAATGAGTTAGATCAGATTTTAATCACCGGAATTCGCAAACTTACCTCTAACAAATTTACATTTGAAAAAGAATCCTTCCATACTTCCAGTTTTCTCTAAAACCTGCTTGAAAACTAGCCCGAACAAAAAAAAGAATTTCAAAAAACTCGCAGAGACAAAAAAAAAAGTGCAAATAACAAAGAGAAAAATGGAAGAAGTTATTTTTGTTCAAATATTTGTTTTTTGTTAATTATGAAATTCAACATGTTTCAGCTTCAAAAAAATAGTTTTCGAATGAAAAAAACAGAAGTTTCAAAACTATATAGCTCAGAATTGTAGTGTAGTGTAGTGTGAATACAATAAAAAATTAGCATAAGTGGAAAAGTACTAGTCGAATTGTTTCACGAGCAGAAACGCCTGGAAACGGGGAAAATAGAAAAAGGAAGTAGGATTTCAAAAGGAAACTTCAGATGAACTGTCTGACTGGCTGAAAGTCATATGACCTCAAGCTGAAAAATAAAAAAAATTTATTTTTCAGGCTTGAACTTTTCAACCGGCGAATTTTTGATTTTTTTTTTTCTTCAAGTAGCTATAAGTGTCTGGATGAGGTAGCAAAAAAGAATTGAAACGAAATTTTTCAGAGTTTTTGACTTCTGAAAAGAGTTATTCAGTTTGAGTTTGAAGTGAATTAAAATAAGTGGTTTAACCTCGATAACAACACCAACAAAAATCTTAAAATCAGAAATTCTGGCCCAGCTTTGGTGAAAAAAATAAATTCCATGCTGAAAATTGACTGAAAACTGCGTTTTCATAATTTTCAAATCGGTTTCCGAGGTCCTGGCCGTTCTCTGATTTTCATTTATTGGGAAAAATCGTTCACTCATTCTATTTAGCCTTTCAAATCGATTTTTTCACAATCGTTTTTATCACGGCGAAGTATGATAAATTCAGAAAAATCCAAGCCGGACTTCCCATAATTAAAAATGAACTTACTTTTTTACTACCTGGTCTAAGAAAGTATAAGAAGGCTCAGCCGATGCTGTGAAATTTTGAAACGAACACTGGAAATTCAAAAAACTATCGCAAATTTATTCGCAAATAGAAACTTTGAAATCTTTTTCACACAACAAAACAGAAAATTCAATTTATTCACCAAATAAAATGTGTTTTTTTTTCAAAAAGCGTAAAACATTCCAGAATTTTTCCTCTTTCTAACAATAAAATTGTAAATAAAAAAAGGATGCTAATCAAGTTCAACGCGAAATAGCGAAGAGGTGAAAAAGAAAAGTAAAAAATGCGTGCAAAAATTGCGAAGAGACACAGAGAAGAGCTTGACTCGGAACGAAAAAACGGAGAAAATCAACTGGAGATGAAAAATGAAGAACACAAACAAAAAATGCACGAATATGGAGAACGAACGAAAAATTCCGAAGAAGAAGACATCTCGAAGCAAGAAAAATGAATGATCTTTTCTATTAAATACAACAAAAAAAATAAGGGTGAGAAAGAAGAAAATATACGAATTGTCGGGAATATTTCAGTGTTCGAAATTATTTATTAATGAGGTTGATGAAAGAAAACTATAGATCAGAACTTCGTTTTTTCTTCTATTTTTTTTAAAGATGAAAAACACCTTGAACTGAAATCTCATTTTTGTTCACAAAATGTCGATACAAACGTTCATCTTCTTATGTATCAAAAAACAACCAATAAAATACAGAAATAGATGATATCTTTACACAGTACTTTGACTTTGATATAAATTACGTCATGGGACAAAAAGTTGTCTATGCGATCAATTAAAGAAAGAGGGTAGAGGAGAAAAAAAAGGAATGTTAGCAACAAATTTTGAAAAAAAAACAACCTTTTCCAATATTTCCGAATTCAAACACCAAACTTTTCTGAAATTCTCTGGGGATTTCACCATCTCAAAAGTGCTTTTTGATTCAAGGACCATGTTATTTTCCACAAGACACATCGAAATACTTTAATAGAGGTCTGGATTAGAGAGATTTAAGTTGTAAAATTTCTTATTACTCAAAATTTGATTGTTGACGTGCCTGGCGTAAAAACGTACTGTGGTAAGAGATGTCATTGAAAAGTCCAACAATTCTGACGAAATGTTTTTCAAACTTTAGACGGGAAACCGATTTTTTCACTCAAAATAGTAACTATATGACTTCGTCTAGACTTAGAACTAAAAAAAAATTATAAATCTTGACGTTGTTGAAAACTTAACGTTTGTACGCTATCTGAAAAAATTATTGGCATGAATTTCAAAAAGTCAGGGACCAAATAAAAATATGCGCATTATAATATTATAGCTCCGATTTTTTTTTTACTTATCTTGATATCAGAATCAGCTTCTAGGGGTTGAATGGGATATCAGTACTCATCAAAAATTCATGATCTGTAAATATTTGATACAAATATTCGAAAATACAGATAGCGAATGATTCATGCTTATTGTTTTCACCTGTCGTAATCAAAAAACAACCCAGTTAGAATTTCAGTCTCAAAATTAGAACAAAGCAACTTTCTAAAAATCAAGAAATTCAAACTGTTTCTTTAACGAAAACCCCGATCATCCTTTTTGGTCAAATAGTATAAAACTTCTGAGTTTTATGATAACTTTTTTCAACAATTATACTAGGATATTCGTAAACTAATAAAACTGGGAAGTTTGTAGGAACAAAAAACTCCAAATTAGAAAAATGTAGATTCCTACTATTAATACGTCAGAAAAAATAGGATGTCGATGATTTCCACACATTTCAGCTCGTAAACGAAAATCTACGAAATGCCGAGAAAAAAAAAGATGAACCTTGGGAACTGGAGAAAATACGTCAACCAAGTCACATATGACTGAATCATTTGAGTTTGTGAATATCTTCACAGAATAGGAATGTCTGGCTTTTTGAGCCCAAAAAAACCAATGATATTTCTTGGTAATTTGAAATTAAAGAGAAAATTTTGATCACATACTTCGGAGCTCAACTTAACTTCGAGCTTCCCAGGAAACCTTTTTTGTTTGACAAAATAATTGGCTTCAGAATCTCATGAGATTTTATATATTTTATTGAAAACCGGGATCGTCAAGATAATTCTTCACAAGTAAGCAAACAATTTGAAGACTTTTCCTAATCAACCACTTCAAATGGGTTTTCGGCTGAAACAATTTCCAATTCTCACTGCCGAATTTTCAGAACTTCGATAAGGAATAGTAAAACTCCCAAAACATACAATCCATCCAGACATCGAAGTCACAACCTAATTTCATATACATAAGCAAGCTAACAAAAAACAAAACTTGGTGTCCACCACAACAAAAATAAAAAGAAAAAAGGAAGAAACCAGGCAATCAAGACAAACGAAGAAAAAAAAGAAGAAAAAGTGCCTTGGCGCTAAAATGTATGTTGTGGATATTCGAGCTTTTTCCGTGGTCTTTCTTTGAAAAAAAGGAAAAAGAAGGGAAGAGCCAAAATATTCCCAAAAGGCATATTTTATTTTTCTATTTTTTGGGAGCCGAAGTTCATCTGTCAATTACTCCGAGATTTTTTTTTTCGAAAATAACATATCGCCGCCAACATTGAAGACGGATTTCAATCCAAAGCTATAAAAAATGTCAGAATATGTTTATAAAGGGTCCCTAAAACTTGCAAAAAAAAAAGGAAAAAAACGGTTAGGGTAGAACATGAAAGTTGTGTGACAAAAAAATGATAGAGAATAAAAAAATTACGTCTACAATATTCAATCTATGTACATTTACAAATACAAAAAAAAATAAGTATTAGAATAAGCATGGTCTGAATTTTTGATAGAAATATGAAAATCGCATCTCCATTCTGACATTATATACAACAATTAAAAAGAATATTCACAGAAACCGAAAAAAATATGGAAATCTACAAGTTTTGGAAAGAAGGCATTTTGGATTTGCTACTACCGGATGAGAGAAAACGACAATATAAGCATAGAAAACGGAAAAATAGAAGAAGAAGAAGATAGATTACGTTTGGGCTGGTCGATTACCTTGTCCTGGAACATGATGGGACCAGTCAGCGACTTGTGGGCCCATTGTGAGATTACGGCGAGATGAGGTACTGTAGATTGGAAGGACTTCACTGGCCTCAACTGGGACCGCCTGAAATCACAATGTTTTGGGTTTAACTTGATGAAAAAACACATTCTTACCTTCAAATAAATACACGCGTCAGTTCCGTGTCCTTCCATTGAAACCAAGAATAAGTCACCTAAAAAGTATCGGGCATAGAGACGAGACAACGGGAGACCGTATCCATATCCGGCCAATGGTGCTTGTGTTCCATCTCTTGGAGGAGGAGGAGCAGTCGAGTACATGTAGTTGTAAAGGCGTTCGAGAATTGTGCGAGAGACACCACCGCCACGATCACAGATCTGTAATTCGGGGTTTCGCATTAGGAAATTATGTTTGAAGATATTTGAAATTGAAAAATGGAAATTTGGGAATGTTTGGGACTGTACACTGTAAAATAATGTTGGACCACCTCTGTTAGTTTTGTCAAAATGTAAGACTTCCCCGTAATCTGATCAAGTTTTTAAAAATGAAATATTTTGACTACTAAGAAGACAGAACTATCAAAAAGACAGATTTCTACTGTAATTTTTATAGGCTAATTCCTTTCGTATTTGGAAACCTAGGAGGGGGTTACGTGTTTTCCAATTTTTGGTTCAGTATTTTTTGTTGTATGTTTTGACGTAATTCTACAATATTATTAAAAAAATATGGATTAACAATTGCGGTATTTTTTTGTTACACCGTTCACAAAATCAATCCCTTCTCTTCCTCAACAGTTTATTTGTCTAATAACAAGAGATTTTCTTACTGACTTCTCACAGCCCAATATGATGTATGATCATAACACTTTCTTGCAAGATACTGGAAAGAACAACATTATCGATATTTCACTGTTTATCATGATTTTTATCAGATAAATTTTTCGCTCAGTGAAGAAAGTATAATCATAACATTTCATAATACATAATACAGTTCATTTTTTTTTTTTGTATTTTGAACGTTCTAAGAAAACCAAACACGACAAATAGGTTCTGCACTAAAATTTTTGCAAATTGTCTTGAAATACAATTCCGGATATGTCTGTTTTGTGCCCATAATACAAAGTGTATGAAGTGGAAAATATAGAATTCAATATGATTATTTTTCTAAAACTATGCTTGCTTGAAACTATGAAAAAACAAAGCATCCAGTCATCACTGGGATTTAGAACTTTTTGAGTTTGCTGAAATTACTTTGATTCTTTGGGTTTTTTATCTAGAAATTCTGTTCATGGGCATGGTACGCATTTGGAGAACAATATCGTGGTCATAAATCAGATTCAAGGGTGTAACTAGAACGAGCCATATATTTTACTCTCATTCCACCCACATAATTTTCAATTCGCTGGAAACACAAAAATACCTTGATGGAAAGATCTTCATGTCCTTTGACTACAAAAACTTTGATGTCTGGTAAATCATCGTCGACTCCATGAAACTCGACTGTAGCACGCATAGCATTCTGAAAAAAAAAACATTGTTTTTTGTCTAGGTACATAGATCATCGTTTTGTTATCGTTTTTCTCTCCCCACGTGCTAGATGCAATAGATATCGAAACTTGATAAGAGGAAAGAAGCGAGGTCGAATAACAATACGAAATTTTGAAACTTTTTGTTACAAACCTTGAACAATTCGAACATCATATGGTATAAATGACTTGGAACCGCGACAATTGATATCGGTTTGCCTTTTTCGACGGCGTTGTGCATTTCCAGTTTCATTGATGGACTTGTCAAATAGTATCGATCGCATAGGAACCTGGAAAATGTCTTTTTGTTGCGTTGTAAAAAATGAACTATGCTTCCATAGTCATCATGATCGTATTACGATTGGAGTGATCTTTCGAAAAAAGTTCAAAAACGCCAACTGTCGTTTTAGATCACAATGAAACGGACATCGAAGCCTTTTGTGAAAAATAAAGCTTTGGACATACCTTGCATTTTCGAAAGCATCATAAACCACAGATTCAACATCACAGGCTGGATCAATACATCCGACGTGTCTTGGACTTTCTGGTAGAACATTACCGAACACAACCTAGAAATCTAGATTTTGAACTCAATCAATCAGCCAGTAAATACTCACGAGATGTTGATTTTGCAACATTCTAATGGATATTCTGTTAATATAGAATCGATCCAAAAAATATTGGATTCCTTTCTCACTTGCGATATCAACTCCATCCGATTCGCGCAATTCAATAAGACCTTCGGCCATAGTTTCGACAACATGAGCATGTCTTTTGAGAACAACAGTTAATTGATCATTGAATCTTGAAACGTGTTCTGGAGACACATCGGAGTTTTCGAAGAGCAACAAATCTTCGAAACTTTCGGCATACCAGTTTGAGACCATTTTTGAGCTTGGCATTTGTAAAAGTTTCGGTGGAAGGAGAGTGAATTCTTGCATAATGTTGGCTAGTCGGACGAGTAGTTCATTTTTGAGAAATGAATATGAATTCGCTGCCGTTCCTATCCGCCCGAAATCCAGATATTGTTGGATGGTAAGAGAAGATGGTTGAAATTGACTGAACATTCAATTTAAACTCTATCATAATTCCAGAGTTTTGAATTACCTGTAATAGTCTAATTTCTTCGCCAAACTTCCGACAAATGGACCAAGTAGTTTGCGAGAGAACCGCATCTGAAAATGAATGTTTCGAAACAAATACAATTTTATTACTAGATCAATACGTTGGCAACAGAATAACAAAAACAACAAACAAAGTTCAAACGAATTCAAAAGCACTCTGGGGTTTTTTTTTGACAAAAACAAAAATCGAAAACGCACGTCTTTTTCAAAAAACGCAAAGGCTGGTAGCTGACGCGTTTGAAGATGAAATTCAAATTCGAATTTTCGCGTTTTTCTTTTTCGTTTTTTGATGTTTTCACAACTTTTTGGAATGAACTTTTCATTAAAAACGTAGAAAAAATTCTGAAAATTAAAAGAAGACGCATGTGTAACACGCACTGCCGGATCCTCACCTCGATTTTATAGGTACATTGAAAATTCTCTGATTTTAGTCCTGTTACTCTACAGTAAATACAGCAGTTTTCCAAAGGCGCATTGCTATATGTTTAAAGGCGCATGAATAATTATCATCGTTTTTTTTTTCTTGAAAACCGTTTTGTTTTTTCTTTCAGTAGATCTCGCATTTTTTTTCCAGAATGGTGACGCCGTCGGATCTTGAATTGACATTGGATAGAGTTCCTGTAGAGTATCCTGCTCTTGTCAAAGAGGCCGTTCTCAAAAGTAAGATGAAACATACTCATTTAAAAAAATTAGCACAGTTTTTCAGTTAACCGATCTGATGTTCCCACAAATTGCGCCACACTCAATGATACATATTGTTGGTTTCTATCAAATGGAAAGTTGTTAATTTGGGAAAGATCGAAGAGTACTTCGAGTCGGAATTCGATTCCAACAGAGTTCCCGTTGCCTCCATCAGGTCTTCTTCTCTCCACGAAATGCGTAGTTATCTATGACACAGTTATCAAGCAAAAATCAAAGTCTCCCACTCCAGCTGTTCTAGCGGTTTCACCAGAAGGAGTGCTTCGCCATTGGACGTCTATTCAGTCACAAACATACACTGAAAAGATTCTCGATTTGGGAAGTGAAGTTGTACTTCGAATCGAGTTAGTGGATCCTCCAACACTTGAAAGCTCTGCATCATTCATTCTTACAACAACCTCTGGATCCGTTTATTTCTTGAAAGATGAGTCGGAAAATCCAAAAATTAGCAATTTGGTAGCATATAAAGTAGCTGGAAAAGAGACAAATGGAATAAAAAGGCGAATTTCTTCCATAATTTTTGGCGGATTACCCAAAGAAAATACTTCTCTCGTATCAAACAGTTTTCTAGTATGGGACAATAATCGAGAAACGGTTTGCGGTCTTTTTTAGATTATTCAAAAGTAATTTGAATTTCAGCCACTCGTTGTATGTATATCACCAGATTATCTAAAAGTTTACAACATTGCCACGAAATCAGAGCTTTGGACTTTAAAAACATCCGAATTTTTTCATCAATTTGCTGTGAATTACATCGAAGCTGAGATCGAACATCCCGCCAAACATGTGAAAACCAATTTAGTCGATGTTGCGAAATTTCGAAATGGTTTAATGATTTTGATGTCGGCGTCACATGAACAATCACCAACACTTTCTCTATATTTGGTAAATAGAACATTTGAATTACGAAACAAAAACCTATTTCATTACAGATTTACATCGCTGGAAGTTGGAAAGAAGAAATTCCTCAGGATTCATGTTGGTCGGCGCGAGTTCCACTTCCCGATGCTCGAGCTCTATTCCTCAAGTCAAATGAATCGATTTTGTCCAGTTTGACACTTTGTATTCCCCAACGAACTGCCGAATCAACCACATCTGAAAGAACTGATGGAATCATAATTGTGAATCCATTTTTTGTTCAAACCATGTTTGTGCCCGACGATTTGGAAGCTCTTGAGAAATGGAAGTTATCATTGTGCAAATCGATCAATTTGCCGACGAATGATCAGCTCATTGGAATATGTAAGTTGTAAAATTGAAAGTGATTTTTAAATTTCCATTTTTTCAGCGATTTCGAAGCAATATTGTTACATAATGATGTTGAACTCTGGAGTTTCAACGATTCGGCTACTTCCGAAGGGATTCAGCGAAGGCTCAGCTTCACTTTACTGCTCAGAACAACAATCAACATCTGATCCAAATACTTCTTCTACTTCTATTGGAGGAGGTGTGGGTGTAACTGAAGACTGGGATGTTTTAAGCGAAATTCTATCCGAAATGGTGGCAAGTGGATTACCAAAAACTGCGCCACTACGAACACTGAACAAGGCTTTCGAATTATTTGGAGAGAAAGATATGATCAAATCAAGTTCCGAACTAAAAAGTCTGCAAAGCTTGTCGGACAGCGAAATAGCAGCAACTGTTGAGCAATATTTATATGCTATAATTGATTATACAGACGCAGCTAATACCGTAGAAACAGAATTGAATGCTAAACGAATTTTGACATCAAGAATGCTCCTCTTCCTCAAACATATGGGCCTATACGAAAGAGTATGATTTGTTCTTCTTAGTAATATTTAGTTTTCCTCAACACAGTGATTTATAGGTAGCCGCTGCCAAAATTCTGAACAGCGCTCATGAATCGAGTTATCGTTGCGGGTTGCCTATGCTAGCTGAGGTAAATTTCTTTGTTTCTCAAGATTTTTTCACCAACTTCCGTTTTTAGATGAATGAACGTGTTGCTGCTGCAGCGGCAGTTTGGAAGTGGCGGAGTTTTGACGAGAATAACTCGAAAATGTTCAATATTATCGTTGAGAAGGCTCTTCGCACTGTTCCAGATGTTATAGATATTGGATTGTCGGATCGAGATACGTTCTTTGGACGACTTGGATTCCTCCACCACATTCCGAATGTCGCAATCGGTCAATTGATGAGTGTAATTTCGAAAGTAGGAGCCAACAAATATGAACATTTTCACTCTGTTTGTGAACTTTTCATTGCTATCAAAGACGGAATTTATTCATGGAGAAAGTACGTTAAGAACAAGAAACGTTATTTATGAAATTTTAACTTGCAGAAGCAAAATGTCAATCACAAAAACCAAAAAATGGTGGACAATCAACACATTTTTACCGAGTTATCGTGATATTTGCTTGAGAATTCGGGATGAGTTGAAAGACGGAGTGTGCTCGGACAGTGAAAGATCACGCTTATCAGTATATCTATTTGCACTTTACGATTTTTACCTCGGAGAAATGGATGCGCAGCCGAATGGCGATCAAATTCTTCTTGATATCATTCTGATGGGCAGAGTTTCGGATGGTTTAGCATTGGCAGAAAAGCACAAAGATTTCGGAGTTCTTGTTAAAATCACATTGAGATCGGATAAATCAACACGACAAGTGGCATTGAATCGATTGAAGAAGTTGTTTGAAAAAGATGACTTTGAAATGTATTTATGCCAGTACTTGAAAACTCATGGTAAGTGAACAATATCAAAATTTTTTTGGAAGTAACAACAAAAACCACATAATTTCGAGACGTCAAATCGGATTACTTCAGAGCAAAATTCTAACACAGGTTTCATAAAAATAAAGTTTTACAAATGCTATAGAAACTGTGAAGAGCTTTATTTACGAGCTCATAATTCCAGGGTTGAACGATATTTTGTTGGAACAACGTGGAGAACGCGTCGACGCATATTTGGATAATTTCAAAGAACTCCGATTTTCCCGCGAAATTTCGAACAAACAGTATGCCAAAGCTGCTTATACTTTGATGAGTTTAGCTGATAATGAGACGAAAAGTTTCAAACGCTTCACTGATTTCCTTATGCGCGCATATTTCTGTGCGCAAGCTGCCAATCCTGGAGATCAGGGAGTAGAAGAGGTGTTGCAATTCTTTAAAAAGAGATTACCCGAATTGAAACATCGAAAAGCGATTCCGGCGAATGTGTTTGCTGCGGCTTATGGTAATGATTTTGATGTCATGATGTCAATTGATGATATGCTTGAATGGAATATGGCAATGCAAACTGATGAATCGAGCACAATTGAAGGATATATGAGAGCACTTCATCTTTTGGCTGATTTGATTAAAGTTGAAGATACAAATGTTTTGCAAGATCGTCTTAATCTCTTATGGAAACAGTTATTGGATTTGGAAAGATGGTCAATTGTCAAAATAAGAGAAGATGTTGAAAATAAGTCGATATTCGGAAAATTGTGCACATCACTCACTTCTTCGTATGCGAATGAAAGTAGGTTCTAATCTGAGAAATTTAGAATGAAAACTGAGGATGTTAGTCATACAGTCAGTATCGCCAATTTTGAAAAAAAAAAAAATTTTTTTTAGGCTCTATTCTTTCAGTTCATGCTCTTGAGAAATCTGAGAAATATTGAAAAAGCATTTTTCAGGCAAAAAATTAACCGCATAGGTTTTCGACTGGTCAAGAATAGGAAAATATTTTTTCAGAAGGAAGTAGTTTTCCAAGTTGGTCAGCTGTTGATCGATTATTGATTATTCCCCGAAACTTTGACGAAATTCTGGAACAATCAGATGTTGAGACAAATGGTAAACAAGCAGCTTGGATCAAAGCACATATGAAATTGATAACTGCAGATTTGAAAAAACAGGCATCACTTCCACAGGTATTTTAATAGCACTGTAACTTGGAAAACGCTGGTATAAATTTCTATTTGCAGGAAGCATTCTATCGTCCAGACGCAATCAATACTGGTTCAACATCATCTGCTGTTTTGAATTGGTACAAGCCACTGATGGAACTACGAGAACAAAAATGGGCGGATACTCTTATGGAATCCAAAGTCTGAATCCTTCTTTCATTTTACCGGTATTATTTGATATTTTCATGTCGAATAGTTTCATATTTTCATACCAAATAAATTATTTTCCACGTTTCATACATTCAAATTTGTCCATAGTTTCGTTTTTAAGCGATTGTGATATTTACTATTTTTTGTGAATTTTATCGAAATTTGAATATTTTATTTCAGAGTCTACACATTGCAGAACTTGGAAAAAAGTAAGTTCATGGGGTTCGTGGTGAAAATGCAAAAAAAATTCCAGTCTGGATTTTTCGGTGATCGAAATTTTAAGATTTAGCGGTTCCAGAATTCCAGCTTGAAAATTTGCAAAATCTCCTACTAAATCTGATTTGTTTTCTATTTTTCGAAGCTACTATTCTCACTTTTTTGCTCCAACCAGTTGTTGTTTTCCTTTTCAAAATAAAAAAAACGCTGCCCTTCTATTCTGTTGTGTTCGTTTTTTCTACTAATACCAACGTTCTTTGTTATTTTTGTGTCACAAATCAAAAGAGAACGTAGAGAAAGAAATTGAGAAGAAATAATTATTCTTTTGCCACTCCGTTATCGTGTCAAATCATTCGCCTATCTGCCTGTCTTTCCATACATAATAACTGTTTATATTACAACATATTCGTTTTTTTTTCTCAATTCTGAGCAGAAAATGTGAGAAATGTCTTTTTCGAAAGGTATTCTTACTGTATTACCTGTTTTCACTGGGAGTTTCGAAGAATTTCTATTAGAAAATGTAAAGGATTTTTCACAGAATTTCAATAATTAATGTTTTTTTTTTCAGATTTCCACATTGAAATTGGAGAAAATGGATGGATTATTATCATTTGAAAATCGACAATTAAAATTGGACAATGATAACATTAGTGAGTTTTGTCGTAAAATTTCTGTCAAATCGAAATAATTTACAGTCGAAAAAGTAGCACAAGAGATCGAAAAGTTCTCGAATCTGACAGTTTTGGACTTGCGAGGCAATACTCTTGGAGTGACGGCTGGCGAAAGATTGGGAGAAGCTCTCAAAAAACACCCAGAACTTCAAAGATGTATATGGAGTGACATGTTCACCGGTAGATTGAAAAATGAAATTCCACCTATTTTGGTGAGTTTAGCTTGATAAATGAAAAAATACAATTTCGAAGTTTTTAGAAATCGCTGTGTTCGGCTATGATCCAAGCGAATTGTCATATTACCGAGTTGGATTTGTCAGATAACGCGTTTGGACCGATTGGAGCTGAAGGTAGATTTTTCGAAAAATTCTCTTTGTGAAAATTAGGGAAAAAGAAAATTCCAATGCTACACCAAAACATAATTCCGGTGTTCTCCCTTCATCGGTGAAATATCCTTTATTTCTGAGATACTCGATCAATTTTCACTATCAGCTGAAATTCAATTGTTACCAATTTTTCTATGAATATTTTCAAGATTTATGACCGAAATAATTTCATATCTGAATCACCAAATCAAACAACTCTCAAGGCCTATTTCTGGAAAAAAAGTTGTACTGAAATTTTTATGACCTCACAGCGATCTTTTTCAAACGTGGTACAAGGAATCTTGTTTATCATAAATATTTTTTTTTCAAACAGCAAAAACATATTCCTGATAGCAACAGTGAGAAAACGTTGTTATTTTTTCAGGAATCGCCGATTTCCTTGTCTCACCAGCGGCTTATTCTCTCCACACTCTTCGTCTTAACAATAATGGCCTCGGTTCTGGAGGTGTCAAAGTGGCAGAGTGTCTCACAAAATGTCATGAAAATGCTCGAAGAGATGGAAGAAAATTCGAATTGAAAAGATTCATTGCCGGAAGAAACCGACTCGAGGACCCAGGTGCACATGCTTTGAGCGTTGCATTCGAGAGATTGGGAAGTTTGGAAGAAATTCGTCTACCACAAAATGGTATCCGACCAGAAGGAATCAGCGCATTGGCATTCTCATTTGAAAAGAATCCGAATCTTCAAATTATCGATATCAATGATAATACTTGTACTGTAAATGGAGCATTGGATATTGCTGAAGTACTGCCAAGCCTCAAAAATCTTGTTGAACTAGATCTCGGTGATTGTCTGTGTCGAGACGAAGGGATTTTTTCTCTGATTGCTGGACTCGATGGAGCACGTCAAAAATTGCAAAAAGTCAATTTCAGTGGAAATGAGTTGACACCTAATTCGATCGATGAATTGGCAGACTTCTTCACTTCGGCTGGAATGGAACATGTTAAGGTCAACTTGTCGTTCAACAACTTTGGATCCGAGTTTGGAGAACTGAGAGATTTGTTGAGAGATGAACAGAATATCGATTTTGGAGAATCTGAGTAAGTTTACAACGCTGATGTTGACCGAAAGTTCTGATGTTTCAGGCTGATTTTTTTTTTAACTTTGCGCAAAAAAAATCAGAATGAGACTTTCACCCGTTTAGTGAACGTTATCATTGCTTCATTTGAAGAAATTGTTCGTATTTTGGCATTAAACTTGATTTTTATCTGTCAAATAATTAATTTTTACCATGTCAACACTTTCGACTCAAGAAGTATGGTTCTGAAAATATTTTATGTTGAAAATTGGAGTCGCAATAATTATTATGTTTTTTTTCAGCGACGACCAAGGAAGTTTGTCGGAAGGATCGGATCAAGAAAGTGGCGATGAGGAGGAAGACGAAGACGGCGATGAGAGCGGAGATGCGAATACATCTCGTGAAACAGTTATCAACAAATCTATCAACCAGTCGACCTCAAACGTTGATCAAATGCTCGATGACATGGTGGCTAATGGATTCGGATGTATGAAATTGCAAAAAGACGCCGGCGATGGGCTTTTGTCATTTTTAGATCAGAAACTGAAGCTTGACACTTCTCAAATTGGTAGTTGAACCAAGGTTACAAGATTTAAAAACTTATCTGTAATATTTTCAGCAGAACAAGTAGCGCAGAAAATCGAAAATACGAGTCTTGTCCGAGTTCTTGAATTGCGCGGAAATACGATTGGAGTTGAAGCGGGTGAACGATTGGCGCTAGCATTGGCAAAACATCCGGAATTGGAGAGATGTTTGTGGAGTGACATGTTCACTGGAAGACTCAAAACCGAAATTCCACCGGTGTTGGTGAGTTTGTTTTCTTATTCTATCAAAAAAACAAGTTACGTTTTTTTTTCAGAAATGTTTTGGTCGAGCTATGGTTAGAGCTGGATGTAAAATCACCGAACTCGACTTATCAGACAACGCTTTCGGACCGATTGGAGCCGAAGGAATTAAGGAATTCCTTGAATCACCAGCCGCATTCTCTTTGGAAGTTTTGAAATTGAACAACAATGGATTGGGAATCGGTGGAAAACAAATCGCCGCATCACTCACCGAATGTTTGACAAAATCCAAAGCATCTGGAGGAGAACATCGCCTTCGATTGAAAGTCTTCATCGCCGGAAGGAATCGACTCGAGAATCCCGGAGCCATTGCATTGTCGGCAACGTTCAAAGGTTTGGAAACGTTGGAAACGATTCAAATTCCACAAAATGGTATCAATAAAGAGGGAATTGAAGCATTGGCAGAAGCGTTGAAGTATAATCGAAATCTTCGAGTTTTGAATTTGAACGATAATACGGCCACTCAAAGAGGAGCTTATGCTATTGCTCAAAATTTGCATAATTTACCATATCTGGAAGTTTTGGATTTGGGCGATTGTCTTTGTCGCGATCAAGGTTGTCATGCGATTATTGATTCATTGGACCCACAAGTTCATAGAAACTTGAGGGTAAGATTTTTGAAAATTTAACTTATTCAAAACTTCAGAAAAGTCTGAATCCTTGAGCCCTAAATAATTTCTTTAAAAAAGGAATAACAAAAATCAATAATTTACAGGAAGTTAATTTGTCTGGTTCGGAAATGTCACCACAAGCCGCGCAACTAATTATCAACAAATGGAAGAAGTTCAACGGTTCCCGCCAGAGACCAGTTCTCAATATCGGTTCGAATAATTTTGGTGAACTTTTCAATGATGTTCGCAACAATTTGATTCCTTCTATTGATATTGGACAATCCGACGATGATTGTGGCTCATTGAGCAGTGATGATGAGGAATATAACAGTGGAGATTCGGATGACGATGGCGATGATGAACAAGACGATATTATTGTAGAAGAAGAGGCAAGAGGAGATCGAGAGAAGAAAGCGGATATTGCAATGTATAAGAATGTTATTGATGGATTGAAGGTTAGTTTCTTCTGTTTTTTCTTTTTTTCGTACTGAAGAGTTTGGAATGAAATATGTAGCCCCATGAAACGCTGAAAATATCCAGTAATCACTCGGGGAAAAAACGGCAAGCGTGTCGCAAGGCTTTTTCCTTTTCGCAAGCTTGCGACACATTTTTCTGGCGCAAGGGTGTCGCAAGCCGTGCAGTAGTTTTGCTGCTAGATGTCGCAAAGCTTGCGACTATTGGCGCAAGAACACCGCAAGCCTTGCGACAGCCGAATGTCGCAAGTTTGCGACAAACTGTCGCAAGCTTGCCGATTTTTCCCCGAGCAATTACTTATTTTCTTCAGGATGAGTACGAAAGTCGAGTACAAGATGAGTCAGCCAAAGTTTTGCTCAAGTTATTGTTCCCAGTAGAGCAAAGTAATTCGAGTCCGGTGATATTCGAGAAGGCTGTAGATGTTGCTGGTAAGTCATCATTTCCACAAGAAATATACAATTGTTCCCAAATTTTCAGAGGAAATAGTTCGCCGAGTTTCTGCTGTTCAACGAAAACCAATTGCAACAACAACCCAGCTTATCAATCATTTTGTTGCGCAGTCCAAAATATTGGGTGTCAAGGTTTGTGTATCTCTGACTTGGGATAAAAAATATTGATAATTCTGAAAAAAAAATAGTTCGAATTCGTTTTTTGCGACTGTAGGAATGACATTCCAAACTTTAGTTAACAATTTTCGAAGTATTTCGGTAAAAACTAGTCAAATCAGTGGAAAATGTTAAGATACGGTGCGATTTAGTCGCTTAATTTAAGACTCTATTAGCATTTCTGTGTTTGAAAATCGCAATCATTAATCAAATGTTGGCCTATTTCATAGAAAATTGATTTTTTCAGCCTGAAGAAGATTGGGGTCTGAATGTGAATGTGAAACTTCTTGGTCGTTTCCTGCGTGAACTTTTAGCTCGTGGACAATTCGAGTTGGAACGTGGCTTAATTTTGCATTATTTGTAAGTTTCTTTCTTTTTTATCTCAAAATTCAAATTCTCTTTTTTCAGTGCCCAATAAACCCCGGCTCTCGTTCTATTTCGACTCATTTCATAATTATCATCAGTTTCTCACGTTTTAAAACTATTTATTCACTTTTTGTTTTCATTTATTACCTGTTGAATATTTCATTTTTCAACCCTATTTTTTCCGTTCCGAGTTTATTTTTACGTGTATTTAACACAGTCCAATGACCCCATATTTTTTCGCGAACAAATAAAATACTACTTTTCTCTCTCCCTTTTCATATCTCCTCCTTTTCTCTACACTAGAGTGAAACACACTCGTAGTGTAGCGGTGTGCATGTTCGCCTATAAATTGGAAGGCCGCGGGTTCGATTCCCACTGCCGGCAGAAAAATAAACCGATGAGGACAAAAACCCCTAATATTGAAAACTTCATGATTCTTGATTAGTCTTTCCGAGGTTGTTTTTGCTTTTGAAGAAAAGTTTTAAATTTATTGAAAACCGGGAACAGTGAAAAAAAAAGAAAATAAATATAGGAAAGTGCAAAAACAGAACTATGAGTACCTAAATTGTATTTGGTGTGTGGTGATGTTGGCAAAGTCCGAAGAGGCGATGTTTACTTTTGACCGAAGAGCTGAAAAAATTGAGTAAGTGGGCATGTGAAGTAGGTCAAAAATTCTGCTGGTTTGTGTGAAATTACCATGTTGCAGTATTGATTTTTTGGAATTTTTTATCAATTAATAACCATAAAACGATCAGAAAATTCTCCGTTTCACCGGCTGAGTTTTCATTAAATTTGCAGAATCTATTTTTTCTAACAAAATTTAAGCATAAAATACGAAATTTTTCAAGATTCTTGTACAAGTGCTACATAGCATTAATAGAAACGCGGAAAAATCTGATTTTTAAAAGAATTCAGTTCTGGTCATGTTTTTGTTTTCATAGAATGTTCTTAGTTTTCAGATTTCGTTTTTTCAAATAGTTTTTTTTTATTACAGTTAAGAACCCAGCAACAAAATGAACATTACTACTATCTTCAATTTTCTCAAAGCCAAAAATCTGTTCTCATCAGTTTTAACAATGAAAAAGTTTTCTGTTCGACTACATTTATCAAACAACTGTTTGATAACAATCAATTATCCAACAAAGAACATTTCGAATTTTTACATTATTTCGGAATATGTAAGAATTCTAATTTCTGAAACACGCGGAGTAGACATATGCTTAAATTGAAACAAAACACGAATGTGTAGAGAGAATTAAAAGATAAAATCTGATGTTTTTCAATAATGTTTTCTTCCAACTAGCCACTTCTGAAAATCCCCACCCCAAAAATGCAAAATATTCATTTTTAAAATAAGA
Source organism: Caenorhabditis sp. 38 MB-2015 (assembly GCA_900536415.3). Classification (NCBI taxonomy): domain Eukaryota; kingdom Metazoa; phylum Nematoda; class Chromadorea; order Rhabditida; family Rhabditidae; genus Caenorhabditis; species Caenorhabditis quiockensis. Next base: position 32,852 of record LR548769.1, read on the forward strand.
GTATATGAATCAGGCCAGTTTCTTCTTTTTCTATTTCTGTAATTTCAATTTTTGCTCTGAAAAAAACAAAACTTGGAAAATCAACAAACCTTCTTGGTGAAATTGCTGAAAACGTTCTCGATGGTTGTTTTCACTTCGTTCATTGGTTTCGAAGCATCAACTTCAACGTGAACTCCGTGTTTCTTGTAGTAATCAACCAAAGGCATGGTCTACAAAGGTTTGTGGTTTTAAATGATGCATTAAAAATGAATAAATTACCATTTGATGATATTGAACCAATCGTTTTCTCAATGTTTCTTCATTGTCATCGGATCTTCTGATCAATGGCTCTCCGGTGACGTCATCCTTCATTGGAACCTTTGGTGGTTTGAATTCCAAATGATAACTTCTTCCTGAGGCAATGTGGAACAATCTTCCGGTGATACGACGAACCAACAAATCATCGGCGATGTTGAATTCGATGACTGTGTCCAATGGAGTCTTTCTACGCTCCAAAATTTGGTCGAGCTGGAAAAATATTTATGTAATAAGCTCTTCTGAAAACGAAAACCCCAACGTTTTGATTTTGGAATTTTCGGTACGAAATTGATGGAAAATTGTGGTTTTCTTATGAACGCATAAAATTTTGTGATCTTGAGACGCCGAACAAGAATCCGTGAATAAGTTGAAAAGAGCAGAGTTATTTTTTAAAGCTTAGAACTGAGGTTTTCAAGTTCTGATTTAGAATTTCATTTATTTGTATTATACATGTGAAACTGATTAACCTTTTAAATTTTCTCAATAGATCAAAAATGCATGGTAAAAAGTTGAGTTTAAATGTTATTTTATTTCATTTTTTTAGCGTTCCGAGTGTTGTGCAAGCTCTTTCTTGGCAAAATACATGTTCCAAGGTTCCTCCTCATGTAGTCTTCATGTAGTCTCATGTATCCTTCGAAACTTTCTCTCAATAACTCAAAAATCCGAAGAGAAAATTGAAGTTTTCCAAGGAAACTTCTGAGCTTGACAGAGATATTGGACAAAAACATATAAATTCTTGTTCAGCGCCGAATTCTCAAAACTTTCTTTCAATAATCGAATCCTTTTGAATTACCTTTTCGGCTTGAACGGTGGTTCTTGGGAAACCATCCAAAATGAATCCGAATTTGCATTCCGGTTTTTCTAATTTCATTTCGATCAACTTGCACACAACATCGTCGCTGACCAATTTTCCAGCATCCATTGTTGCTTTCAATTGCTTTCCGAACTCAGATCCAGATGCGACTTCAGCACGCAGTAAATCTCCTGAAAAGTTGAAAATTCTTCTTACTTTGTGACATAAAATCGTGAGAAAAAGTCATTATCCTTTATCAATAAACTCTTACCGGTGGCCAAATGGCATGAGAAGTACTTTGAAGCGAACTCCGGTGCTTGAGTTCCTTTTCCGGATCCTGGTGGTCCGACGAAAATGGCGCGAATTCCGCGAGACAAAGTCGCCGATGGACCTTCGTTTTCCTTGTTGTTTGGTGCCATTTCTAGAAAAAATGGCACGATTAGAGCACAAAAGACGTTGAAAAAAAACTGACTGAACAGCAAAATTCGAGAGATTCAAAATGATAAGAAAGTGGGGTTATGTGACGCGCTGCTGTTGATTTCTTTTTTTTTTTGAAGGACACGAAGTTTTTGATAAAAAAAATTGTGTTTTGAGAAGAATAATAACCGTTGTTCGTTCGAAAGGCAAGGAATTAGAATTTATATTTATATATGACAATGAGTAAATAATTAGATCAGCAAACAAGATTATTTTTTAACAACTAATTTCGCTTGTAAAAATTTTTTTTGGACACTGAAAATGTGTCATTGGACAGCTCTAAATTTTTTGAAAAACATTTCCAAAGCTTCTGCAACCTTTAAAAACCTTAAAATCTACTCAAAAACAAAAAAAACTTTTTTTCTAGAAAAAAAGACAAATTTGAACGTCGCGTCTTGCCACGAATTACGCCGTGGCAGAGCTGTGTAAAACTCTCGGAGAAAAAAAAACGGCGGAAGTTCAAAAAAATGTGTTTTTAATGTTTTTTCGGGAAAAAAACAGGGGAAAGAAATAGTGCGTAAAGAATGTAGGGTAGAATGAAGGTCAAGGCTAAATATAAGGATTCAAATAAATAGTAATTGGTTGAAAGAAAGACAGAAATACTAATGACGAAATGTAAGTGTTCTTTATATTTAAATTTTTTATTTTTTAAGAAAACAAAAATATCTTTTTACAGTGGGTAAGATCGTTAGTGTCTTGCGAATTGCAATTTCAACACTTTTAGTTCACTATTTTTCGCATTTCTTATTCTCTGGACAATGTCAACACAAACTTGTAGAGGTAAAAAATCATTTTTTTTTTTAAGATTTGAAGAGTGAAAATGAAATTGCAGATTTTCACCGCTTATCCAATTTTCCAAATCGCAGGACAAGTGTCCGTCGACTTGGCAAAACTTCAAAAAATGTCTAAACACTGGCCTCCACACGTTGGCTTCTTTTACGAGTTTTCTCTCGCCTACACTATTTCGCTGGTTATTTTGTTAAGGTGAGGAAAGTGCGCTCCATTGAGAATCTCTTGAATTCCCACGGAAAATGAGGATTTTCAGATACATCTCGCTTGAAACCGCGTATCAATCAATCTTAAACACAACCAAACAACTAGGAACCTTCGCAAAATATATTTTCGAACCATTTTACATCTCAATCATCCCCTTTGTCTTCCTTCTTCCAATGATGCGCCTCTCCGAAATGCACATTTTTGTGCTCTTTTTAAATTTCGCGCATACTATGGTCACTTGTTATATTGTATATTTTATCTGGAATTTGGGAAAAACTGAAAATAAGGAAGAAGAAAAAGAGAAAACAGAATAAATTATTTATTATTAACAACTTGAATTTATTAAAGTATGACATTGAACTGTGAAATCCGTCCGACTGCTGCAAAGAGGAATGAATATGAAGAGGGGTACTGTAGAAGGAGTACTGTATTACTTATAAGTCCATTGATTGTTCGAATTGCATTGGAGCAAATTTGCAGCAGAATGAACTTCAGCACATCCACTGGATATTGTTGTAGATGTTCCATCCTAAAATGGGTGAGGCTTAGAATTGAGCCCAGTCAAGCTCAAAACTGAACTACAGTATCGGTTAAAGGAAAGTGGGTGATACTGTGCTTTTGACCGATTAAGCCATATTCTGGAACCTTACCACTATGATCACAATTGAAACTGTGACCGATGCACCATCCGCTGATAGACAATTCACTTGCGCAGTGTCACACCTGCAAATTTGAATTATACATACTTTTCAGAACCTTGACTCCAGTTTTCTCTCGTTTTGAATACTAGAGTGTAGTTTCTATAAGTTGACCTATATATGTATGTAGGCCGATTCTGATATAAGAACATGCCAAAATCTCTAGTTAGACCTAGAAAATAGAATTTATCAATAGAGCACAAATAACCTATTGAAATCCGGCTTATAGGGGACATCAGGCATCCTGTTATACAAGCCTGAGTTGGGACAGGTGTCATAAACTGGGCCTGGAGTTGAAACGAACGAATTGTCGAAAGTAGACCCGACCTGGACAAAAAACGAACCATTCAAAAAATTAGAGGCAGGTCCGAATTTATTTTATGTGCTTGTATGTATCAGGAGTTTGGGTTTATTTTTCAGATAAGGTCTGATTTGGGTAATCAACCGGACTGGATCTGATCAACATTATCTGTATTCATTGAACTAGGGCAGCCCGTTTCGGTTCAAGAACATTAAAACTGGACTAGGTCAAGTTCAAAAGAAGGCCAATAAATGTAACTTCTACTGGATTGGGCCTTGAAAACGGGCTACTTGGAATTCTTTTCAGGAATCAGGAGCATGAAAATTTCATTTTCTGCCCAATTAAAGAGAGAATTTTACAAAAAAAAAAACAAAGGCTACTCGGCCCAATTTTTGAATCCACAAGTCCATTTCCGGAGCAACAATTGTGGGTCCGATTCTTCCAGTTACGGGCCGATATAGGTTCAAAGTAAATCACCGGGTTGTATCTGATCATTACTATTTGTATTCACAAAACTAGACCGGCCCGTTTAGGCCCATGAATCATCCAGATCGATAAAAGTCAGATTCAAAATGAGTCCAATAAATGAAATTATAAAAATAGGCCAAAACATCAAATAAGTATCTGATTTAGACCGGATCAGATTTTCCGTGAATCGGGCCTCAAAAACGTGCTCTTCAGGGAATCAACCGAACTGGACCTGACAGTACTAGCGATGTCCGCCTAGAAATTTTTCAAATTGGACTAACACAGATTTTCCTCAGTTGGACCTCAAAAACGTACATAACTTTCCCACTATTTTCCGAGCTGAAAACATGAAAACACATGACAAAACTGAAATTAATAAAGCCCGACACTGGGTCTGTTTATAGAGATACAAGGCCGACAAAGTCAAACTTCAGGCCCTGTCCGATTGCTCACCAATTAACCGGATCAACTCCTCTCAAAAAATACGCAGTCCCCGGTGTATCATCCGTGGTCGGTGTAAACGATGCTCCGGAAAGTGTCGACACATCACAACTTGGACAATTCCTCAACGAGGCCAATGTGTTCCTCGTCGCCACACAGGCCATCACAGTAGGAACTACTAATAAAAGGTACTGTAGAGAAGGATACATGGTGGGATATAAGTGAATAAATGACTGATTTCGCTGATTTCTGACATCGAGGTCATCATAATTATAAATAAACTGGTATCCCATTTTATTAGAGTGGTGTTCTTTTTTTTTTTTTGAATGCGCGCGCGCCGAAAAATCACCATGGTAACCGGGAGAAAGGGACTTGTGTTGATTTTTATTTTATTATTTTCTTTCAATTTAGAAAATGGACCCTTTGGATGAGAATAAAAAATGGGGACATAAGGATGACGAAGAGTGGAGAAATGTGTCGACAATTCACTATTATTTGAGGTTAGTTGGCGGATTTTCAGGGGATTTTTCAGTATCTGAAAATGATCCAGATTTCAGACAATTATTTTGACATGTCAAGGAATACTGGTCTGATCCAGGGTCGGCCTAGTTTTATTATTGATCAGGTCCAACCCGATCCAGATTTAAAAAAAATACAGCCTATAAAAGAAGTGATCTACTACTTTGAATGTAGATTGTTCGAAATCGGACCGAAAACTGAGAGAATTCGGGTCTGAAATGGCTAGCAAGGTCCCATTTTGTGGCCCATTTCTGAAAAACATAAAAGTATCTATCTGAAACCCGGTTAAACTTTAGTTTTGCTTCAAAGGCCATAGTTTTAAGGCCGGACCAGGCTTGATTTAGGCCTTCACTATCAGATATTCGATGTTCCGTACAAGTCAAAGTTTAATGGATAAAACGAGCTCTATAGATAATTCGCCGTTTTTTGCGATTCAAAGCTTTAAATGCGTAAATTTTATGTTCTGGAATCACAATTTTTAGGCCCTTTTTAATCAATTGGAGAAGGCCTGGTTTAGGCCTTCCCTCTCTGATATTCAATATCCCATACGAGTTAAAATTCAATTAATTTAATGCGCTCCATTGATAATTCCGTTATATTGAGTTTTTTTTTTTTTTGAAAATGTCTTCTTTGTGAGCAAAAAATCGAAAACTAGAGTAACCCAATCTCATTCCAGAGACTCATTCTACGGCACCGCCCTCCAAACATGTGAGACCTGTCTCCGCTCCAAAGCAACTCCCAAAATAGGTGTGCTCAAAGGCGTCTGTCTCACTCTCCTTGGCAAAATCCCCGAAGCCACTCGTCATCTCGAATCGATAAATTCCGATGAAGTATCCCTCGGTGTCCTATATGCTCTCAAATGGGCTCATTCATCCGCCTTCAATCCGGATAATAAATCGATTATGGAAATTGAAAGTGAGATATCCTCTAAATCGCGAGATGAGAAAACACCCTCCAGTTCCTTCGCATCCGCCTCAGAGGTTCTGTTTTTCTCGAAAGAATATCAAAAATCCAAGCAATTATTGGATATAGCAAAACGAAGATCGAATGAGAAATATGTTGAGCATATATGCCTTCTTGGTTGGCTCGAACTATCCCTTGGCAAGAATCAGAAGTCAACTCAAGAGCTCTTTGAGAAATGCGCAGCTCAAGGATATCCAGATGGATATATCGGAAGATGCCGGATATTCGAAGGACATCATTCCCCGCTTGAAATGAAGACTGTCGCAAAAGAACTGACCATTTCGACCTATAATTTCTTGCCAGGACATATCGAAAAAACAAAATCATGTCTAATGTTGAAAGAGTGGAACAACGCAGTTGATTCAATGCAAAATTCGAACATCAATGATGGTTCAAATCCATGTTTAGAAGTGCTCCGAACAATTCATTCAATATGTTATTCGGGATTCAATGGGGGATTGACAAATACAATAATGTTGTTGCAAAAGAGCTTAGATGAAATGGAGCAAACTAATCATGAGATATATGCGCGGATAGCCACGTTGATCACATCTTTGAGTGGAAAGGATAGGACTATTTTAATAGCTGCGAAGTAAGTCTAGGTTTCTCATAAGCTGAGCATGATATACAAAGTAAAATACAGGTATGCTCCTTTTCCTTGTTAGCATAATGAAAATAACCGAAAGTTGTTTTGACCGCGTAGAATGAAAAAAAGGAAGATAATTCAAAAATCTCGTTCACACAAGTTTGCGCGTCAATTGTGGTGTTTGTTGTCAGCTACAGTAATTTATTTTTATATAACTTTCTTTGGCACATTTTCTGAACTTTTATGCGAATAATATTTTTAGAGTCCTGAAAAAAAAGAAAACACTTGACTTCATTGGAGCATACTTGCATATGCGGCCTCGAAATGAAACTAGGCCAACCGTTTTTGTTTAAGTTAGACGGAATCTTTGAAGCAAAACCCTTAGATAAATAAAAATTGATTGCACCTATTCAGAACTGAAGTTAACACTGTCAATATGAGAACCCCAAAAATTTAGATCACAATATTTTCAGCCATTTGAATTTCATGTGAACTTTTTTCTCTGGATATCTATACAAATCTTGATTCTCTCAAAAATATCTCAAAAAAGTTCACGTAAAAAATAAAAAAAATCATCCTTTTACATTTGTTTTTAGTAGGCTTGCAGAAACAAACGCCCGTTCGCCCGCGCCCGTTTGCCTGCAAGCCCGTCTATCCGTTTATCCGTTCGCCCGTCGCCCGAATGCCCGCATCCGTTCATCCGTTCGCCCGTTTGCCCGTTCGCCCGAACGCCCGTTTGTCCGTTTGTCCGGTCATTTGTTCGAAACAACTAGTAAAGAAAAAAACAAGAAAAAAGACAAGCGTGATGAACGGGCGAACGGGCGAACGAATGAACGGGCGCGGGCGAACGGGTGTTCGTGTTTTCGGGCGTTCGGGTGAACGGGGAAACGTGCAAACGGGCGAACGGGAGGCCCGTTCGCTCGATTTTGCAATCTTAGTTTTGAGCAGGTATTAAAAAACTTCCAAAACTGGCTATCAATGTTAAATTCAAACCACTGAAATTCACTTTGCTGAAAATATTGTGATTTTATTCTTCAGGATTTGTATATTGGAGGGGTTAACTACAGTTTTCGATAGGTATAGAATATTTTTTCTCGATAAATCACAAAATTTGAAAACATGTTTCACACATTGAACACTCATGCGAAGATGACCAAAAATGTTCTAATAACTCAAAAAAATTCCAACTTTTTCAATGTGTATTTTCTAAAATAAGCACTATTGTTTTTCTTCAGAACTCTAATATCGAAAGCGATCCAAATATCTCGAAAACCGGAATATGTTGCAATCGGAGTTCGGATTGCTATACAACTCGGAGATATTAAAGAAGTATCAGCTTTATCGAAGGAATTGGTCACTTTGGATTGTGAATCACCATATGCTATTATGTCGAGTCTATTGTCACTTCTGATGACAAATCGATTAAGAGATGCAAATGCACAATATGAAATATTACTAGCAGCACATCCGAAGCTGGAAGAATCTATTGTAAGTTAATTTTTTGAACGCTAATGAACAAACTATTTCATTATTATTTGTCACGTGAATTTTTCAATCTTTTTGTGGATTTCAGAAAATTGTAAAAATCTCTAAAAATATTATAATTTTTCATTTTTATATAAAACTAACATTCTAGAAATGACATGAAAAGTTACCCTCTAGTCCAAGAGAACTACACGATATTTGTTAGTTTTTGATTATTTTTCAAGAAATTTTACTCTTTAAATTTCAAGGCTGAAAATTGAGGATCGCTTTAGGCAAAAAATCAATACAGGATGTTAATCAGCGTCCAAAAATCTATCGAATGACATATTTTTTTAAATCAAAAATCTTCATTTTTCACACTATTCCCTTGTTGTGCAACGTTAAGAGACGTTGCTTATAATTTTCAAATATCAAAGTCATTTTCTGGATTTGGCAAAAGTTTTCGGTTTTCTCAAAAAATGCAGGGAAATGATTGCTCAATTTTCAAAAAATGTCCATGAAGAGCTGAGTTATGGTCGTTTGAAAATTTCCAATTCGTGATTTTAACATATTATTTCACTTGGAAGTGTTTTTGAAACAGAAAAAATTACTTTTTGCTGTAATTTTCAAAAAAAATTGGCCTTCTCGAAGACTACAATTTCTTGGGTCATACTAATGGATGCCATGAAAATCATTTTAAAAACTGAAACTACAGTAACCCTAGCTAACAAAATACCTTATTTTCCAGCTCTACCATGTGATCGGAGCAATCATTGCTAAGAACAGTTCAAATAGTTTCGAAAAAATCCGACAAATTATCGAAACAGCATTGGAAAAACATCGCAAACAACTGTCCGCCTACCCTTTCGGTGTTGATTATCTAACCAACCTCGAATCAGATATTCTATTCACAGCAATCGAGCAACTACTCGATTATGCTCCTTTGGTTCCAATCAAATCACCGGATGAATGTCTCAAATTATCCGATAAAATCCTATCAATTCTAAGTGAGGCCGCACCCGGTTTAGCACATGTAACATATCAATTAGCACGTGTGAAATATCTGGGCTCGAATTATTCGGCAGCCGAGCAAAATGTGAAATTGGCTTTGGAGAAGAATGAGACATTGACAGATGCATATATTCTCAAATCACAGGTAAGGTGGCCCATTTGCCCATTTTAAGGATATTCGGGCCTGAAAATCCTCAACTTGAGGTCAAAGATGGTGGTATCTGGAAAAGTTTGGATCGTTTTTTTCTGATTGAATACCTACATAAACTGGGACCAGATAAAAATCGGGCCATGTTGGGATTTTCAGACTGATTCCCATGAATTGGGCCTCATTAGAGAAAATGGGTTTAAAAATTTTGGGTCAGGAATATTCAGTGTTTCCCTGTTTTTCATCGGATCAGGTCTGATTCATGGTTTTTAAAACTTAAAAGTTCTCCAGATCAGAGGACCCATCTAGGCTCAGTTTTCAATGTTTTCAGGGCCACCCAATTTTACCCGAAACTCCTCGAATCTCAGTCCAAAAACCAGATTCTTCATACATATATTTTAAGATAATTCTGGACCGTGGTGGTAAGATCAATGAGGCTGAACAGGCATTGAACACCGGAATGAACTTTAATTTCTCACTGCGCGAGACTTCTTTATATCATTTGATCAAAGCTCGAACAATGAAAAGAAGGGGAGAAAATGAAGAGGCGATCAAGACACTTCGAGCCGCCCTGAAGTTACCTAAAAAAGAGCCAACATCGAATTTATTGTTGCCAAAAGAGCCGGCGGATACACATAAGATATCAGTTCAGCTCGAGTTGATTGAGACTTTACAGGATGCGAAGAGAACGGTGAGGAACGTAGTGATACAATAAAACTTGACATGCCCCTTCAAAGTACCGTACTCATTTTCTTCCAATGTTTTTTTCCAGACCGAAGCAGAGGCTGAAATGTCTGAGGCAATGGCCGAATGGGCTGGAAAACCGGAACAAGACCAATTGATCATCTCACAGGCTCAATTACATGTTTCAAAGGGACAGGCTGATAAGGCTCTTTCGATTTTGCAACAAATCAAACCGGGTCAATCGAATTTCCATATGTCAAGGATAAAGATGGCCGAGATTTATTTGAATGAAAAAAAGGATAAGCGGATGTTTACAGCGTGTTATAAGTGAGTGAAAATCGAAGTAGGCCTTTTAAATCGGGCCGGGTCCGATGAAACTAGGCCTCTTATTTTCAGCGAAATTCTGGAAGTCGAAGTAACCCCCAGTGCGTATTCCACTTTGGGCGATGCTTTTATGTCAATTCAAGAACCCGAATCAGCCATCAAATGCTATGAAACTGCTCTGAAAATGCAGAACAAAGACGCCCTTTTGGCCGAGAAAATCGGCGAAGCCTACGTAATGGCCCACTTATACTCAAAAGCTGTCAATTTCTATGAGTCCGCTATGAATATCTATAAAGACAAGAATATGCGACTAAGATTAGCGGATTTGTTATTGAGGTTGAGAAACTACGAAAAATGTGAACGGGTCTTGAAGCGACCGTTGGAAGAGAATCCGAATCCACAGGATTTTGAAGAGACGCAGACACAAGTACAATTTTTGATCCTTTTGGCACAATTATATCAACAAAAAGATGAGACTGAGGAAGCATTTGAATGCTATCAAAAGTGAGCAGGGCTTTTTTGAGCCTGGCCCGATAGAAAACGGACCAGATCAAAAAACCCCCCAAAAAAATAGAATTTTTTTAGAGCCAGAAATTTGTTGCTCCGATTAACAAGTAGACAAGATCCACAATTGGCAAATTTGGCAAAACGAGAAGCTGGAAAGTGAGTTGTCTATCTTCGAGCCGTTTTTGAACTCTTTTTTTCTCCAGAATCCATCAATTAACAGCCGAACTCGCAATGCGACGTCCCGATTTTCCGCGAGCAATTCAAGAATATAAAGAGGCTATTAGTCTGAATGATCAGGATATAAAATCGACATTAGCATTGGCTCATATTTATAAAACACAAAACAAGCTGCAATTATGCACACAAATGTGTGATACAGTACTACAAATTAATCGGGATAATGATGAAGCGACGTTGGTCAGTTGAGAGGGAGAGGGGGGTGGCTAGAAGTGGGCTTTTTGGGCCGAGTCCAACCAATCTGGGCTTATGGTTGCAGAAGACCAATAGGATTTTTTAATTATGCCATCAAACTAGGCCTGGTTCAGGCTCGGCCAAGGAGAACCATTGAAGCTAACAAAACAGACCACGGACTAAAAAAAAATTCAACGTGGGCTTCTTAGCAGATTACGAGCCCGGGCCCGATCAAATCTCAAATTATATCTTTTCAACTGACCTCTTCATCTACAGTTTTTATTTTCAGTTCCATTTTGATAAAAAAATCTAATTTTTGTTTTCCAATTCCCAAAGCCTATGGACAGCTTACGAACATGGGCTTCTCAATAATACCCATGCCTGGTCAAAGTTCATCTTCTCGTCTGACTGAAACGAGCCGGTTGTTTGAGAGCTTTCCGGTCTGAATCAAAACGGGCCCAATCGAATTTAACCTCAAAGCATAACTTATGAAACAGATTCAGAGCATCCAGTGAGTTTCTCTGAGTGGGCCTGAGAATCAGGACCCAATTAGAAATAGGCCTTTTTCGGCATCGAGATCAAAAATTGTTTTTTTTTAAAATTTAGATTAGTGTTTCATGGTTGAAGGCCTGAGATAAAATATAAAACGTGGTTCTTGAAACGGTTCCAATCAGAAAAAATCGACCTGGTCCCATTTTTCGGGGTTTAACTGAAGTGGACCCAATAGCCAACGAGGTTTATAAAAAAGCACGTTATGGTCAAAGTACGGCTCGTACTTTTAAAAAAAACTATAAGAAAGAATAGGATCAGGTTTGATTTTCCTTACACAGTCTGTTTTAGGTCAATTTTCTGGTTAATTTCAGAAATTAGAATTTTTATGACCTTGACCTCTGTTTAGACCTAGTTAAGAAACATTTTCGGACCATTTTCCGATTTTACCTAATTTTTTCAAGATTTGCCAATCGAAGAGGTAATTTTTCGGATAAATCCATTAAACAACCGGCCGGAACCAATTTTTTTGGTGTCTTCCGAAATCGGACCCAAAAATGGACCCGACAACTAACAAAATCCGATAAGACCCGTTTGGTCCGCTTTTTGAGCCCGTTTAATAAAACTCGAAGAAAAAGAACCAGGTCGGTTTTTTTCTGATCTGGCTTGTATTAGAGTACTTTTTGAGTTGCATGGTCCACTTCAGGACATCGAATTTACATGACCTTATTACAGAAAATACCCCGGTTTAGACCTAATTAAGGGAACTTGGTAAAATTAACACTTACTTCCATCTAACCGAGTTTTGATTTTCAGATGATGGGTGACCTGCTCCACCTGAAAAACGATCCCGAACAATCCGCTATCCACTTCCAACATCTTCTCGCTCGAAATCCAAATCACTATCATGCAATGGAACGAGTCATCGAATACCTGTGGAGAATTGGAAAACAAGAACAAGTCGATCAATTCTTCCACTTTGCTCTCGAAGCGAATCCTCGTTCTGTAACCCATGCCGGATTCAATTATTGCAAAGGAATCCACGAAAGATATTGTGGAGATGCTAATGGAGCATTACACGCTTTCAATCGAGCAAAAAGAGATTCTGAATGGAGGGAGAAGGCTGTCTTTTGTATGATTGATATTTGTCTGAATCCAGATAACGAATTCATCGGGGTAGATGCTCCGGATATTGATGGGCTCAATAACTCTGAAAATGCTATGGGAACAACAACAGCCGAGAAATTCTTAGAGGAACTCAAACATAAACCATCGGGAGCGGATAGCAATTTAACTCTGATGGAGAATTTTATAATGATCCATACGGGGAATAAGATCAAAATCAATGATGCGTTGAATCGATTTCTTGAAAAGATTGGAGATGGAGATCCAGTTGAATCAGTTGGAGCAGTTTATGGAGCAGCAAGGGCGTATATTCTGTTGAAACAACCGCAGAAGGCAAAGACGACGTTGAAGAGAATTATTAATCATCCATGGACATTGGATGATGCCGAGTATTTGGAGAAATGTCGATTGCTTTTGGCCGATTTGTATATTTCACAGGTAAATAGTAGGGTAAATATTTTACTGTTTCAAAAATTTAATATTGACAAACAAAATCAGTCGGGATTATTATTTTTACGGCTATTGTTCTAATGTAAGATTCAAAAAAAAACTAGAAAAAACTGATAAAAAATTAAAAATTAAAACTCACGTAACTTTTTATAATCATTTATAACGTGAATTTTTCAATATTTTTTTCATTATCAAAAAATTGGGAAAATCTCTCTCTCTATCTATGCTTAAAATATTTTACTGTTTCAAAAATGTAATATTGATTTTATAAAACCGAGTTTTTTTTACTAGATAGTTCGTACTCGAATTTTAGAATAATTTACCGTTTCAAAAAATTTACATAAATTATTCTAGATGATGGTTTAGTCAGTTTTCGGTTATTTCTTGCATTCAACTTATCATATTCAAAATGATATAGCAACTTTTATTATAATCCATGCATGGTACTGTAGTTTCAGTTTGTCCGCTCAAAAACATCTGAAGCGTGAATTTCAGCTCCAAAGTTTTAAACTAGAAAAGGAGAAAATTCGTATAAAATCGATTTTGAGAACCTACCTTTAGGGTATTTAGGTATGAAAAAGAACCCTACAACTTTCATTTCCGCTGTAAATTTCTAATTTTGGAAATGCTAGATAAAAAAAGTGAAAATAAACAGAAAAATAAAAACTCTTTTTCAATATTTTTGCGCATTTTCAGAAAATTGTGAATATCTCTGAGAATACTATGATTCCTAATTTTCATATTAAACTGAAGTTTTAACTGTGATGAAATGAAGTTTTTTCAATAAGGAGATATTTTGAAAAACAAGGTTTTATGCTGAAAATATTTTACTATTTCAAAAAAGTTATATTAATTTAAAAAATGAATCAGGAGTATTGAGTGCTCGTTTGAAGATGTGAGGATTCTTAGGTTTCAAATTGTAAAAAATTGAAAAGAAAATAAGAAAACAAAACTCACGTAACATTTTACTTTTATTTTTCACGTGAATTGTATTTTTGTGCATTTTCAAAAAATTGTGAACATATTTTACTATTTCAAAAATGTAATATTGATTTTTTTTAAAATAATCTTACTATACTTGAATTTAGGATTTATTTACCGTTTCAAAAAATTTACGTAAATTACACTATATAACCAGTTTTTGATACCCCTTGCATCAAACTTCTTATTTTTAAAATAATACACAAGTTTTACTAAAATCCATGACATTTTGAAAGGTAAGTTGTTCATGCTCAGAATATTTTACTGTTTCAAAAATATTATATTGGTTAAAAAAATGAGTCAAGACTATTATTTATTCAACATAAAATTGAACTTCAAATTTTAGAAATACCTACTAGGAAAGAAGCAAAAAAATAAAATAAAATCACGTAACATTATGTTTTTCACGTGTATTTGTCAATATTTTTGTGCGTAATCAGAAAATTTTGAATATTTAAAAAAAATGCCATAATTTTTCGTTTTTATATGAAACGAATTATAGAAATAATGATGACTCAAAGTATTTTACTGTTTCAAAAATGTTATATTGATTTGAAAAATGAGTGTAGAAATATTACTTGCTGGTGATATGTGAGGACGAAAAAATTAGAGCTTTGACAGAAAACCAAGGCCTTGAAAATGTCGACAGTACACTTCACGATAGATCAAAAAGTTTTTGAGTCTAATAATAAAATAAAATTGTAATTTCCAGTTGAAATTTAAAATTTGACACAAATTAAAAAATAAGAAAATGTTCAACTACTCTGAGAAAACAACCCCGTGTTTTTTTTGTGAAAATTCAACAAGTTTCAGATATAATAAGAAAATAATTTTTTCAGACTCAAAACTTTTTTTGATCTTTTTGAGAGGGAAAGTGTACTGTCGGCATTTTCTATGCCAAATTGGTTCACTTCCAAGGCCCTAATTTTTTCGTCCCGACAATACACATGAAAAGCTTGAATTTAAGATTTATTTACTGTTTCAAAAAGTTTACATAAACAGAGAGCAAGAAGAATAAAATGGTAGTTGGTTTTCCGGATATTGTTTTCATCAAACCTCGTATTTTCACTATTCATGTTACTGTAAAGAGTTTCCGTTTGTCCGTTCAAACACATCTGAAAAGGGAGAAATATGTGATTTGATAGATTTTTCAACGCTGATCAATATCCTGTAATCAGTTTTTGCCTAACGTCATTCCCAATGCGCGATTTTCAGCTCCAAATTTTTCAGTTAAATAACCGCGATTCTTTGGGTATAGAGTAACCAAGTATGCAAAAGAACCCTGAACCTAAATTTTTGCCGAAAGTTTCAAATTCTTACAAGAATGTTGTGAAAATGTTTGAATGCCACAATTTCTCGTTTCCATATAAAACTAAAATTCTAGAAATGATCAGATGACTCGAAATATTTTACTGTTTCAAAAATGTAATATTGATTTTAAAAATAAGTGAGAAATGTTACTCTCTTGCTGATCTTCTTACACGAAGAAGGTTTGAATTTAGGATTTATTCACCATTTCAAAAAGTTGACATAAACAGAGAACAAGAAGTATGAAACGATAGTGTTGGAAACTCTTTTTCAATATTTCTGTGCATTGTTAGAAATTTGTGAAAATCTCTGAAAATACTATAATTCTTCATTTCCATAAAAAACTAACATTTTAGATATGTGATCAGGTGAAGAAGAGCTCATGAAATGAGCACAGTTTTTTTCAAGAAGACATTTCGAAAAGTAAAAATATTACTTGCTATGTTACCGCTAGAATTGTAATTTTCGAGTTTAAGAAATTCTGAAAAAATAAGAAAAAAACTCACGTAACATTTCATTATTATTTTTTACGTGCTTTTTCACATTTTTCAATATTTGTGTGCGTATTCAGAAAAACTGGAAAACTTCTCTCTCTTGCTCAAATCTTATGCTCAACTTTTTTATTGTTTCAAAAATTATATTAATGAAAAAATGAATCACAAATATTACATGTTACAGGTTGTACTTGAATTTAGAATTAACTTACCGTTTCAAAAATGTTATATTGATTCAAAAAATGAATCAGGAGTAAATATTGCTTGTTTATTTACGTTTTTAAGGATCTTACTTACTTACTTACTTACTTAGTTACTTAGTCGGTCAGTCCTTGGGCAGCAGCGCGGACCACAATTCTCCACTTTTCACGATTTTTGGCTCGTGACGTCCGGTATTCTGTCATTCTTCCAGATTCATATATACTATATTCTTTTCTCAATTCATCTGACCTTTTGAAAACGTGTTTCACACATCGAAAACTAATAGTTTGGTGAGCGAAAATGTTGGGAACACTTTTTAAAAAAAATTATTTCCAAGGTGTCTTTAATTCTGAGAAAATTTAAATGTCCGTTTCTTATTCCCCCTTTGGTATTTTTTTTAATTTTTTCAGAACAAAGTCGAACAAGCCACAAAAGCCCTCGACACTGTTATCGCACACAATAAGAGTTGTCTAAAAGCCATCGAATTCTATGGACATTTAAAGGAAAAGGATCAGAAATTCGCCGAAGCATATGTCCATTATCAACAAGCATGGATAATATCTCGAGAAAAGAACCCGGCAGTTGGCTATAAATTGGCATATAATTATTTGAAGGCGAAGAAACTCTTTTCGTGTATTGAAATATGTCACAAAGTTCTGGAAAAATATCCGAATTATCCGAAAATTAAGAAGGAAATTATGGATAAAGCAAGGAGTCAGATAAGGACATAATTTTTTTTGTTTGTGTGATAAATAAAAAAAATGTTTTTAAAAAATTATCGTCGGGGTGAGGAACCGAACTCACCTCTTCCGCACGTGGGCCGCGCACGCTAACCACCACGCCACGCTGCAGTTGCTAGCTGCACCTCCCAATACATATTCTCAACTTTATCTGTTTTCTTTCTAAGTTTTGTTGTCAATTGTGTGGGTTTTTTTGTTTTTCTTTTTTTTTCTCGAAAAACCAATTGACCTGTGCTCTGACAATTTAACACAAAGATCTTGATCCTTTAAATCTCTTTCATTTTTCTCTCAACTTTCTTTTTTTTTCCCGCAAAAATCCTCTTAAAACTTTGTCTATTTTTCCCCTCTCATCTTTTTTTTTCATTTCATTTTATTTCAAATATCAATTTATCCTCAATCTGAAACTTTTTATCAATTTGAAAAATGACAAACTTTTGATACAAAAAGTGTAAATAAACAAAGAAATGCTTTGTTTTTTGCCTTTTTTGAGTGGATAAGAACGGAGACCAATTGCGCAACTGTTTCTTTTCTTCTTTTTGACAGAAATTTTCGAGGTTTTACGTTTTTGCTCGGGAAAATCGGAAATATCCGGTTTTATTGGGAGGGTGTGGTCCAAAATGGACGGGATGTTTGGTTACTTTTTTGATATCCAAATAGCCTGCATATCTTACTCGGATCAGTTAGATGTGCAGGATTACTGAGGTGTACTGTACCATTTTTTGTCAAATTGCCTGATTGTTTTGAAGATTTTTTTCAGTCCCCAAATATATTTTTTAAGACTTGAGACTCTTTTCAGATATACGTGACTTCAAAAAGTGAGACTACAGTAACTCTTTGTAATGGTGATATGTATGTGGAAGGTTCTCTAGGTGACTATAAAATTATGTTTTGTATTGGCTAATTTTTAAAAAGCTTTTCACAGATGTACCAAATTGTTGACTTGTGTACCAAATTGTTTACCAATACATTGATATAATTTTTTTGAAACAGTAAAACCTTTTTTTTCTTGGTTATAGGCCGCATTCAATTTTTTCTAATTGTTAATTAATTAAGATTTTTTCGGATTTTTCCTAAACTGAAACTACAGTAACCTTATGTCAGTCTAATATTTTTCAGAAAACCCTGCACATCTTATTTAGACCAGTTTGATTTTCAGGTCCTCTAGAGTACTGTACCGTTTTTTTCTCGAACTGGCTATTTTTTTTTTGAAAGATTTTCCACGTATGTGTGTATAGAACTATTTCCTTGTGTTTCATTGATATTTTTTGAAACAGTAGTTTTTCTAAAGTTTAAATGAAAGTTTTTATTTTTCCTAACTTCCCAAACATATTAATAAGACTTCAGACAAATTTCAGCTATGTTTGAATAAGAAAACTGAAACTACAGTAATCCGATGTCAGTCTAATCTTCAGAAAACCTACATATCTTCTCGGGGAAAAAACGGCAAGTGTGTCGCAAGGCTTTTCCCTTGTCGCAAGCTTGCGGCAGTTTGTCGCAAACTTGCGACACATTTTTTCTGGCGCAAGGGTGTCGCAAGCCGTGCAGTAGTTTTGCTGCTAGATGTCGCAAAGCTTGCGACTATTGGCGCAAGAACACCGCAAGCCTTGCGACAGCCGAATGTCGCAAGTTTGCGACAAACTGTAGCAAGCTTGCCGATTTTTCCCCAAGTTACTCGGAGCAGTTAGATGCGCAGGTTCTCTAGGGTGTACTGTACCATCTGTTCCTAAATTTTTGATTTTTTCAAGAATTATTCCCCTCGATGATTAATTTGTCTTTTTGTGCATATTGATATAATTTTTTTGAAACAGTAAAGTTTTTGTTTTCAGTGTATAAGCCAAATTCAATTTTTCCAAACGTTAATTAAAATTTTTCGGGGTTTCGAAACTTATTTTTCTTGATCTGAGAGTCAAGAAAGTTTTCAGATATGTAGGTTTTCTGAGGTGTACTGTATTGTCAATCCAACCAGGTCATCCAACGAAAAAACGTATATGTAGTTTGAGCCGACGAAATAGCAGGTCAAATTGAGAGAATTTGAAACGTTTCAAAATTTGATCTACTTTTCGTTGGATAACCTGGTTGGATTGACAATACCAATTTTTATTCGAAATGGCCAACTTTTTGAAATGTATTTCACATATGCATCAAATTGCTTCGTTGTGTATAATTTGTTATACATTTTCCGAAACAGTTATTTTTTAGATAACTTTAATCAAGAATTTACGAAGCTAAAACTTCGGAAGAAAATGATATAAATTTTTTGTAACAGTAATATTTTTTTCCCCTGATAATAGGCGAAATGCAATTCTTTGAAACGTCAATTAAGATTTTTTCGGGTTCCAAACTTATGTTTTTTAATTTGAGACCCTTTTCAAGCGTTATGACTTGGAAAACTGAAACTACAGTAATCCAATGTCAGTCTAATTTCAGAAAAACCTGCATATCTAACTCAGAGTAGTTAGATGTGCAGGTTCTCTAAGGTGTACTGTACCATCTGTTTCTAATTTTTTGATTTTTTCAAGAATTATTCCCCTCGATGATCAATTTGTCTTTTTGTGCATATTGATATAATTTTTTTGAAACAGTAAAGTTTTTTTTCAGTGTATAAGCCAAATTCAATTTTTCCAAACGTTAATTAAAATTTTTTCTCAATCTGAGAGTCAAAATCTATAATTTTGTTATATGGCTCGTAAATTGATATAGTAATTTTGAAACAGTGAAAATCTCTGTAATAGAGCTAATGTAGTTTCAAACATTTTTGAATCGCAAAATCGAAAATTGTGAACATTACTTTATTTTTATGATCGTTGTATAACATTTTTGAAACCGTAAAAAATAGACTTTAAAATTATCTATTTTAGTAGTTTCAGCACATTTTTCTTTCATTTTTCATGAATTTCACATCTAAAAAAACCTGTATATTTTACTTATTTTCGTGATAACTTGTATATCAGCAGTTTGATGTGCAGGTTTTTTGAAGGTCCTGTAGTATTTGAAACTGGTTAACAACTGATTATCGAAGAAAGTGAACATTACTTGACAATTATGCTCGTGTTTTAAAATAAAAATTTTGAAACAGTAAATTATTCATTATTTATGTATAGTTAAACTCACAATTTGTTTGACTATCTTCATTTTTTCTAATATTAAATGATAGTTTACCGAATTATAGATCAAAATATCGATTTTCATTGTCATCGGGTTTCTATATTTTCAGAATTTCGCCAAAAAGTTTTCTTGGAGAACGGCAAAACGTTATAAATTTTCGGGAGGGAAAAACATTTCATTCACTTGTTCAAATATTTATATGAACTTCATGAAAGTGCAATGTTTTTTCTTTTTTTTTAATATTAGATGATATCTTATTTTCAGAATAGTTTGAGCGAAAAAAACTGAAACTACAGTAACCCAGAATACCTGCATATTTTACTCATTTTGGTAATGCTTCTGAGAATGAGAACATTAATGAGGTTCCATTGTTTTTAGATGCTGTAGAATATTGAACTGGATGTTAACTTTTCCTGAATAGTTGTTTCACTATTTAATTTTTGATATAACAATTTTGAAACAGTAAAGTAATTCAAGCTCAGTTGTTTTTTTTTAATTGTAATTTTAATTTTCTTTGGGTTCAAATATTTTCGATCGAAAATTAACCTAACTTTTTGAAAGAATCCCAAGATAAAATCATTGAAATTTCCTTGTTCATACTGATATTCATATTTTGAAACAGTAAATTAAGTATTCATATGAAATCTCGAAATTGGTTCTATTTATCTTCCAATATCTACGCCTTAAACTCTGATCACAGACCTATTCTCCTCTACCCACTTGTTTGTTTATCAACATTGCTGAAAACTGAAAATCGTCTGTTTGAAAAAGAGAAAAGTATCTCGACAGTTGATTTTTTTTTTCCGATAAAATGAGAGGATCAGTATGCTCTCCCTCTCCTGTTACTGTGATTTCAATTTTTTCTCAAATAATTCCGAAAAATTGAAATTCGGAAGCTTTTCAAAAGCATCTCAAAAAGAACTTCGCATCTGAAAATGTCGATTTTGACATCGAAAGTTCGATAAAATCTAACACAACTTCAGATAAAATGTATTCCAGAATGAATTTCGATGTCGTATCAAATCATAATCATGTTTGTGAATTCATATAAAAACTGTGAAACAGTAAATTATTCAGGATTTTTCCAAATATTTTAAAATCTAGGAGAGTTGATTTTCAGATTTTACTTGTCAAAAATCTTCAAATAGCTGGTTTTTACTTCTTACCTACAAACTTTGATGTTGAATTTCACGCATTTCGAATCGCTTCAAGCAAAAATTAAATACAAGATATTGATCAGTGTCCGAAAATCTATCGAATGGAATTATTCAGTTCGAAAAATTCTATATTTTTCACACAATATTTCCTTATCGTCTGAACCCATTTCATAATCGTGTTTGTATTTTCATATAAGAATTATGAAACAGGAAAATTAAAAAAAATATTTTTTTCATAAATTAGTTATCAAATCCAGCGTTCTAAAATCTATACAAAAATTTGAAACCTTCAAATTTTCAATATATTTTAGCATAACCGGATTCATCAGTGGTGCAAGCTTTCAAAATTTTCTCATATTCTTCATACAAACTTGGACGTTAAATTTCGCGCACTAGGAATTTGTATTATCAAAAACTGATTACAAGATATTGATCAGCGTTCAAATCTCTATTGAATGACATGTTTTTCATCGAAAATATCGATTTAAAAAAAAAACAATACTCGCTTGTTATCCCGAACACATCATAATTTATAACCATTTTGGTGAATTCATATAATAATTTTGAAACCGTAAAATGTTCAATAATTTTTAGCATATTATAGTGCTTTTCAAATTCTGTTTACAAAAATTGATCTTCTGATTCTGCTCTCTGAGTCCTGTCCATATAGGTTATTGATGTTTCTCCTCGTTTTTTTGCAAGTCTTCTCCGATTTTTCAAACCAATACACATTGTATCGACCTAGTCATGTCATGTTTAACCAACCACTCTAAATATCACCATATTATATCTTTTTCCTTGTGTTGATTCAATGACGAGAACTTTTTTTGTTTATTTTGAGGGCTGTGAAATACCCCCAGACATTTGAACTTGTCTCTGTGTTTTTTTTTTGGGCCTGATTCGAGCTGGCTTGGATTGGCCCATTTTATATAAGTCTGACCTTATTTTCTGATTTCAGCGATGTATACTATTGGAAATCGAAAAGTGATTCCGAACATGCCCGATCTAGTACTTCATAAAATATTTGGATATTATGATTATCCGGTTTTGTGTAAAATGGAACGAGTTTGTAAACGATGGATGAATATTATCAACTGGCAGTTTAGAAGGGAAATTCATGAAATATCCATTGAAAGGGTGAGTTCACACATTTTGAATGGCTGTAATTCCCGTTGTGTTTTTATTTTTGAAAGTTGGGACTGGGCTCATCATAAAGAGCATAAAATTTTGCATCAGAAAATGGTAGATGTCAGACGGAAAATCAATAATTTCCTGTCCTAGATTGCTGTAAACATTTTCGAGTTTTCGAACAGCCATAACTCGATTTTGGTATAATTTTTGAAATTGAGGTGATGTCGTCTAAATGACAATAATTCGCTTTGTATCGATTTTTAGAAGATTAGACTAGGCTCATTCAAAAAATCATAAAATTTTGCACAAGAATAGTTTATCGTTAGTTATTGAGCAAAAATCGATAAATTTCTGACCTAGGTTATTATAAAAATGTTATAGTGATTATAACCTCGAGTGTTCAACTATTCATAACTCGCTTCATTCTTAACTTTGTGAGCTCAAACAGGGCTCATTAGAAAGAGCATAAAAATCTGCACAGAACGAGCTCAAACAATTGAGAAAAATCGATAATTTCCTGAGCCAATCAACTTAGAGAAATCTGAATGTTCAATCAGTGATAAATCGCTTCACTTTGAACCTTTTGAGCTCAAACTGGGCTCATTCTAACGAGCAATCCCTGCTCTTTTTCAACAACATCTCTTATTTTCAGCTCGGTTCTTCATTTCCATCCGCTCATCAATGTGTTCCATTCCGCCGTTTGGCCATTAGTTGTCCAATTGATTCGCACGATTTCCTTTCCGGCGTTTTTCGACGAAGCCGCCTATCGATCCTTCGAATGACCACCGATATCAACTTTTTATCCTCAATTGATCAGGTAAAAATCGATAAATTGTTGAGAAGAGCAAAGGGTTTTTTTGCAGATTCATGTGTCAAAAGATTCGCATCGAAAATATTTCAGCAACGTCGAAGATCTTTGGCTCCTTATGATACATCCAAATGATGACATCACAAGGAGGTTTTTGGCGATTGAGGGAACCTTGTTTAGTGTGAGTTAAGGAGTACTGTAGTTTGATACAGTAATCCAGTGACCATCAGATGGAACCGCCATAACTCGGCTGAAAATAGTCCCTTTGGCTACATATTTTGCACATTTGTGCTCAAAGGTATCAGCAATGTGCTCCACCTTTAATAGAACGTTATCTGGAAAAATAGAAACCTGGAACCTTTTTTCTGAAAATATTTATTTTCCAGATTTTAAGTTGTTTTTGTGAAACATTACTATAAAATTTGGTGGTTCGAAACCGGATGAACTTTTTGAAAAAAAAGTGTGGAAAATTTTATTTCATCGGTTTTCGGATGTGGCAAAAATCGTGGTGATGTTCATCTTTCATCAAAAAAAGCTGCATCTGAGTTTGCACCTATTTTAGGTCCGAAATGACTAAACCGTATTTTGATGAAACTTTTAGACCAAGGGTATTAGTTACTATTTACCAAAAATGAATTTTTTTTTAACTCGGCAAGAAAGTATGCCTAAATATATGTGTATTTTCTAGAACAAAATTGACCGTCATACCCAAATACACCTTGTTAGACCCTAAATAGGTGAAAACTCATGTTGAGCTTTTTTTTGGTGAAAAACGAACATAACCACGATTTTTGCCATGCTCAAAAATCGTTGGCACAAAATTTTAAAGCCAAAAAACTGACCAAAACTTAGACAATAAACTTTGAATGAAATAAATATGACCATTTTTTTGAAAACTTGTACAATTTCTCAGAAGAAAAATTCCAGACCATATTCGTTCTAAATACAAATACCTGATACCTTTGAGTATTGTCGGGACGAAACAATTAGAGCCTTGGAAGAGAACCTAGAAAGTAGACCTAGAAAACTCCGACAGTACACGTTCCCTCTCAAAAAGATCAAAAAAAGTATTGAGTCTGAAAAAATTGTCTTGTTATTATCTTTGAAATTTGTCGAATTTTCCCAAAAAAAAAACACGGGGTTGTTTTCTCAGAGTAATTGACAAGTTTCCTATTTTTAAATTCGTGTCAAATTAAAAATTTCACCTGGAAATTACAATTTTATTTTATTATTAGACTCGAAAACTTTTTTGATCTATCGTATGTCGACATTTTCTAGGCCATGTTGGTTATCTTCCAAGGCTTTAATTTTTTCGTTCCCACAATATAATTGTGCAAAATATGGAACCAAGCTGACTATTCTGAGCCGAGTTATGACAGTTTAATCAGCAGGGTATAAACTGTGAACTATCCTTTTTTTTAATCAATAAATGATCAAGATGTATTTAGCTGATTACACTTTTCCCATTGCAAAACATAAATAGATCTCTCTTTTAAAAATCATGTTTACACAACGCTTCAACTTTTTTTTTCAAGTATAACTTTCACATATTTATTATCATCAAACTCAAAAAAAAAAAAGCTTTGAGTGTTTTATATTTGTCCAGCCAGGATATAATACGTTTCACGTGTACATCACATTTTCAAAGCTAACTTCAGAGCTCAATTTTGAGCTACATAGAGGAGTTTTTGAAAAACTAATCACAGGATCTTTTTCAGCCCTTCAAAACCTATAAAATGACATAAATCCAAATTTTTCCCATTTTCAGGACCTCCACCAGTTAACCCTTCAAGTACATGTCAGTTCTCGAACATATCAAAATGTCGCGGATATCGTTAAATCTTTCATTCTCCGCTATCCGAAAACCCAAATCAATCTGGAATTGCACGCGGATCGAGCCATTGAAATTCTTAACCAGATCCGAGTTCTTCCACCTCTTCCACTCTTTAAAATCAAGTTAATTTGCACGGATTTCGATCAACCACAATTGCGATTGGATCAATTATATGCGGTGATGCGCGAACAAAATATTCAGGCAAAGAATATTACGATGAGGTGGGTATTAGGACTGATTTTGAGAATATGAGGTTCCTCGTCCGATTTTTGGCTTTCCATCAAAGACAATATTTTGAAATCATGAAACCTTTCAAATCTTTTGGCACAGCTGAAAAATGGAAAAGTTTTGAACCCAATTTTCGAGCCCAGTCCGTTTCAGGCTTCTCCAGCCTAGCCCAGTCTAGTCCACAATATGAGACGTCCTAAAATGTACCGGATCAATAAATCTGTCCTGATCCACTTTTTGAATCAGTTTCACGATTTCTCGATGATTCATTTTTGGGTCCAATTCAGTTTTGGTCCTGTTTTCGAGTCCGATTCTGAAAAATAGGAAAAAAAAAGCCCAGAGCCTATTATTCTTGTTTGGGTCCGTTTTGGAAAACTGTTCAGACTGAATTGGGTCATATGGTCTACCAAACTTCAAGTCTATATTTAAATGATTTGGTGGTTCTTGAAACTTTGGATCCATTTTATTTTGGATCCATTTTACAAGATTTCGAAGCAAAAAGGCCCGGTATCAACTAGAGCTCATAAAATATCCCAGCTTTTTCCTCAGAAAAATCGATATTTTTCCAGAGATTGGTCCCTTTTCACTGATGGCTTAACTGCGTTGGCATACAATCCATTGGACACTTTTCGAATTTCGAGTTGCGCAATTGAAACTGTCGATAATTTAGTGACAAGTCTGCAAAGAACCGCATCACAACAATCGAATGAATTGGCTCCGCCGACGAAAAAACGAAAAATTGTGAAAAAGAAAAAAGAAGAAAAAAAAGAAGGGGAAAATGAAGAAGTTGTAAAGCCAAAGAAGAAAATTGTGAAAAAAGTGGTGAAAAAGAAAAAACCGATTTCGTTTATTAAAAAATTGGAAATCGCTGGACAATGTACACTTCATGGATTGACGTTTTTGCAGGTGAGCAATAGAGCTGATCTCAATCTACAGTACCCTTTTTTTTCAGCAAAAAGCTCATACGGAACTGGAACGGCGTTTAGGCACAATAGTCCCCGAAATGGCCGTGGATTGTAGTGAAATATATTATTGCTGGTAAATATTACATGTTATTGCTATTTCTTGCCCAACATTTTAGGTAAATATAAATAAATACATTTTTTCAAAATAAAAACTCCCGATTAGGTATATACAAAAATGCACTGGTGATATGAATGGTTAGAGAAAAAACAACCAAAAAGAGGGGGGATCATGACAATAAATATATGAATGGCTGGGAAATTGAGCAAAATGAATAAATTATAAATTGTGAATGATACATGGTTAATTTACATCTTTCCGTTCATAAAATAGTAAGTAAGCACCCTGTTTGTCGACTTCTTCTTCGGTTACTTCACGAACTGAACAATCATTCAGAAGTAACCATTTGTCTTCGTTTGATTTCGCGTATGCAATAAAATGACCAGATGATAATTGACCGTAATGATTCTGAAAATGTTTGCTGGAATTCGATTTCTGCCATTGGATTACTATAGTTTTGATTTTTAGCATCAAAAGTTTGAAGAACCAGTATTTTTCAAATTGTGATAAGTTGAAGCATGGAATTATTTGATCCGTGGAATTGGATTCAGATATCAAAATCGGCCAAAAAATCAATTGGGATCGGAATAATATGACATTGTCAATAGAGCCCGTGTTACCGATTGAATTTCAAACAGAATGTGTCGTGAAAAAATATGTTGTTTCTTAACGAGAAAATATGTGATTCGTTAGACCTTTGGGCGCTGATCAACATCCTGTTTTCAGTTTTCTCCGCCCGCAAGAATGAATAAAAAAATTTCAGCATTGAAGATATGGACAACCTTTTTTCTTTTAACTCTACATAAAAATAAACATTTCTAGTATTTTCAGAATTTTTTTGATAAAGAAGAGCATGGAAAATTCTCGTGATTAACCATATTAACGTGTGATGCTATTTTTCTACTGTTTGATTTTTTCAATTTTTTTTTAGTTTCTCCAAAATTTGAAAATCACAGCTTTATTTCAAAATTTTTAGTGAAGATTCAAGGGTTCATTTTCCTATTTGATCACTATATAGTTAGACCTCAAGATCTAAAATAGTTGTAGAACAGTGTTAGTAATTCTCTTTGTAGAAACTGCGAATTCACGCTTTCAGAATCAAGTTTGATGCAAGCTGAAAACGAGATTAATCAAATTTCCAAAATCTATGGGATAACATATTTTTATTCAAAGTACTGTAGAATAGTAAAACTTATCAGTTAGCAATATTTCATTCATATATATATATATACTTATGTACTTTTTTGTTGGGTAAATCACACACGCGAATTACTTTATGCTTATGTTCCTATTTTTATATAAATTTTTTGAAGCAGTGAAAAAATCCCGAAATCTAGATCTCCCACAACCGTCTGAATGTATAATTAACAATCTTGCTACCTCAGAAAACTGGTTTCTGAGAAACTTTGGAACCTTATTTTTATTTGGATAACCGAACCGCATTTAAAGGCATATTTTCTAATGAAAAGTTCGTTTTTGCTACAGTTTTCAGACATTTTTCTTTCTGTGAAACCAGTTGCTACTAATTGTGATATCCTGCAAAAATCTAGTTCAAACCCAAAAAAAAGAACTTACAGCCAACGCAATACATTCATAAGTATGTCCATCCGGTTTATCCACAAATGGAGTTGGATCAAAATGTTTGAGCGGGAAGTTCACAGTTCGCTTGCATTTTCCCATCCGACCTTGTTCTCTCAGGAATTCGAAGCGTTTCAGATGGATTATCTGCAAAAATATCCTCACTTTCATTGTTTTTTTTTTTTTGAAAAACTCACCAAATACTTGGGCAATTGCCATATAGTCATAACCTTGTCTCGAATCGTTTTCCTGTTACATTTATCACATTGAATCGCAGCATCGAGTGTTTCCGGACATGAGAACTTCTCCAAACAATGTTCCAAAGAAGATGGAGCAAAGTGACGAGACCATGTCTCAGCAACTGATGGATCATCTTCACATGCTTGTTCTTGTGAATGATTATAACGAAGATAAAGGGCAATCGGGAGCCAATCAACAGCAATCGGACAATTCGGGGGAATGTAGGCGATATTGGCATCGGATCGAATGGGGCAACCACGACAGAATCGAAGAGCCGGACATTGACCACACCATTCATAATTATCATCGACAAGGCAGAGAGTGAACGGGTAACCAGAGGCATCATCTTCACATCTGAAAAAATATCATTGTTGGAATTATATCTTACCAGAAACTATCTAAATTTTAACAATATTTAAATGTTTTTTTTATTATCAACAACCAAGAAATGATATTTCGAATAATTCAGAATTACAGTTCTCCAAATTATTTACAATTTTTCTTAAAGTGTTCTGAAATGAACCGGATCAGAGAATATGGGGCTCCGCGACGTTTCGAAACCGGATGATTTTTCGGAATAAATTGTTCAATATTTTATGCCAGAGGTTTTCGGGTATGACAAACATCATGGTGATAGTCATTTTTAACGAAAAAAGAACTACACCCGAGTTTTCACCCATTTTTGGTCAAAAATTGACTGACCTCGATTTTGATGATACTTTCGGATTAAGGGTATTTGAGCACGGCGAACATTATGGTAATATTTATTTTACATCGAAAAAGAGCTGCACCCATATTTTAACCCATTTTAGATAACTGACTACTTAATAAAAAAAAACTAAACCAAACCACGAAATTTGCATAGTCATTTTTTGACCTAAAATGGGTTAAAATATGGGTGCAGCTCTTTTTCGATGTCAAATAAATATTACCATAATGTTCGCCGTGCTCAAATACCCTTAATCCGAAAGTATCATCAAAATCGAGGTCAGTCAATTTTTGACCTTGTCATACCCGAAAACCTCTGGCATAAAATATTGAACAATTTATTCCAAAAAATCATCCGGTGTCGAAACGTCGCGGAGCCGTCAAAGTCTTCAACCTCAAAAACTCACGGATCATGTGCTCTGCTCGAAAACGAGTTCACCGAGTGCTCCATAAATCGATGCATTTGATACATGACATCATCATACAACTCCTTTCCCGTTATATTCTCCTTAACTCCAACTATAATAGGCAATCCAAATCTTGACACAATGAAACCGGCAGTTGATCCAAGAATATACGGCTCATGATTATACTGTAACTTGCGATGCATAGCAACTCTCCAACCATTTTCCGTGGTATCCGGTAGTTCAAGAGCATAAAGTCGAGCTCCAGATGGGAATGCAGTGAGAGGAACATCATCAGAAACCGAACTGTGATTCGGATTATCAGATTTGCTCTAAAAATCGATCAGGATTCTTCAAGAGCAGATTTTTTCTTACCATAAGCATTCCTTTACTGGACATACATTGAATAGTAATCTGTGATCGATCAATATTACTACTTTGTGCAACAACATCTCGAAGATGTTTGATTTTTGAATCTCGAGATAGCCGGAATCCATACCTTCGAGGTATTCGACCATCCCGATGAACAACAGAAAACAATAATCTTGTTTTTTTTTTTTTTTTAATTTTGAGAATTTCTTACCGATCACTTGATAAAGATCAACATCTTCGAATCCGATCGGAAGAGATAATGATGTAAATGCTTCGAATACACTGCTTGCCTCGTTACAACTTCGACAGACAAGTCGACTTCTGAGTTGGCCGGCGAATAGAGATGTTACAAGTGATTCGTTTTGTTGTTCATATTCTGTCCAGGACTGAAAGTAATTGAATTGAATGAGGCAGATTTCTTGGGGCTATAAGCGATCAGAAGAAATAAGTTTTTTTTGTTCTGTCCAGTATTCTTTAAAGGGGTTATTCCCTAATTAAAACTTGATAATGTTCTCTTCACCTTTCGATTATCTGTGTTTTTTATGTATGCCTAAAATATTTGGAATCACAACCTTCATTTTGAGCATGATAATTTTAAGAACGAACATAATCTCGAGTGTAAAAGGCAGTATGATGAAAAGAGGAGACGCAGACTTTCTCTGACCAGCGAGTGTAATTTCCTCCTCTCTCTCTCTGCGTCTCCTCTTTTCATCATACTGCCTTTTACACTCGAGATTATGTTTGTTCTTAAAATTATCATGCTCAAAATGAAGGTTGTGATTCCAAATATTTTAGGCATACATAAAAAAACACAGAGAATCGAAAGGTGAAGAGAACATTATCAAGTTTTAATTAGGGAATAACCCCTTTAAAGATGTCCCTTTTAACCCATTTCTTGTGATCTTTTTTTGATTATTTGACCTATCAATTTTTGAACCTGTCATTCTCTCACAAGGTATTGTTTATCCGGCGAGGTCAGAAGTCGCTTGAAAATGGGAAGAAAATGAAATTGGTTCGGATCGCGGGTAGATCAAAAATGTCTTGTAGCGACGAGGTGAGTGTGTAGTTCTTTTGGAGCAGAGACAAATCAATATATTCATTATACGTTGCTTTTTTTTGTTGTTTTTACCACAATGAAATCAGAAGAGAG
The DNA here is from genome assembly GCA_900536415.3 of Caenorhabditis sp. 38 MB-2015. Taxonomy (NCBI): domain Eukaryota; kingdom Metazoa; phylum Nematoda; class Chromadorea; order Rhabditida; family Rhabditidae; genus Caenorhabditis; species Caenorhabditis quiockensis. The sequence goes on from LR548769.1 coordinate 63,466, forward strand.
TTGCTTTTTCGTAGTAAAATGTTAAAAAAAAACATTTGTATGAAGGAAAATGCGGTTCATATTCAAATATTTTCAGAAACCAGTTTTCAATAATTTCACATGGTGAAAATTCATAAAAATGTCAAACAATCTAATCGGAACTGATTGAATGAATAACCATTTCAAATAGTTTTTCTGATAAAAAGTTAACAGTGCCTGAAATCGGTGATATCTACACATGTCGTTAACATGGGTTTGCACACTTCCGGCACTCTTAAATTCAGTTTTCCTTCAAAAACGCGAAGCTTTGCTAAATTTATTATGTTGAAAACAAAAAAAGCAACGTATAATGAATATATTGATTTGTCTCTGCTCCAAAAGAACTACACACTCACCTCGTCGCTACAAGACATTTTTGATCTACCCGCGATCCGAACCAATTTCATTTTCTTCCCATTTTCAAGCGACTTCTGACCTCGCCGGATAAACAATAACGGTTTCAGGAAAATTTGAGGTTTTGAGGCGAGACATATATCTTTTATAGATCTTGACACGCTGAAAACGAATCTGTTTTCAGTTTTTGCCAAACGATATCCTCAATACGCAGTTTTCAGCCTTGAAATTTACACTGAAATTACAAAAAATGCTCGAAAAACTATCAAAAACTGAAAAAAAAGGGATAGTATACTATACTATAGGCTAACTTTTTGTCCTAAAAATATCTAGACAGTTTGTTTTGCAAAAAAATGAAAATTTACAGTATTTTCTGTGAATTTGGGTCACGTTTTGAATTTTCCAAACTCGTGCGACCTTAGAGTTATCTCTTTTTGGGCCAATTCAAGTTTTGAGTCCACTATCAATTCAGCTGTCAGTGTTTCGCTCTGGACATACAAACCTGGATGTTTATGGCCCTTTCACTTTCTGAATTTTTTATGGTCCGTCGATTGCTCTATAAATATTCTTTTTCTTTACAAAGTGTGCTCACCCTTTTAGCCTTCTGCTCATCCGTTTCTTTACAGTTTTCCGGTGCTTTGGTGGTTGGTTTGTCCTCATCATTCGGATGACTTTCCGAAATCGAAGTATGCAATTGATCAAGCAGAAAAGCGACAAATTCTTGACAATCATGTTGTTCATTACATTCAAACAAGTCGCTGTTCATTCGAATAGCATCCTGAACACAGAAAATCTCTGCTTGAGCTCAAATAATCCCCTCAACTCACATTAAAATCATTAGGCGCAATATTTTTCTTTTTCGCCGCCCACATTTCTCTCAACAATTTCGCATATTCAATCGTCGTATCAGTCGCGTCTCTTCGTTTCGAAACTGATTTCCTAATAATATCCAGATTCTCATCATCCAAAAAGTATTGAGTAAGTGGGGAAACTCGCGCGAGACATTGAATCGCCGCATTTCGATAGCAGAAATTGCCATAATTGACGAGTCCAACAGCTCCGGGTCGACCGGATAACTGAGAATTGTTGGATGAAAGAGTGGATGCGGCTGTGATTTGTTTGCCGGAAAGAGATGCTCGTAGTTCTTCTGGCCATACACCGGTTCCTCTTTCGCGTACTTCGAGGAGTAATCGCATTTTGTTGGCTTTTTTGATTTTCCCGAGAGAAGTATACAATTGGTGAAGGTTTTGAGAGCCGTCATCCAATAGAACACTACTACTATCTTCGCTGTCTTTTAGAAGTTGCCACAACCTGGAATGAAAAAAAAATGAAAACTTTTTCGTAGATTGTTTTTGAGCTTTTCAAAAGAACTTTTTTTTAAATGAACAAGAAATTCGTGGATAACCTATTTTCTTTAGCAATTTCAGAAGGTCCAAAAAAATATTTAGAAAATTCCAGAAACTGTAAATGATTTTCACAATGCTCTATATAAGTTCGGTGATTTCAGAGCTCTTCAATAGCATCTAGGACCTTTTGACATACCGATTTGTTAAATTTTATTACAAAAATTGATTCAGAAGATCGTTTGTTCAGGTCTGTTTCGTGAAACTGAAAATTTTCATTGGACCTGGTCTGATTCAAGATTTGATGGAAAATTCTATGTCGAAACATAGAAAAAAACGAGTTTTCAATGGTAAAAACTGAAAAAAAACTCCGGTTTTAGCTATTTATTTTTACGTGATAACTTGCTCACCTGGAATCTCCATCTCCCAATCTCAATTCCGTCTTACAAAGTGCCAATAACTCATCAACTGTCATACTCCGCGACACTTGTGCACAAGCCCACGACGCCAAACATCTCGGAGGCGAATCCGGTAAATCGCTAACCGTCTTCTTTTTATCGTGCCCCATCAGAAGAATCTCCAGAGGATATAGTTCCAAATTCGGTTTTGAATCCTCAAAAAACTCCGCCGACAAATATTTTCTCGTGAATTGCGAATCAACAGTCAGAGCACATCCATGCCATCTCAACCAGGCTCTCCATAATGGCACCGGCACTATGATATAATCCGGAATTTGAAGATTTGCTCGAAGTCTTGCGGATTCCGAAGAAATACAGGCTACTTTACTCGTCCAACTATCCTCTCTACTTCCTTTTATACTCGAATTATCGATCGGATTCGGGGTTTTATCAGCTTCTAAACTTGTTATAAAATCATTGTGCCAACTAGCAGCTACAATATTCCATTCAGCCAACGGCAATTTTGAAGCTCGGCTCTCGAATTCCCGAACAACTTCGAGTTCAAGTTTTCTCGATTCTGGCCGTAATCCAAGACAAATATGTCCAATCTGAAGAGCCATTGCATAATATTCTTTTACATATTTCTCATTTTCTTGAGCCCATATTCCAAAATCGATAAGAGCTGCATGATTGTTATTAGATTTCGTAACTGTTTGATGCTCTTTTGGAACATTCAAATCTTCATACATTTTCTCCAATTCTTCATCTGATAACAGTTTATCACAATCAATATCCCAAATTCGAGCTAATTCTGAAACACTATTTTTGATAACTGCTTCAAAATGAAATTTACGTGAAATTCTTCCGGGTAAAGGTCCTCTACAGAGTGCGGAAAGTGTACAAACAAGTTCTCGGAAATCAATAAGTCCATCTTTGTTCTCGTCGAAAACTGCGAAAAGACGATTGGAGAATTGTTCAGGGAAACAAGAGCCGAGAGCAGATTTCCATTTGTCTTCGGTTAATTTGCAGACGACGCGATCGCTTATTGTGGCAAATACTTTTTCGAGTTCGATGACTTCGCTGACGGATACTGGAAAAAATGAAATTGAAACGATGAATTCACAAGAAGAAAATTGACATCATTTCTTCAAAAATAATGTGAAAACATTAAAGTGACTTCTCACAATATGAAATCACAATAAATTTTGACGCGAATTTGTTGAAACAATTTTTGGAAAAATAATAAAACTGTGCAACTCTTTAGATTATAGGCTAGTTTATTTAGCTGAAAATTTCTAATAGTCGTTCACAAATCGCTGCCATCGGACTACGGTATTTTCATTTTTCCTAATCGAAAATAAGCTTCCCGGAATTATGAAACCGTGAAATAAAAAGTTCTCTAGAGTAGTTTCACATAGAATTCGAATTTGGTATTGAAAATCAACTTAAATTTTATTTTCAGAGCAAAAATTTATAGATTATCAATAGAGCGCGTGTTACCGATCTGTGAAACGCTTATAGAACACTTGTTTTACGAGAAAATGAGAAATTTCAGTAATTCACACGATTTTTAAATATAAAAAAAGATACGGGAAAACCAACTTTAAAAATAATCAATTTTAACTTGAATTTTTATTTTATTTTACTTCAAAGTTTTTTCTAGTGTTTCTAACTTTTGAAGTTTACAACTTTAGTTTTAAATTTTTCGTAAAAAAATATTCTTATAATATTTTAGTGTTTTTCATACTTGATTGCTCTATATGGCCCTAGTCCTTAAAATTTCGAGTCTTTTTCAATTTTTCACTACAAAAAAAGATTCGCGCATTTCAGATCGCGTTTGGTTTTGGGAAAAAAAGAATACAAGATCAAAACAATTTAAAGATTATAGTTTAAACTTAAGAAAACAGAAATGCTAGTCTGAAGTTGGTTATATTCATAACATTGTTATTTACTAATTTGGTTTTTAATGGGATTGACTACGAATGTCGGATATTTGAAAAATTACAGTTTTCGCCAAATAACCATATTTATGTGAAAAACTTTTCCAAATGATTTATTTAAAATTTTACTGTTTCTTGATATTTTCTAATATATAGGTTGAATTTTTTATCAATTAAAAAACTTACAATGCGTTACATACGACATAACCTCGTAAAATGAAATATAAGAATCATTCAGCGGAATCGTGAGAATTGGTGGACGCAATCCCCATGAAGCAAACTCTGTATACTCTTCGATGAACCCTTAAGCACACAAATTCAGGACCTTTTCAGCACAGATAATAAATTCTTACTTGTTTGAACCTCTTCAACTCTACATAATCCAACGAGTGCTGATAGAAGATTGTCGAAGCTAATAGTTTCGGCTCCATTCGAGCAAAAAGTGAAGAGAAGTCGACGTTTGTCATCGGGAATACGAGCTCCTCCAAGAACATGATAGCAAAACTCATCATAGTTCAGACATCCATTCTTGAAGCGTTGTAAGGCCGATCTCAACCGTCTGTATTCTTCATCACTAACTGGAAAAAAAACCAGTTCTAAACCAATAAAAAAACCGATTCTTACCATAAGTTCTCGCATCTTCAGGACTTATCAATGGACTGACCGAGTTAACACGTCCGGATAGTGTGTTACCCATTGCTTAGCACATCGAATTGGCTCTGAAATACAATGCAAATATTATTCACGAGAAAGGAAAACGTTTTGGTCGGTCAAAAATAAATATTAATCCAGCCGCAGGGGTGTGGAAGAGAAAGAGTGTGCGGGAAAAGGAGAAGGGAGAAGACGAGAGAAAGATGGAAATGCGCTCTATTGTGTTTTGGCGTTTTCGTTTTTTCGAACCACTTTTTCGAAAACTTTTAGGCTCTATTTGTCAACCGCGGTTATCTTGTTTTTGAAACTGAAAACTAATTTTTTAGCAGGTAATTTATTAAAAAACATGTTGAACTAGTTTTATAAAAACGTAACTTTATTTGTCTATTATTATTTTCATGATTTTTGAGCGATTTTTTTAGTGAACAATTTTTATCAAAGATCATCACCATGGGAATAGAGAATTTATGAAATTGCCATGCTATAAAATTTATAAAATTTTTGTACTTTGCGAGGAAATCAAGAAGAATTGAATTTCCAATAATGAAACAGTGAAATTGAAAAAAACTTGGAATTTCGAAGAACAAAAAAAACCTCTAAAATAGTCTTAGCTTATGTTTTTTTTCAAAAAAATGTTATTTTTTTCCGTTCACACTTAGTTTCATAAGGGAATCACATAAAAATTATTGAATCAAATTTTTTAAAATAAATTTTTCCTATTCTTGTTGACATTAAAATTTCGCAGACAACAATCTCCTTATTATTTTTAAAAGATTTTAAGTTGAATTTAAATTCGTTTTTCGATCCTTGAAATTGTTTTTCCTTTTCGTTTAAACCCGCTTTATTTTTAGTTATCGTCAAACAAAATAATTTTTCCAGGCCAAAATGTTTGGTCAGAATAAGCCATTCGGTTCATCGACGTTTGGCGGATCGACCGGTGGAAGCAGTCTCTTCGGCAACACACAGAACAAACCAAGCATCTTTGGTCAAACAAATCAGCAACAACCACAACAACAGAATACGGGTAGTCTTTTCGGCAGTAATCAACCAAAACCAGCAGGATCTTCGCTTTTCGGTAACACCCAGCAACAACAACAACAATCGCCAAGTATGTTCGGCTCCACCTCGCAAAGTACCGGAGGTTCGTTGTTTGGAAACACTTCGAATGCGAACAAACCCTCGTCGCTTTTCGGTGGTAACACCAACACTAGTAGTGAGTTTAATAACAAAAATCAGAATTTTCAAATGAAAATGTGTACATTTCAGCAGGTGGAAGTCTTTTCGGTGCGTCGAACAACAATCCTAGTGGAAGTGGAGGATTGTTCGGATCGAGTAACACGGCTGGAGCAGGATCATCAATGTTCGGCTCGTCGGGGACAACAGTTTCTGGAACCACAGTTAAATTCGAACCGCCAATCGGATCTGATACTATGGTTAGAAATGGAAGTACCCAAAACATTTCCACTAAACATATATGTATCACCGCGATGAACAAATATGAGGGAAAAAGTGTTGAAGAGTTGAGAATTGAGGATTATATGGCGAATAGAAAGACACCTTCAACAACTACCGGCGGAGGAGGATTATTCGGATCTACGAACACAGCGAATACCGCCTCAACAAGTGGAGGATTGTTTGGAAATAGTGGAACACCTCAAAAATCAATTTTTGGAAGTGAGTTTAACTGAATAATAATAAATCTAAAATCACCTAAAATATTTATTTCAGACGCTACAAACTCGTCATTCGGCGGTAACACGAGTCAAGGAGGTTCATTATTCGGAAATACGGCCGCGGCCAACACTAACCAAGGATCTTCGTTGTTCGGAAGTAAGCCAGCTACAACTGGAGGAAGTCTTTTTGGCTCGTCAACACCTAGTTCAACATTTGGTCAACCAGCAGCAGGAGGTTCGCTCTTCGGCAATTCTCAACCACAACAACAATCGGGTGGTTTATTCGGACAAAGTCAACCACAACAACAACAATCTGGATCGTTATTCGGAAATACTACGACAACGAATACCGGTGGAGGGTTATTTGGAAATACGGCGCAACCAGCACAGGGAACTGGTTTCAATTTCGGAGGAGGTAGTACTACGGTAAGAAAAAAGTAGTTTCAGACACGATGTTAGAGAAAAACTAAAAATTTTAGCCAAAAATCAAAAAACATAAAATTATTTGTTTAGTGAACCCATTCTTAATATCCCTTATTTTCAGACCAATGCATTCGGTCAACCAGCTGCCAATACAGGTGGAGGCCTTTTCGGTTCTGCAAACACATCTGGTACTGGTGGCTCATTGTTCGGTGCAAAACCTGCAACCACTGGCGCATTCGGTGGTTTCGGAGCAGCTGCAGCGCCAGCCGCCACAAACGCTTTCGGTCAACCGGCCGCGAATACAAGTGGAGGTCTTTTCGGCAACACTGGTGCCAAGCCTGGTGGTTTGTTTGGAAACACAACGACAACTGGAACAACTGGAGGATTGTTCGGATCACAGCCAGCGGCGACGGGTGGAGGACTTTTCGGAAACACAGCACAACCAGCACAAACATTGGGTAAATTCAAATTTTGATTTCGATTATTTTTAATGAAGTGATTTACAGGTTTTGGACAAGCTGCTCAACCTCTCGCAACTGCGCAACCACAAGTTTTGCAAGTTCCAGTCATCGGAGTGACTGCTGATGTGCTCCAAATGCAGGCGAACATGAAATTGTTGCAATCACAATTGGTTCAAGCTCCATATGGTGATTCGTCTTTGTTGAAATATGTTACATCACCCAAAAGGGAAGACGGCAGCGAAGCAACAGCCAGTGCCCAACGTCAACTTCGATTCCTCGCCGCGAAAAAGAGCTCAGAAAACGCCGAAAAATCCTCATTTATTACCGCTCCAATCAGCAAAGTTATGAGCGATTTGTCGCCAGCTGTCAGCAAACAATCACCGGGAATCACCAAGGATTTGAACTACACATCGAGAGAAACTCCGCCAACACTTGGAAAAGGCCTCCGATCCAATACAACCTACACAACTTCGGCGCCAAACAAGGATGCGAGTATTGTCAACAAGTGAGTTTTGTGATTTATGAACTGAATCAACTATAATTTATAATTTCAGAACAATTGACTCAGTATTAGATGCCTCGTTGAATGGTTCGACGAACCGACTTGGAGTACGTGGATCGGTTAGAAAGTCGAATTTGAAACAATTGGATATGTCCGTGTTGGCTGATATGTCGAGATATTCGCAGAATAATAGCTATGCGAATGACACGGATGCTCTGCCAGTGTTGAAAGATGCCAATAATCAATCTAAAACCGTTCAAAGGTTGGTTTTCTATCCTTGAGTTTTATCTAAACTCCCTTTTTTCCAGCCCTGAAAATCATCCGGCTGAAGCTGTTGCTCAGCGTAATCAAGATCGTCAACAACAACCTCCAGTATTGAATTTGGATAATACTGTCAACACAACTATTGATCAATTATCCACTGCATCGGCCAATCCTTCTAACACATCTGTAACTTCATCAGCTTCTGTTGAAAAATCAGTTGCTGGTGTGAAATTGACGAAACCAGATTATTATACAATTCCATCGATGACTGAGATGCAAAAAATGGTGAAAAATGGTCGAATCGTTATCGAAAATGGATTGACTATCGGAAGAAGTTCGTATGGAAGTGTTTTCTGGGCTGGAAAGATCGAGCTCAAAGATATTGCCCTTGATGAAGTTGTCGTTTTCCGTCATCGTGAAGTGACTGTTTATCCGAACGAGGAAGAGAAACCAGAAGAAGGTGAAGAATTGAATAGACCAGCTGAGGTGACTCTGGAGCGCGTTTGGTTCACTGATAAGAAGACGAAGAAGGAGATTCGAGATGTTGTCAAATTGGCGGAAATTGGATGGAGAGAACATTTGGAGAGACAAACTATTCGAATGGGTGCCACATTTAAGGATTATCGCGGAGAAACTGGAAGTTGGGTATTCCGAGTTGAGCATTTCAGTAAATATGGATTAGCTGTGAGTATCCAGAAATTCATACACAAGTAATTGTATTTTTCAATTTTACAGGACGACGACGAGCCAATGGATACAGCGCCACCTGCTCAAAAACAAGCTGCTGCTCCACTCCAAGCAATCGACCTCAATTCGTCGATCGAAGATGTTCAAAATAAGGTTCAACGACAGAAGATTGGCAAAAATCAAGCGAATGCCAAAAATAATCGGATGGATAGACATGAGGTCCGTTTTAAGCCCCACATTACACTAATTTTTCTCGTTTTTTCTCTGTGGAATATTCATTCATTCACTTCTTGCAAATAAATATTTCTGTAAAAAAACGAATAATCAATGAATACAAAAAAAAACATGAATATTTAACAGAAGAAATCAAATTTTGGGATCAGAAAACCTCGATTTTTTTCTACAAATCATGTTAGAAATTTCTGAAACTAGCGAAGGGCTCGAAGTTTGGCATTAAAAAACTCGAAAACTTCCGTTTTGACCAAAAATTGAGCATAGAACGTTTAGCCGGAAATAAATATATAGAACAGTCAATTTCAAAAACCAATTTTCGCGATAAAATATGAAAATCAGACAAAAAGTGACATAAATTTCATTGAAGGTATCTTGATTTTTCTCCAAACATCCCCATAAACAATTTTTCGTTTTCAAACTGCCCGTCTGGTTCATGAAGCTCTTTAATTTCAGTTTACCATCGAGGTTAGCCGAGTTCCACCAGCTGAGCCACTTTCTGTCGCAACAAACATGTTGAGCCGAGGACTTGGCGGAGGTTTAAGAATTGACGAAGATGAATATCGAATTGTGAATCAGTCAAGTATCGAATACCAAGACGAAGAGGAAGGACAACAACCCGAAAAAAAGCCAAAACTCGAAATATTGGCAGATTTGGACTATGAAAGTAGCCGATATCTCAAAGCAATGAAAGATGTCAAAGTTATGCCAACATGTGTTGACGCGAAATCTCGATTCGATGGAGGATTTGATGAGACAAAAATTATTGGATATGGTAAAAGTAAAATGATCGACATGAGCATTAGTAAAGGACGCAATTGTCCTGTTGGATGGAGCAGTTTGAATTCGATGGTTTGCTCGGCTCAACCACAGGATAATCAGATACTTTGGTGCACAATTGATAGATCATCGGATGTGGCGGATGAAAATGTTATTCGATCGATGATTGATACGAATGTGCAATGTTGTGAATCGAGTCGAAAAGGAGCTTCGACGAATAATGAGAATTTGAATAGCTCACTTTTCTCGAATTATGTCACATATTCGAATAATTATTCGGAATTGATTCAAAAGTATATCTCGATTTCGAAAGCTGGTGGATTTGATGCTCATTTGTCAGTTTGGAAATTGTGCTCAGCGCTTTTCCCACAATCGAAAGAAGGTTGGTTTCATTCACTTTAACAGTCCCAGTTAAAAATACGTTTTCCCGTTAATGCTTAGTGAAAATCTCAAGAAAATAATCATTCTCAGGGATTTCTAGTTTCTAATTGGGAAAGTCAGAAAATGATTCTTTTTTTTTCAGAAGGATGGATTTTTGAGCGTGGAGAGCAAGTTGGTGATTGGTTGAGAAGTGAAGCGTCGAAACACTCGCAAAAATTGGCTACTTCGAAATCTTCGCCTCATGCTTTGGTCTGGCAACAACTGACTGTAGGAAACGTTGAAAAAGCCTTTGAAATTGCCTCGAAACAGAATCTTATTCATCTTGCCGCTAGTTTATATTCATCAGTTGTTTGTCCAGAAGCTACAATTCATTCGTATCGCCATCAGGTATATTAATTTTTCCAACAAAAAAAAGGTATTGAATATGGATTTTCAGATCGATTTGTGGGAGAAGGATGAATCTCTCCATTTGATTGATCCAAATGTGCTCAAATGCTATCTCGTGTTGTCTGGCGTCTCTCACAAACAATGGTCTTTCAACGGTCGCCAACATTCGATCAATTGTCTCGAAAATCTTCATTGGACACAAGCACTCGGTGTTCATGTTTGGTATCTTCGCGGATGGCAAGGATTAGAAGAAGCGTATTCGGGATATTTGCACGATGTTCGAGAGAAAAGAGCCCAATCGAATCGAGGAGATTTGTATGGAGAATTGATAAAGTTGTGTTGTGAGAAGCAACATTCAATGGAAGTTGTGTTGGATTGTGCGGCCGGCGAAGCACCACATGATTATTATTTGATGTGGCATGTTTGGAGTGTTTTGTATTCGGTTGGTTATCGGACAATGTCGAAGATTGTTGAGACCAGATTACATCGATGTTATTCATCGCAATTGGAGCAAAATGTCAGATTGGCCAAATTTGCTGTTTTTGTTTTGCAACATATCGAAGATGATGATGAGTGAGTTTTTCTGGAAATCCATTGCCCGAAGGTTTCTAAGTAATTATTATTGTGAGATTAGCACGAGTAGAACATGTCTTGAACTCAGACTGAAATTCAGGATTCTATGAAACTGAAGTATGATCAGTTTGATTGGCTCTATCAGTTTTCCTGTAAAATCTCACGCTTGAATTTTATTTGACCCATAGAGTTCAATTCTGATATAAAAATATGCCGCAATTCCATATTATCCTCAAAAATTCGAGACTATTAATAAAGCGCGTGGTTAGAATCTGAAAAACTCAAAGTTGCAGCCATTTTCAGTCTAAAACTTTTCAATTTTTGCTAAAACTCAGAAAAACCGAAAACTGAGAATTTATTGTGTACATTCAATATTGAATTCCAAAAAAAAACAATAACCCGATGGCGGCAAGACAAGTGCAAAGTCTAATAGGTTTTGTCCCAGAAATGTTAATTAACTAGAAAAAGTTTCACTAACTCGTAATTTTTCAGACGAGCAATTGCTGTCAAATCGCTGCTCGAACGCATTTCTCATTTCAACGACGATGCACTTCTCGATACCGTTTCACGCGATTTTGATGTTCCAAAACAATGGATCGCTGATGCTCAATTCGTTGTCGCCAAGGTAAACTACTTCAATCTCCCATTTCGATCTAACTTTTAAACTTTACAGAGCAAAGGAAACATCAGTGAATTGTTCGAATTGGCTGTTCAATCTGAGAATTTGGCCGAAGTTCAGCGATTTTTTGTCGACGAAATTGCTCCAAATGCTGTCGTTTCCGGAGATTTGGAATCGCTTCGAATCGCTTGTCGAATGATTGAACATTTGGAGGATTCGATTCCCGAATGGGGAGCGAATGGCAAAATCTTTGTGGATTACTGTAGTTTGATGCTATTGATTGCGAATGATAAAGATGGAGGAGACGAGCTCGAAGAAGTTCTGATGAGCATTGAGGATCGCCTGCATGCACCAAATTTCAAGAATACCGTTCAAAAGTAAGGATTTTTCTCTTTTTTTTAGTTGAAAATCCAGCTCCGGGGGAAATCAGTGTCAAAATGCACAAGTTTTGACCTGTTCTTCACCAAATTTTCTCTCAGCGTAGCTGAGAAGAGTTATGGATATTAACAATAACTTTTTTGTAGACTTTCTTTGCAAACAATTGCTCGGCAACTCTTCGAATATCGAAAACATCAACAAATTGATGATGAGCCGGATTGGATCAAAATGCTCGGAAATCGTCAATTGCACAAAATCTTCCGCGACACCCAATTGTTACAAGTTGACCGTTACACTATTGAATTCGATTAATCTTCTTCTTTTTACCATTGTTATTTCTCTGGTTTTATTACTTTACTATTCCATTTTTTTTCGAAATTTAACCACATATAAGGCTTTCACAGATTGGTAACACGCGCTCTATTGATAATCTTTAAGTTTTTGCTCTGAAAATGAAATTTGACTGGAATTTCAATATCAAATTCGACTTCTACGTGTAAAACCAATCTACGGAACTTTTTATTTCATGGTTTCATTATTCCGGGAAGCTTATTTTCGAGTAGGAAAATTGAAAATACCGTAGTCCGATGGCAGCGATTTGTGAACGACTATTATCTTTCCATTGTTTTTTCCTTTCCTTCCAGACCGTTTTTATATCATACTTTCTGTCAAATGAAATTTTGTCTTGAAGTTTTATTATTCCGGAAAAAAGCTCCTTCAGTCGCACTTCAAAGTCTTGTAATAACGAATAACGAATATTCGAATTCAGATTCTTATATTTTTTCAAAAAATGTGTGTAAAAGTTCGTGAACGTGTATACACATCTTCGCCCGCCAACAATTATTTTTGATTTTTAAACTTTCACTTTTTTATTTGTTTCACCCACAAAGACCAATTTTACGATTTTTCAGACTTTGTAGAATCGTATTTAGATGTCTCGACTTTTTGGCGATTTGACAAATACTAGTAATGCATCTGCATCATCGTATGAGTGAGTTTTAATCTATGAATTGAAGAATAATAGAGATTTTTAAGTTTAAATATATGGTTTGATAGATGCTGAGGGACTGAGAAGGCTTCAGCTATTAGTTTTGCTGAATTTTCGAATCGAACTTCATAGTTTGCTCCGATAACTCAAATTTTTTCCTTGAAATTGCGAGTTTGTAGTGAAAAAGTTTCGATGAGTTCTTTGATACGAAAAGAAGCTCTAAAAACTCTGTTTTCATTGAAAAATATAGCTGAAAATGTAGTAAATGAATGGTCATTGTTACCGATTTTGGCCCAGTGTCTATGTAAATTTCTGAATTCAACAAAGCACTTTTATCTGAAAATTTCTTCTCGAAAATATTAATTTATATATTTATTAATGTGAGGTTTTTCAGTACGAAAAAATCTCTAGAATATCTGTTTAGGGTGAAAAATGCGGTTAATAGGTCGAAAAAACATGATAAATAAAAAACTCGAAATTTTTTCACTGAAAGCTTGAAGTAATTATGGCGATTCTTATTGAATTTTCAAGAAATCGTTCACAATTCACTAATCTGGAGTTTTTAATTCCGAACATACTTTTTAGAAACGTTTCAGAATATCAACCTGAACTAAATTTTATAAAGCATGTTGCTAAAATTCTAAACATTTCTCAACAACAAAAAAACTAGCAAACCTAAAATGGGTTTTCTTCGGATTACAAAAACACATACACTTCAATGAACACTCTCAAAAATGCCATAATAATTGCATTCTCTTGTAACTAATAAATTACAGAACTGCTTGGAGTTCTAGCTTCGATAAGCGAAATGTGATTGATGTCAAAGTTGAACCTGAAGATCCCGATGTATCGACACTCGAAAATGATATCTCAATGATGTCTGTCTCTTCACCTGTAGCGCCTCGAACACCTAGAAATGATAAAGGTTTTACCTCAAAGTTCCTTGAATGTTTTCTAGTTTTAAATAAATTTCAGAAGACACTCCTGCTCTCAAACTTCTTCGATCTGTTAACAATAAAGAGGAACGACGAATGTTACTGGAATTATATCCTGATTTTTTCGCTGAAAATGACGATGAAAAGGAGAAGAAGAAGAAACCAAGTCCACCTCTGAAACCGGTGAAAAAGGAGATCAAAATCGAGTTATTTGGTTCGGACGATGAAAAAGAGAATATTTTCCCAGGATTTAGTCCGAGAGTTGGTGAAAGTTCCAAGAAATCAATAAAAGTTGAGAAACGAAGTCCATCACCGGATTCGAATGATGACGAGGATTTTGAGAATTGTTAGTTTTTAGAGGGGAAAAATACAAAATTCTTGCTAGGAAGTTTATATAATAGAATTACTGGAAGCTGGTCAACATCCCGCTCCTGATTTTTTTTTTTGAAACGAAAAACTGAAAATCAAGGTTTCTAGTTTTGACCAAACTCATAGGAGCAGTATAAAAAACTCAGAAGTTTGAGAAAATGCAGCAAATTTGATTGGGAATAATGTAATTTTTCATTTTATAAACATTGAAAATTAAAAAAAAAATCTTTTTATCCGGTAGAGGAATTTTATCCGGTAGAGTTTTTGGAAGCTGATCAACATATTGCTTTCAATTTTTGGTGTGAGCCACATGAAAAACTGAACATTTAGATTTATAGTTTCGACGAAAATCATCAGCAGTAATGAAAACTCCGAAGTTGAAAAAAAATGCAATAAACTTCATTAAAAATGATTATTTTTTTCCTTTTCTAAACATTGAAAATAAAAAAATAGGCAAACCAGATGTTTGTACTGGATAGTCTAAAATTTCCAGGAAATGTTAATTTTTACGCGAAGCTAAAAAAATGATATTTCAGCTTTGAGTTTTTGAAGCTTGATCTTCAAGTATTGCAGAACAATTTTTGAGAAAAATGGATGCTCTCAAATTTATTTTCATACCAAGGAACCATTTGATACTAACAACATGTAACTTCGAAAAGATATTTCAAATTTTAAGTCCAATTTTCAGATTTCTGCTGGGAGTTTCGCAAAAGTTAAAAGAGGAATGTTGATTAGCATCGAATGATATAGTTCTTTTTCGAAAGTCCTATATTGCCTTAGAAATTATACGTTTTTTTCAGATTTGAAGAAATTGCGTGAACCAGTTCAGCCAGTTCGAAAAACTCCGGAACACGATTTTGGAATTTCCGACTCGAAAAAATCACGAGCTCGAAAAACACGTAGCCCACCTTCTGAATCAGAAGACGAATTTCTTCAAAATTGTGAGTGATTCTTCCGGCTTTGAAAGTTTGAAGAAGAAAATTTCCAGATTTAAAGCAGTTGCACGGACCGATTCCACCACCTCGAAAAACACCAACTCCAGAACATGATTTTGGAAGTTTCGAATCGAAGAAGAAAAGGAGCCCAACACCTGAATCAGAAGACGAACTTCTCGAAAAATGTGAGTGAATTTTCTGGTTTTTAAAACTTTAAAGAATTTTATTTCCAGATTTGAAAAAATTGAAAGAACCGGCACCTTCTGCACAACCGAAAATCAAGAAAAATATCAAGAATTTCGTTGTGGAAGACGATTATTTCAGCGAAGATGAAATAGAAGATTCAGATGACGATGAGGACTATGACGACGAAGAAGAATCGATTCTTGAATTGTCATCGTTGTCTCCAGTAGTTGCTAAAATTCCCAAAAAGCCGAAAGACGATGATACGTATTTTCTAACGTCATTATCGATTGATTATAATGGGGAGAGGTGAGATTGTGCGAAATAATTCACTTTTTATGCGAAGAAGTATTTTTTAGGCATCCAGAAGCTGAGAATTACGTCAAAAGCGGTTCCATTCGGATGAAAAAACATAAAGAGGCTTTATTGTTGAAATTGGCAGAAATTTTTAAACGAAGGTGCTTTCCAGAGGTTTGATTGCTTGAATTACTACAGAAATCTTTGAAATTCAAATTTTTCAGATTCCCGAAGAAAAGCTGAAATTGACATGGAACGCACGCCTTCGAAAAACAGCCGGTCAGTGTCGAAATCATTCGACCGGTCAGAGTACTATAGAAATGTCCACTGTTGTATGCACTTCGGCCGAAAGGATACGCGACACTTTGGTACATGAAATGTGTCATGCGGCTGTTTGGATTGTGGATAAATTGTATAAAGAAGGACATGGACCGGGATGGAAGAAATGGTCAGTTGGTTAGCAGATTTGTTGTTTTGGGCTAGGCTGGAACGGCCTGGAACCTTTTCTGTAAATAGAGCCAGACATCAGGTATTTTTGTCTCATTTTTCAAAAAATTCATTGAAATTGAATTTTTTGAGTGAATTTATTAATTGAGCGTTTTTTTCAAGATTTTTCTTTCATTCTCAAAAATGAATTTCGAATTTTTTGAGTTTGGTTAGTTTTTTTAAAATTATTTTCCAACAGAATCAAGAAAAATCCCAATTTTAAGTATCCAAAAAACATTTTTCCCACTGATTTTGAACGTTTTCTGCTTCACACAACCGAATTTTTCAAAAAAAGGAAAACATTCAAGTCGTGATTTCTCATCCTCAGAACACTTAAAGTGATGGTCTGGTCTTTTTATCAGGTCCTCCTCGTTTCTTTTTTTTTTGCTGGTTCTGGCTCGGCCAAACCGACTGTGCTAAACTACACTCTGTTCCACACAATGATTTATCAGAGATTTTTTTCAGGGGAAATCGTTGTGCTCGAACTTTTGCATGCCTACCAGCAATTGAGAGATGTCATGATTATGAGATTGAGGCCAAGTTTTTGTATATTTGTGAGACCAAAACATGTCAACAAACGTGAGTTCTCCTGCTACTTCTCTCTATCAACATTCAACTTTTTCAGTATAAAACGCCAATCTAAATCATTGGATATAGCTCAAAAAATATGCGGAAGATGTCGTGGTCGTTTCCAGCTCTATCGATTCGATAAACGCACAAATCGCCAAGTTCTAGTCACAGAAAAAAGCGAAGAAGGAAGCGAGAATCCGAAAAAAGTCAACCAATATATGGTATATGTCAAGGAAAACTTTGGAAGATATAAAAATAGCGGATTGAAGCATCAGGAGGTGAGCATTTCTCTGAAAATTCTATAAATCTTTTCTTTTTTTCAGATAATGGCCAAGTTATCGGAAGACTACAAGATTCAAAAAGCGCTAAATTAGATATATTTTAATTTAAATAATTTAGTTCTATTAATTTTATTTAATTTATTATTACCAATATTTATTCATAATTTATGATACAATCACTATTCATAAGATAAAAGAGGGGGCGATTAAATAATTACTAGAAAAAAAACGAAACGAAAAAGAGAACCTCGTAAGCGAAAAAGGGGAATTGGTCCCAAATAATAAGGGGTTCGTTGGAAGGAAAAAAAGAGAAATGAAAAAGAATAAAATACTTTAGACCGCGTATTCAGAAGAAATGGTTAAAATTGGTGGGGAAAAAGTAGAATCATAATAGTAATAATACCTAAGGCAACGGTTCGACATAATTTGATGGGATAAGACCAGTCTTACCGTTGAGAGTTCCGACGAGCCAGCCATCTTCTTTCGATTCATATACTGCAAAAAATAATGATGAAAAAGAAGTTCAAGTTATTTTTAGGGGCCTTTTTTCAAATCCGGTTCTAGTAGTTCGAGAAATAGTCTATTTTTCGAGTAAAGATTGAATTTTATCAATTTTAATGCTTTCGAATTAGCTTTTCATTCATAAAAACGAAATTTTTGCGATAAAAGAGCAAAATTCAAAGAAAATGCCCATTTTGGAAGAATCAGAAATTGTGAAATTACTTATTGGATTAGATCAAAAATCTAATTTCGGCTCCAGATCCTGCACAAGGTTAAGGTCATAAAAATTCACTTTTTAAAAATCGATTATGATCATAATTTGTGGCCCAGAATCTCATAGCTTCGATTGCGTTTTTAAAGTTTCATTTTTCAACTCGAAAAATTCTGAAGCATGTTTTCTAGAATAATCTACATTACTCAAAAGCTGGTGCTCCCCCTAACGTTGAAAACAGAATAATGAGGTCAAAAGTAAAATGGGCTGGACATATTGTACGGATGCATCAGGACAGAATATGCCGAATCATCACGTTATGGGAGTTGCCGAACAAATATCCACGAAAACCGGGTCGACCGAAGAAGAGATGGGTGGATGATGTGAAGAGTATTGTGAAGGCCCACAACCACAACCGCAACCTACTGGGTCTCGGGGGAGACAGAAGAAAAAGGATCGGGATCATCTCCAGCAATGTTCCCTGGTCACGGATGGCACAGGATCGCCTTTCCTGGAGATGTCTGGTTCACAGTTATGATGAATAACTCGATTATGGACCATCAAAGTATCAAAGTAAGTAAGTCATGTTTAAGGTAGGTTTTTTATTTTTCCATACTATTCCGGTTTTAATGAAAATCAGAACTTTTTGCTTGAGATATTCATTTTTCTGGAAATCGGAACTGGTAAAGTAAAATTAAATCCTGATTATTTGAAAAAAATCGAATGATATCCAAAAAATGCCCGGGCACAGAGAGCTGGGAACTCCCAATCACTATTATGAGCCAAAAAATTCTCGTTGATGCGTGCTTTGATGAAAGAAACGATTTTTAAATTCTAGATAAACTATTTTCGCTAGAAAAGTTTTTGAAATTCTCCCATTTTCCTCCTCCAAATTACTTACCATTCGTAATAATTTGTCCTGGCTCAAACGACAACTCCGAGTCATGATCCGGTGTGCACGAGTACAATGTCTTGACGCGTCGACTGAAAACCATACTCAAATTAATTTTTCTTTAATTTTTGAGAATATGCCTATCTAGGGGTAGAAGTACTACTCATACAATAAAAGATGCATGCATTAAATATCAGAAGTTGAAAATAATTCAAACCTTGGTTGATTATACATTTGCATCGAACTATTCAGTGCGGCTTTCATATAATTCTGTCGTGTGATCGATGTGAAAGTATTCTCAAGTCCTGTCGAATCAACAGATGTACACGATATCGATGAAATAAGTCTTGATCTAAAATGGAAAAGAAACGGGATAGTGAAGAAGGGGAAAAAGAAGAACCAAACCATGCAAATAAGAAAAATGGAAAAAGAGGAATAACTTACGAATCTGGTGGAATTCGATTATAAGTCGATGCATATGAGACACTATACTTCGGTTTGACCGATGATTTATCATAGTTCGAATCGGCTGTGATTGTTGTCGTCGATTCGTCGCCAACTGATCCAATTGATCCAAGAGAATTCAGCGAATCCGAACTATTTCGAACCACTTTTTTCGTATTTTCACAGTCTTCGACATCGGTTGCTGGAAAAATAAACTGTTAAAATAAGGGATTTTCAAATAGTTTCGAAGAGAAGTTCAATGTAGGAAAATTGAGGACAACAGGAAGAAAAAGCATGTAGATCATACCTGAAGCAGACGGACAAACATTGGTGGGAGATAGTTGCGGACTTTTATCACTCGAATAATCGGCTATAGCGGACACATCGAAACCGGCACCATGTCGGTCAATTTCTGAACCGCAAAATTTGGTGTGGGAAAAGTTCGAGAAGGGTTAGGCTAGGGATTGTTACTCTCATGTGAATGTGGGAGAAAAGATCGCCAAAAAAAACACATAAAAAATTTTCAATTCATCTACTTTTTGAAACCGGTAATTTTTCAAGCCGAGTTTGATGAAAACTGGGCCAAAACTGTAGTTTTTTCAGCTTTTGAGAAGTTTCTCAAATTAAGCCTAATGTTCGCTGTTTCAAATTCTCTCAAATAGATTTTTAAGAGGGTGAACTTCCTGATTTTTTACACAATAACGAACTGAAATGAGATATAACCTATTGATGAATCGCTGAATTCGATAATTTTAGGTCAGTTTTTGAGCCCGATTCCGGATATCTTCAAATATGGATTGCTCAATTTGGGCAAATTCGGGGAACTTTTTCGATTGTGCCCAATATCATGATTCTCGGTCCGGTTGAAGGTTTTATTTTTTCATTGAATTAAATTCGATTCAAATTAACTTAAAATAGGATAATTTGATATAGAAACGAGACAACAACTTAAAAACAAAAAAGGGGGAAAACCATACATGCTATAAAGAATAGAAATTAGATTTGGACAACTTCGGGCTGACCAAAAGCCCATTCAGCCAAAAAATTAGCTTTTTGCAGTTTTGAGAAGAAAAAAAATGTTAAAACTGTTTTTTAAAATCATTTTTTGAGTGGATTAGTGAGAAAATTATTTCTGATCATAGATGAAATTTCAAAAAAGCCGGAAAACAATTCCGATCCGTAAAAAAACGGGCCAAGATTTCGAACATTTTGGCCTTCAACACATTTCTGTAAATAGTAACTTTCGTGTTTTTAAAGGTGGGGGTGAAGGGAGTTGACAAGTTACTCTTAAAAGAAAGAGCTCATTTTTTAGCCATATCCATAGAAGAATTTTTTACCGATTAGTATGGTATTCGAAAACATTTTACTTGAAAAAAGAAAATTAGAAACTTTACGCTGAAAGATTCAAAATATCAAACTTTGAGTATTTTTCTCGAATACTAGACTTCATGGTTAAAAAAATCCCTCGATCGGTTAACTGTAAAAATGTGCTCTTTTATTGAAGAGCAAATTGCTAACTTCCTTTATTCCACTTTAAACATAATTTTTCTGAATTCAAAACCAGTCATGCTACAGTCCTTCACAAATTCTGTGCTCATTTGCACAATAAAATTAACAGGACATTCAAAAACACATTCTACAGTAATCATTCTCTTACCTGCCGGATACATCGCATGTCGTTGTTGCGTGGCTTTCGAAAACGTGCTCGAAACAACCTGCGCATTTCTCACAATTTTCGCTCCTCCGATATTCGATTTGGGCGATCTTGCTCGATTATTCATTGGCGATGACGAAATATTCACAGATCTCACAAAATTGCCCGTTGTTCGACAATTAATATCTTCAGTGACAGTTTGATGATCGGGTTTAGGGGGAACCGCCGAATCAATCGATGAGCGTGGTTCTGATTTGAAAATCTGAAAAAAAAAACAGAATAATTCAAGTTTGGATGAGTTAGGATAAGAGAACTAACCTTTTCATAATTGGAAATTAATACCTCAACAACTACATTACAAAATTTGATATCCATAATTGCGGCCACAGTTTCCTCTTTTGGTCGAAGAAGTGTCGGACCGAAACAAACACCCAAATTGCTAACCGTCATTAGATTCTCATTCGATAAATCGGCTACTCGTTTTAAATGCCTAATTACAACTTCCAACATTTTTCGATGCTGTTCGGGTAATTGATGAACATAGAAATGGATATGATCGATTCGCATTGCGGCATCGCTGATCTTTGCTGCGTTTATGAATACATTGTGCAATTCGAATGTCATCAAAGGTTCCGGAAGATTTCTGAAA
Organism: Caenorhabditis sp. 38 MB-2015; assembly: GCA_900536415.3. Classification (NCBI taxonomy): domain Eukaryota; kingdom Metazoa; phylum Nematoda; class Chromadorea; order Rhabditida; family Rhabditidae; genus Caenorhabditis; species Caenorhabditis quiockensis. The sequence continues at coordinate 84,924 of LR548769.1, forward strand.
ACAAAGAATATGGAATTTTTGGAGTCAACAATTGGGTTTTGTGGTTTTAACAAGACTGAAAATGAATGAAATATTATATCGAAAAAGAACATTGAACAGTGTACAAGCATAGTCATTTTTATTTCAAAGGTCCGATTTTTCATAATGTATCTTGCAGGTTATTTTACCTATAGAATTCGATTCAAATATCAAAGAATTTCTTTAAAATTTGTGTTAGACACATAAAATTGGCATTATCATCAATAACTAGAGTAAAAATTGTAATTTCAAGCGTCTCATTGCTCTTTGCAACTTTGAGAGAATCTTTCGAGCTAAAAAATATTGAAGAGTCCATTAACGTTTGAACAATTTTTTATAATGAAATAATTGAAAATGAACCATTCGACTCAAACTTTTCGATGACAGGCAAAAAATTCAGTGCCCAACGCTTTGTGAGAAACCCAAAGCTCGTAGAAATTACAGATTTCAGAATCAAGAATCGAGTTTTTGCGTTAACCATGCTCATTTTTCGAGTTTGAATAAACACTGTGCAAAAAATTAAAAAATAATCTTGCTGAATATTCTGACACTGCTAGGTATAAAATTTTGGTTGATTTTCCACATATTTTTGTGACCCAACGGTATTTAAAATGGGTCTCTTTATAAAATTTCATTCCAAAATATTTTGTTTTGGCAAATCCACAAAAACTTCTAATTTTTGCTGAAAACATCAATATTTTTAACAATAGTATTAGCGTTTTCAAAATCAACATTGATATTATCGCCCGTGATCTCCGATATTTTACCGGGCCTGACCAAGCTTTTTTACTTTCCAAATAAAAGAACCCGACAAAAATAGATCATCTGGCTTTTTTGTCCGGACGTTTATTTTTTGTTTGGAAGAAAGCCCCAGTTCCGCCTGTCACAAAACGACCCAAAATTCAACTACTGTTAGTCCAGATCTCATTTCTCTCAATTTCTTAGTTTTCAGTCTTGTCATACCTCGAATTCCACCTATAACTAACCTCAAAAAAGTCTTAACCGCACTACTAATCGTCTTCGTTTCCCATTCATCATCTCTCAAATTCAACCCTCCTTTTTCACTCGCTTTTCTCCGATCCAATCCCAACTGCATCATTTTCTGCACTTTCGATGTTACTCCACAATTCCGATACACACCCTGTTCATGTATCCCGCTCTCTTCCAAAATATCAATGCATTGTTCAACAAATTCGAATCCGATGTCATCGAGTTGTGCTGAAATTCGAGTTTATGTTCCACACAGACAACAACAACAACAACAAACATTTCCACTTTTCTTCTTTTTTCTCGTTTTTTCCTCAATTAACCAAAAAAGCAAAACGAGCCCCAAAATTAGGCAAAAAAAGAGAAAACATGTTTTTTTCCACTGAAAGTTAATTCAAAAAGCACTGGCTGGCTATTCTTGTTTTTTTGTTGTTTAACAGTACTGAGCAGAAAAGAGTCGAAAAGTGCACAAAAACAAATTAACATAGAAAATGAATGGGACGAATAACTTATTTTATTCATTAATTTTCTTCTTTAAGATCTCGTAAATTAAATATGAAATACTGAAAAAGAAGGATTAGGATCAATTTATAATCTGATTCTGGTGTGAAAAATGGAAAAAAAACGACTTTTTGGAATTATAATGAAACACGTAAATTTTGAACTACAAAAATGTTGAAAATCGGAATAAACCCGGGTTTTAAAAAATAAGGTATATGGAACTAAAATGAACTTTTCATTTTTTCAATTTTTCAAAAACCCGCATAATTTCAATTTTTCTTACGTAATTTCTTTTTGTGGTTTAAAATCGAAAAATGTTTTTTTTACGATTTCTTGAAACCGAAATCTTATGAATTTGTTTTTTGATTCTATATTTCTTCGCAAAAATTTTTTTTTTTAATTGTCGAAAAATGTCAAAAATAGACAAAAAATTAGCGTTTCTCTACTTTTGTAGTCATTTTTTAATGTTAAAAAATCTGTTTTTCAATTTTTCAGAATTTTTTCCACATTAATAATCTCCCTCCGCCATCAAAATACATTAGTTTAAGATTTTCCACTCGAAAAATTCTAGATTGATCTTTTAAAAACTGCTTCTTGGGGTTTTCCTAATCGTCAAGTTCGATTCTGACATTGAAACATCGGGTAAAATCCATCCAAGTTTAGGAAAATCATTCTTTCCGCCTACTGTAGTTCAAAGGAGCGCATCAGTTCAAATAGCAAACCCACCATTACAATTATCAACAACAAATCCGGGCAAAAACGCCGATGCTTTATGAAATGACCGTAACCCATCAGTGATATTAAATCTCTTCTGCGATTGTTGTTTTTGTATTTGTCCGGCCATCATCATAACCATCTCATTATTATGATGATCATGATTCTCACCAAATGACGAACTTCGCTTTTTCTCGTATACACTTCCACCACTATTCATACTCCAAAAAAACGACAAAAATCAAGAAAAAAAAGAGCAGAAAAAGAAACGACGAAGATGAGCACAAAAAACGAGGAAAAATGAATGTAGGGCGGAGCAACAAAAAGGCCATTTTAGGACCGAAAAACTCTTTTTCTCATAATATTCTCATAATATTCTCAGAACAAAACTGAATAACAACTACTCTGAGCTAAATCGATGATTTCTGATGTTTTCTCGGAAAAACCGAGCAAATTTGCCATCTAATTATCGAAAATTGCTGTTAATTTCAGGTCTTCAGAGGAGGAATATAAGTGTTGTATAGGCCTAAACAGGGAAATTGTGTCATATTTCTCCGCTTTTTTTTGTCATTTCAATCATTTTCATTCCTTGGTCCTTTGGGATCTCCATTTCATTTTTTGTTCATAGTGTGAAAAATAAGAAGCAAAAAAAAAAGAAAGAATGGAAAAAACAGAAAAAAAACACTTTACAAGATTTTTCGAGCCAAGAATGGAGCATCCGATTCTGAATTTTCAAAAAAAAAAACGGATTTTCAAAATTTCATGTATAAGATTGCGAATATGGACTTCATTAGAACATATTTGAACTAAAACTTCGAAATCAAAAAAATGTTGAGCAGATAATTCGAATCTTTTTTTTAAACCATTGAAATTTCGGAAAATTCCGGTTTTTGGTCCAAATAGGCCAGAAAATAAACCCGGAATAGAGCCCAAATGAATCCGAAATGTAATTTTTTTCAAAAATAGTTTGGACATGGACAAGGTCCCAAAAACTATATTTTCTAAAAAATTCAAATATAGGAACCGATCGAACAATTTTCATTTTCACCTGAAAATAAAAAGAGCCATGAAAATCTTGAAAAGTCCGTTTCTAAGCCCGATTCAAGAACCGAAACAGACCTGAAAACTACATTTTTCGACACTCTAGGTTCATATCCAACAAGGAAAATACACATGAAAACCCACAAAAATTGGCAATAGCTCAACACTCTCCAGGGAAATATAAATATATTTGGAAAAGAATTTTGGGACAAGGAAAATGATAGTTTTCAGAGAATATATTATAGCAGACGGACGACCCACGTCGATTTGCACTGATGAATGGAACAAAAAAAAGAGATTTAGGTGATTAATCTAGGGATAATGATGTTAGAGGAAAGAAAAAGCTTCAAAAATCATGAATGACGTGAAGTTTTAAGAAAAATGACAAATATTTGAGGAAGGCGGAACCAAAGTTGTCATTAATAATGTGGACTCATTATCAGTACTTTAGAAAATGAAATCATAATCTGCCTAAAACTCAGATTGGAAACTCAAAAATCGTTGAAAATAGTAATTTATATTTTTGACATGATTATGACCTGAAATTTCAGATTTTAGAAAGAATTTTCAGATAAATTTCGAGTATATATCAATGGTTTTGAACAAATGAAAATAAGTAAACTGAGCAGCTTTTCATGAACATTAAAAAAACATGTCAAAAACATGGTTTTTTAGAAATTCGGTGGTTCCTGATTTGGACCTGAGATCAGGCCCAAACTTGAAAATGTGGTCCGGTTGTTGGATTCAGACTTTTTCTAAAAAGCAATTTCAGAGGTGCATTTTCAAAACAAACACCAAAACTTGAACTTTCTCTTTTTTTCTGAAAAACTATTAAAAAAATGATAAAACTTGGTTTGAATTCAAGAGAAAAATCCGATCCAAGAACCTTTTCCGGGTCTTCAGGTCCGTTTTGTACAATACTGAACCAAGACCAGAAAAAGAGCTCTCCGAGAGCTAAAATCTCAAAATAGAAATGACATTCCTCTCTTCCGAAACACCAAAGCTGATTCTGACTTAGATTTCTTTTTTCTTTTTTTGCTGGGCGCTGCTTGGAGCCAAAAAAAACGACAAAGACGAAAAAGTTTTCGTTTTTGTGCCGCCGCCGATTTTGGTCCCAGAAAGAGAGGAAAAAATCAAATTTGTTAATTGGCAGAATAAAAAATAGACAAAAAGAAGAAGCAGAAGAAGATGGGCTCCAAATCGACATGTCATGTTGTGTATAAAATGTGATTTAATCTACCAAACCAACAAGAAAAAAATGGGGATCCAAACAAAAACCAAAGTGCAGCCAATATTCAATTGGATGCATTTTTCGATATTGGTTTTTTCCCCAATTTCCTCGAAAAAAACAAGAAAAATTCAATTAAAAATCTCATGCACATGACCAATGCCATTTTTCCAATGATCTTCCCGGGGCTGAGCATCGAAAAAACACTGAGACCAACCCAAAAAGTGCCAAAAATAGCAGCACAAAAAAAGTTGGCCGACTAAAATGCAAATTCCCTTCTTTTTTCGGCGCATCTTCAAATTTTGAGCCGGTGTGTGAATTGGTCATAGACAAGTGGTTGAAAAGAGCTCGTTTTTTTGTCAGCGAAAAATGAACAAAAATCCTGACAAAGGGTAATTTAAGACATGGCAAAAAACGACAATGAAATGAAATGAAAAGGCGGCGGCGGCGGATGAGATCCAGATGAACATTTTTACAGCTTTTCTTGAGAAAAAATACATAAAAAGAGCAATATTTCAGCATATGCCTGGAGATAGGAAAAAATATATGCATGTTCAAAGATTCATAAAATGTGGAGATAGTCAGATTTCAGTGAGATAGGGGTTCAAAGTGTCAAGATTCAAGGTTAGAGTTCTGCATCAAGACATCTAAATGTGAAGATTCGGAGAATCTAGGAGTCAACTCCAGAATTGAAAATTTTCAAATTCAACTTTCAAAATCAAAAATAAACGATCTTTCTTTGCTAAAATTGAGATTTACGATTCTTAGTGCTGAAACCTACGTTTCAAACTTTTCATTCAACATTTCGAACATCAAAAGTCATTTTTAGAAACTGAGAATAACTTTTCAAAATTTAAACTTAAATGTTTAGCAAAATATAGAAACTTAAATTAATTTTTAATTTAGACACTGAAGAACCACTCAAAGTTGAACGTTGGGTTGCCAAAACCCACGTGTGAATTTTTGAAAATTTTCAAAACGCACATGAAGCATTTCAAACAAATTAACAATTTTTGGACAAAAAATCGACGTTTCAAAAAAAAACGTAGAACTGAAAGAACAATAGACACCGTGAATTTTTCAATTTTTTCATTCAAAATTGCAATTTGAAGATTTTCGGAGCATAAAACAGATTTCAAGACAAAAATTGTATCATTTTGTGTCATAAATCTACTTTACAAGGTTCCAAAAATCGGGTCCAAACAATAGGTCAACACTAAAAACTGAGCTTAATTCTCGAAATCGATCTATGCTCAAAATAGCACATGACCTACAGTACTACACACACAAAACGAAATCCGATATCCTCTACTTATTAAAGAAAAGAATTTTCTAGTCAAATATAAGAAGAAGGCGAAGCACAGTGTTTCTGGCGGACGGACGGGGCACACAAAAAAGGAACCTCGAAAAAATGCGCGAAACTAAGAATGACGTGAGTTTTTGGAGCCAATTTGTGTGAGCATGTGTGTGCGCGTGCGACAAAAAAAAGATGTGCACAAAATGAGGTGAGAAAAAAAAACGAAAAAAAGAAAAAAAAAAGTTTTTTCGGAGCGCAAAAAGCCGAGAATACTTGGCTCGACCAGCTCAAAACGGGCCCAAATACTAGCTATAAATCAGAGAGATTATTTTTGTTTTTTGTTGGTTTTGGAATGAGCGAAAAAAAAGAAGAAAAATGGGCGGAGAACGAGGTGCTTCTTCTTCCCCGGAGGAGGAGAAAGTAATAAAAAAAAAATAAACCAACTTTGTTTATAAGTCGAACACGATGGATTCTCGCCGGCTGTGAACGCATTTTGCTTGGCTCCGTCCATTGAATCGATCCATTCGCCCAGATCATTCTCCGATAATGCCTGCATTGTCATAACGTCGTTCTTTTCTTCAACACAAACATCGAAGCAAAATCTGCAAAATTTGAAAAATGGAATATTCGAAGACGTTTAGGAAATTTTCAATGAATTATATGTCATCTTTCTCACCTTGAGACACTGAGAACGATCTCTTATCAGTTTCTTCACATTTTCAGGAGCGTTTTTTCCACATTGAACTTTACAGAGTATTGGTTAATGGACATTTTTCAGCATCTCAAGACGTATTTACATATTTCTATTAACCTCGTTAAAATTAAATATATACTTTGTCACAAACCCATTTCTTTGTTAGATGGTATGGTGAATTAGAATAGTGTATTATGATTCTCAATATCTCCGTATTGAAACAGTGATGTTTTTTAACGTTAAAATTTTAAATTAAGATTCTGGTTACTGAAGATATGTATGAAAATAGAAATTTAACACAGAAATCGAAAAATCGCGTTTCTGTACCATTTTCGGATTGAAGACAGAAAAACCAGAGTAAATCTAATACATTTTCTTTACAAAATGTGATTTGTTGTTTAGAAACTTTAAAAATGCAATCTTTTCTCGACTTTTCACTTTCAGAAATTTTTGAAAAATCACATTGTCAGTCCGGTATTTAGCAAAAGTCAAGAAATTTATTCAATTTCTGGTCAAATTTCCATTTTCTTGTTGTTCCTAATTTCACTCTTTTTTGCTTTCAACATCTTTCTCTCATTTTCAGCCTGCATAAATCAGGGGAAAAAACTTAAGAAAAAAGAATAACATAAATAATACACTATCATATTTCAAATATTCTCTTCGTAAAGATATTTATAAGATTCTATTTTTTCTTTATTTTGATATTATTTCTCTCATCTCAATTTCAGATTTATTTGAAGAGATGGGGAAATGAAAGAATTAAGAAAGAACTCACCTTTTATCAATACTATCCGATAACCTTTTCGCACACGATTTGAGCCGGAAAGTAACTGTTTGAGCAACCGCACTTTTCATGTCCTGCAAAATTGTTTTTCAAATTTTGTGTTCAGAAAAAAAGAAACTCACCGTCTTCGTAGCCGAATTAGCGCTGACCATTGTAAAAATCCTAGTTTCTTTTGAATATACACAATAGTATTTGGTCCATTTACCAAGTACATCTCGTCCTATTGTTTCTGAAAATATGAGACATTGATTTTGAAATTTGATTTTCAGCACGAAATTCAGAAAAAAACCTGGGTTTTGGTCTGAAAAAAAATCATCCAGATCTCAAAAATTAGCAAAAATACAGCTGCATTTTTTAGGATGAATTTTATAGTTTTTTTTTTTAATTGCAGACCTAGATTTCGATTTTCAGAGTTTATTCTCTGTTAAAAATCAAAATAAATTTTTAAAAATAATGTTTGAGCTGTTTTATCGCTGTTTTCCCACCCGAAGTACTTCGTTATTGAAATTTGGAAAAAAAACTTACTCGGGATCTTGCTTTTCTCCTGCATATACACATATCCTTGTTTGATCGAAGGTGCTAGTCGACTTCCATCGCTTGACTGAAAAAATTCATAAAATATACCAGTTGAACCCAGCACAAAACTAAAATTTTTGTGGTTTTCAAAAAAAAGGCATAAGTAACAATGAGTAACCTTTCACAATTCCAAAAATATTAAATTGAAGATTTTCTACGAAATTTATATAATTCAATGAATTTTTGAAACGTGATCGCTATTCCATGTCCAATTTTTTTTTTGCTATTCCAGGTCGATGATGTATTTAACATCTGTTTGTGAAAAAAAACTTGGACAGTGGATACCTGCATCGTCAAGGTGTTTTAGACTCTTCAGGGGTTTCAGAAAAACTGGGAACAACTTTCAAAAATACACCCTCAAAAAAGTCACGGTGTTCATTTTGAATTAATTTCAGAGTGTGAAGAATGATACATGAAAAAGCTACGAAAATCTTAAATTTTAATTTTGAAATAACAAGATTTAAACAGTTATGGAACACATTAGGGTTTTTTTTAAAATATAAATTCAAAAAACCGATGAAAATTATTTTAAAATATAACAAATATAGACCGAAAGATTCGCAGAATGTAATTTTCAAAATTCCAATCACGGATCTGGGTAAGTAGTGTTTTTTTTAATAACTGATAAATCTTTTTTCCCCATAAAAAATGACTCACTCTCGTAGTATGGGATGCCAACAATTTCTTCTTCAATTCCTCCGATTCCGCATTCGTCGCCATATAATTCTCTTTCGTTCTTTGCACTTTTGTCTGCACATTGTCAAGGAATGGTTTGAAATCTTGATGAATCACGTTTCCTGCGGAAAACATACTCAATTGAAATTCCCGAACCCGCAAAATGACAAACACTCACCAACATGATAAAAAGATAACCACGAATAGACATATGAACTAAGAGTATCAACAAATTCGAATTTCATTCGCTCTTGAACTGATTGAATTTCAGCAACGTACTGTAGCGATCCTTGAAAAAAGTTCTTCTGTTGGAGTTCTAATTGAGCATCGGCTTCGCGAAAATCATTTTTTCGAACCTACAAAACCAATATTCTCAATTTTCTTTAAAAAAAAATAAATTTCGACTCACTGTGCTCAAATGCAAATGTTTTTCAAGACTCGAATAGAATTTGCTACTCTCCTTTTCATATTTTCGTTTTTCCTCGTTCAATGTTCGGCCAATCGCTTCTGTTCGGAATCTGAAACAAAAAAATATTTAAAGAGGGGATAAAAGATGGCTTAGGGCTCGAGAGTAAGGCCTTTTTTTCGTTTTCGGTGGGGACTAAAAAAAGGCCGATTTTTTCTAATTTGTTCGGGGTAAGGACCAGGCCTATTATAGGTGAGGTTTTGATCGGCCCGAAACGGCTCAAATTTCATTTTTATTTAATGAAAATTCGAATGAAACGTATGTCATTTTATAGATATTGAAACGATGAAATACATCTAATGTTCAATTTTTGCAAAACTTCTCGCAGAATGGCACAATCGGATTTTTTCGAGCCATTTGCTCTCTTTATGAATTTGGAATAATTAAATATTTTTTAATTTGAACAAATCGAATTTTTAAACATGATTTCAACTATCTATAATTTTTTAAAACTTTACTGAAAACCATCTAAATTTTGACACTAAAAATTGAGTTTTCATTTTTTTAAAGATTGATTTTGGCAGTTTTAATCGCTATTTTTTTTTTAGCAATTTTTGTCGAAATCAATGTTTTAGGGTTTTTTCGCATCTTTACAACTTCTCCTTCGGTAGAAATTTGTAATTTTAAACACAACAAATATTTTTCTGAGCTCAATCTTAAGTTTCACAGTAAAATTTTGCAAAAACAGTATTTTTTGCGTTCCTAATCGATCAAGTTTTTGGTAATTTTTCGCAAGAAGCCAATTTTCTAGATTTCAGCTTTCTATCAAAGAATATTTTTGTAATTCCACATTGATATGAACTCGTAAATTTGAGGGAAAAATCAATATTTTTGAGCTCCGAAGAGATATTTCGCAAATACTGATAACGGGATCTTTTTGAGAGGTTTCTAACAATTTTTTCAACAAAAAAAACATACCTTTTGAGAGGTTCCAAATAGCTTTCCTCCGCCTGATTCAAAATCTTCATTCTCTCATCTTCGACTTGATTAATCATTTTGGCAAACTCTTTGAGACATGTGGCAATGAATCGTTCGTCATCAGTTTGATTCGTTCCCACCATTTCAATGCGGAATTCGCTCAAAGTTTTCGCGAAATTTCGCTGTGCCAGTGAGAGTTCTACATCAATTTCTTTTATTTTCAAGAATTTCAAGATAAAAACTCACTCTTCGTGCACAAAATCAGCTCTTTACATTGATTCTCGATGGTTTTAATATTTTTGAAAGCATCTTCTAACGCCACTTCGTGATCATGCAAATTCTGACGGAACCAAGGAGAATCTGATATCGAATCCGAAAATTCGAGCGCCCGTAACACCATGGCCTAGTTGATTCGTCGCCAAATTGGTGTCTACGTGATTATTTTCTGTAAAAACACGGGGTATATTTTTCACTAACAAAAGCGAAACAAAAGAATAAAAAAAAATTATTCAAATGAGGTATGTGCGCTCCAACGAACAACGCGGGATCTTGAAAAATTCAGAAAAATAACATCCCGAGCACGGAAAACAACAAGAGATGGGGATCTAAAAAGAGTCGCGCACATGCTAGAAGCGAAACAAAGTTATCGCATTATTTTGCGGCAAAAAATTCGTCATTTTTCTCCTGCTCTCTCTTGCTCTCGCTCACTTCTTTTTGTGCCTCAAAGAAAGAAGACTGAGGCAGAGAAAAGATATCAAAAGTATGCTTCTGTGCTGTGTGTGCGAAAAAAAAGAGCAGAGCTTAGCCTAAGCTTGCAGACATACACACACACACACGCTTCGCACATTATATGGACACAACATCGTCGACAAGAAGAAGAAGAAGAAGAAGAAGAAGAAGAAGAAGAAGAAGAAGAGGAACAATCCTCAAGGGAGTTGATATATATATATATATATATAGAACAAAAATACAAATAAGAGAAGAGATATACAAATTTTCCCGGGAATATAAATATAACAAAATAAAATACGAAACAAAAAAAATGATTCATAATCAGATTATTTATGATAATGGAAACGGTTTTGTGAGAGAGTGAATAAAAAAAATGGGAAATGGGCGGGTTTATGTGATTTTTTGAGAGAAATATTTTCTGGTTCACGTTGAAAAATCGATAGTTTTTTAGTTTTAGGAGGATTTGAGCACAAAGAGCATTTGAGAAAAATATGTGATTCGATAGATTTTTAAACGCTGATCAATATCCTGTATTCAATTTTTGTCAAAAGTGATCCCGAAATTCAGTCTCAAAAATCCCTATGAAAAACGAAAAATTATGGTTACTGTAGTTTCAGTTTTCTAGCCCGGAATGAATGTCTGAAAATTCTCAGGAACAAGTTATTCGAGTAATAACCTTCAGAGATTTCCAATTTACGTTAGAAAATACATGATTATCAATAGAGCGATTTTTCCCTGTTGAATTTCGGCCTGTACTTCAAGGAGTAAAAAGAACAGTAATTCAGAAGTTTTTTGAACAAATCAGTAAATTAGGTGATTTTATAAATCGAAACTACAGTAATCTGCTGATAAATGAAAGAATTGGAACTTGAAATACAGTTCTCCAATGGCTTCTATAGAAAATTGAAAAAAACTACAGTTTTCTCGCTGGGTCCTACATCCGAAAAGTTCTTGAAATAGACCGGACCGGATATTGATTTTTATCGTGATTAGATGTCCTTAACTGGACTCAGACTACTTAAAAACTCATTGAGCTGGATCTAGAGAACAACAGAACAACTTTGTACTAAAACTATTTTGATAATTGGGCCTAATTTTCAGACATGGTGCTGAAAAATACTGTAAAAGATGGTTCGGGCCGATTGTCTAATCTGGACTGAATTCAGTAAGGTTTTCGAGGGACATGATTCAATTCAGAAACTATCAGTTAAAACGGAATCTGAAGGTACAATTCGGTAGAAAAATACATGAAAAACTAAGAAAAACACAAACCTATATTTTCCATAAAAAATACATGTAAATGATAACCTAGTTACTCTTGCGCAGAATTTTATGCTCTTTAAAATGAGCACAATATGAGCCCATGAAGTTTCGAACTTGGCAAGCTATTGTTCAATGTTAACTGTCTATGATATAGTTATCATAGTTTCTCAGCTTCGAATCTCATTTGAAAACCGTAATATTCTTAACCGGATCCAGAGTATTAAAAAAAACAGAAAACAAATAAATCAGGTTTTGAACTTCAACTTTGAGAAAAAATACTGGAAAGGTACTCAACTTGAGCACTATTTCCAGGAGAAGTTCAGTATGAAAATAAATAGTCTTCTACAAACATAGATAGTATTTTGACCTAACTGGTCTCTTAAAAAAACGACGAAGCAAAGAAAAAAAACGGCGACAAATCATTCAGTCATCATAAATAATATTATTGGCTGAAATCGGATACTTTTCGTTTTTGTCCCCTTTTCTTCTTCTTCTTCGTCTTTTATCTGTTTCGTTGTCGACAAAATCCGCCGCCGACAAAAAAAAAACATTTTCAATATCAAATTAAAGCAACAACGAAAAAAAGAGGCTCTGTGGCCGGCGAAATTCTATTGGTGTTAACACAACATGTGATTCTTGCGGTCTGTCAAAAACCAAAACGATTCGAAAAATTGAACGCGATTTCACACAACAAAAGGCGATAAAACCTGGGCAAGGCGGCTGATAAGAACCAAAAAGAAAAAAAACGAGGCGAAACAATTTGAGAGGAGGACAAAAAAAGGGGTATGGAATGGTATTAAATGATAAATAAAAGAGGGCATGAGTCACTGAAAATGGGAGGGGATTCTGGAAAAAATGGGGAATTTTGAACTAGCTCAAAATTGGACCTAGGCTCAATTCTGAATGTTAAACTAAATATTCTTGTTCAGAATTTTGTGCTTTTCAAAATGAGCCAAGCCTGAGCTCATGAAGTCTTTTTGGTATACCTAAAAAGGGCTTTAATCCAACCCAGATCTAATAAAAAAAAGGCCAAAACTTTAATTCCTGAAATTGGTCCAAACTTATTCTAAAATAAACTCAATAAGCTGGGTCCAGAAAAACAATCGGTCTAGACCTGAAAAAATAGGTTAGACCCTTTCCGGAGGAATTCGAGTTAAGAACTTTTTTTGTGAACGAGTCCAAGTTCGGACCCGATTCAATGAATTTTTGAAAGTTCCTATCCGATTTATGAACTATCATTTTAGGCCCAGTAAAAGTTGGGTAGTACCGATTAGACCGGAGATAGAACTTTACAAAATTCGTTTCACAGAAGTCGGTTCAGTTAAAATGGAAAACCAGAAAATGAAACAGAACATTTTTTTTAAACCTAGTCAATTGCATACAGAATTTTTCGCTCTTCAAAATGAGCCAGGTTTGAGCTCATGAAGTCTAAAATCCGGCGAGCTAATGTCCAAGTTCAATATCTAGATTTGGTTACTGTAGTTTCAACTTTCAGCTTGGATATTTTCAGAACCAAGCATTGTGATATATAAAACATATTGACCACTGGTCATAAAATCCGATTCCTTTTTAGGCATAGTAAATCTGACATTATCAATAGAGCGTAAATGATACTAAATCAAACTACAGTACTCTTTCAATCCAAGGAAGAGAGTAGAAGAAACGCAGAGAATCAGACAAAAATGGAGAATTTTTCTCTGAATCTCATCTTTAAGATTAAACATGTTCGAGAATTTTTGAAGTAGCTCATTTGGGATTTTTTTCAACCACAAAAAGCAGCCCAAATTCACAAAAATAAGATCACGAATCCATGATTTCGGGCCAAGTACCAACCAATATTCAGCGGATTATTTGCGCTATATTGATAACGCCAATTTTTCGGATTCAGTGTGACAAAAAAACCGATAAAAACTGAAACTACAGTAACCCAATGGCAAAAATTCACATCTCACTGATGAAACTAGAATAGCTTATCATAGAAAGTTAGACCGATCCTTGTTGGAAAAAACACCTAAGCCCTGATAGGGCCAGGTTACTGTGGACCGAAATTCAAGACGGTACAGTACCCCAGAAAACCTATGTGGTACTGTAGAATCCTGACCTGGTTACTATTTTGGTAATGAACGGCAATACCCTACTTCAAAAACAATAGTGATTAAATATAAAAGTAGGTCAAATCCATGTTGACAATAGGAAATGAAAGTGATAGCATAGTTAGTTAGTTCTCAATGAACAAAAAAAAACGGTCGAACATGAAACCAAACAAAAATCGATAAATATAATTTTCACACACACACAAACATACACACTGTTCATCTTTTGCCTCGAAAAATAATACCTTTTGCACTTTTTGTCGGTGCCAAAATAGGCCGAACACAAAGAATGAAGGGAAGGAAAGAAAAAAGGCGCTTAGCGCGGAAAAAGGCAAGAATGAACGAAAGAACAACAAGAACGACAAAACAACAATATGATGAGTAATGAATCGACCGATGAGACAGAAGACATTGGGGAATATTATGGAAATAATAGATGGACACTCTGAAACATTAATCTGAAAATATGGGGAGAGAGAGAGAGAGAGTTGGTAGGGGTGAAGTAGAAGATTCAGGTTAGATGAGGAACCTTAAAGGTGGGGTAAAGAGACTCGGCAAGTTGCTCTTAAATGAAAGAGCACATTTTTTAGGTAAGAACCTCGAGGGATTTTTTATCGGTCTAGTTTAGTTTTCGAAAAATTTTCATTTGAAAAAAGAAATTTGGAAACTTTCAACGTATAGCTAGCTATAGGTTGAAAGTTCCCAAATTTTTAACTTTGAACATTTTTTTCTCGAATACTAGACTTTCCGGTGAAAAATCGCTCGAGGGTCTTACCTAAAAAAAAATATGCCCTTTCATTTAAGAGCAACTTGCCGATTCCCTTTACCCCACCTTTAAGAATCCACAGGCTTACTGTAGATTAAGATTTCCTTGTAAACTACAAATCGAGATTATACTTTATCATATTTAGGCTCATTTTTGCCCAAAACAGACCTCAAAGACACCTAGACACTTGAAAATCAGTTGTCACAACATTTTTGTTCATTTTCCCATGAGTTTTCAAAAACTTTGCGATTCACCAAAAAAAAAACCTTTTTTCAAAGTCGGAGTAAATTTCCCACATTTTCATGGTGTTTGCACACAAACACACAACTTGGCGGAAATGTTCACAAACCGTACTCGCAAACGAATTATTCTTTCTCAATGGAGCGAACAAGGTTGTTTGTTTGATTTTGAATTTTTAGAGGAGAAAGTTCATTCTCCAATTGGCTGGGTGTCTTTAATAAGCTTACTGTAGATCACGATTTTTTAAAAATTGAAAACTACAAATCAGGGCTTTATGTCATCATAGTTGGGAGCATTTCTGGCCAGTTTGGACTTGAAAAAAATAAAAAAAGCACAATTTATCCCCGAATTCCCGAATTTTCATTCATGATTATTTTTGAAATAACCCCAAACCTGAAAGTGTATAGACCAAAATTCAATATGTAACATGTGCTCTATTGATAATCTTAGTTTTTCTCTAGACTAGATCAGCTTTTATAGCGATTCAAGTCTGGTTAAGTACCCTAGAAAGCTTGTTTCAGACAAAAACTGCTACTACAGTAACCTCATGGCATTTCGAAGATACTGATTTTTCAAATTCACATTCCCTTGGTTTTTTAAAAAGCAAATTTAATTTAATTTTATCATTATACAGTACCTCAATCAACCTACATATCTTACTGATTTTAGTGTTTCTACAGTATCTGAAGTAAGTATATTTTAAAAGGTACTGTAGCATTTTTTGATTCTAAATCAATTTCAGGATCAAGCAAACATATTGTAAATTACGGTCATTGGGTTACTGTAGTTTCAGTTTTGAACCGGGTTTCAGAATATGAATGAAAAATATGTGACGAATTTCAGATCCAAGATCACATCTAGAAGAGTATCAACTTCGCTGAGAATTCTGAAAGAAAGCTAAAAGTTTCGAATTTTGGAAACACTAGAAAAAACTGAAAAAAAAACATTTTATGATTTTTTGTCACGCGAATTTTTCTAACTTTTTTTTGAATTTTCAGAAAGTTGGAAAAATCTCTGAAAATACTACATGTCGCTATTTTTGTATAAAACTTACATTCTAAAAATATTCAGGATAAAAAGTTACCTATTAGTCCAAGAGAACTACACGATATTTGTGATTTTTTTGATCATTTTTCGAAAGATTTTATCCGAAGTAATACGGGATATTGATCAGCATCCAGTTCAAATAACAAAGAGCCTATGTTAGAACCCCATAAATATTCAGATCATTTTTTACAGCATAATGAGAAATTATAATCTCTAAAGTAACAATCATCATTCAACCTTCAGAATAATCCGAAAATTGCAGTTTCTCTGCAAAAAAAAGAAGAAGAAGAAGAATATTTATGTGAAGTAAACTGTTTTCCAGCCAAAACTTCTTTTTTTTTCTTCGCTGTCGGGAAAAATGCGAAAAAGTAAGAAGCATCTTTTGGAAAAAACGAAGAAGAGAAGAAGAAGAAGCAAAAAACGTAAACATTTCTCTTTTTTTTCAGCTTATTTTTTTCGTTCGTTTTCAGTCTGCGTCTCTTGTTCTTCTCTTACTTTGTTAGTTGGGTATTCAAACAACATGCAAATATACCACACATACACACACACAAATTCAAGTGATGACGTTCAGGAAAAAAACGAAATGAAATGAAAACGGAAAAAGGTTCGAAGAAAAAGGAAGAATTCCTCCGCGGAAATCGAAAATATGCAACAAAAATAGAATGGGAACATACAGTATATTCAGTGGAACGAGTACCTGGTCATTGAACCTGAATTACTCTCATTGACCGGGTTCGAAAAAGACCTGAATAGGTGAAATGGGACAAAATTAGTGAACTGAATAAAAAAGACAATTTGGATGTACGTAGCAAAGACTAACCATTAAGAATTCAAGTAATTTTCATGTTGAAACATATGAGAAACTGGAAAAGTGTGGGTGGTTCCTGAATCGAACTTGGTCCCATTTCTTTTTGAGTTTTTCCGCAATTGGACCCGAAAATGGGACCAGGACGAAATTAAACAACAACCACAAAAGTTTCCTAAAACTGATTTAGTCCTATCTTTGGATTTTTTAGTGATTCTGAGATGTTTAAAACCTTTTCAAAGAATTTAACTGAGCCGTTCTGGTCCGATGGAATGTGATAATAGATTTCAAAATCCCCACATACCGGGCTCTGATTGAGCCTGAATAGCTGAAAATACTGGGCTCAAAACTAAAATTGGACAAAATACAGCAATTTGGTGAATTTCAAAGTTGAAGAACACGATTGCAACAAAATGACCATTGTTAGCAATGACTAGCCACGAGGAGTTAAATAAATTTTCACGTTGAAACATATGTGAAACTAGAAAAAGTGTTTTTGAAATGGACCGGACCAGAAAAAACGGGCCAGGTCCTGTATTTCCAGGGTTTTCCTGAAACGGACCTGGCACTTGTCTGTGACCAATTTTACGATTCTCAGAAATTAAAAACCTTTTTGAAGAAAGTAACTGTTATAATTGGAAGTGTATCTCTGAAAAATGTTCACAAAAGTTTTTCTGGTCCGTTTTTCGGGTCTGATTCAGGAAAAATCGGAAAGAAATAGAACCAGGTCCGTTTTTTTTTCTATTTCAGGAGCATCCATTTCAGGTCCGTTTGTCCGGTTCAAAAAATGAAAAATTCTGAAACGGTTCTAGTTCGATGAAAAAGGTTGATGAAACGACCTGATCAGCAGAATTAAGCCCGGACCTTTTTTTTTTTGATTTTTCGACACAGAATCATATCGGAATTGAAATTCTTTTCAAAATGGACTCTAACAGCTTATAGGTTTACAAAATATCTAATTTGAAGAAATCCAAATTATTAACAACTTGTAAAAGGAAGAAAATGGCCGTATTAAGAAAATCCTAACCATTGAGAATTATACATATTTTCACGTTGAAACGTATGTGAAACTAGGAAACTAAAAACATTATTTGATGGTTCCGGAGTTAAAGGGCGACTGCGCTTTCACTACAAGTATTGCTTATTCTTTTCATTTTATTTATTTGATTATCAATCCGTATGAGATAAAAATTGACGGTTAGCGTGGACGTGCTAGTAAAAAACGGGAACAATTGAAAAAGACACCTTAGTCACCGGAGGAAAACATACTCTACCGCACACACGTTTTTCGGAGAAAAAAATGGAAAAGCGTTTTGTGCATACACACAAACAAAAAAATTAAAATTACACAAAAATGCACACCTCTTTTGGAAGTGAAAACGCAGTCGACCTTTAATAAGGAAATGAGGCTTCAGTTTTGAAAAATCTCCTAAATAATGTCATAGAAAAAGCTAAAAAGGGGCTTGAATAAGTGGAAATGGACCATAACATGTAAAAAGTCCCGAAATTCAAAAACCGGCTGGATGAGGTAGGTGTTTCTCAAATTTGACTGGGCCGAGTTTAATCAAAATTCTTCTGAATGGGGTCTGAAAACTGGACTTAATTACAGAAAGAGTTTTCAATACAAGATTTGAAACGCGCAATTTTATTCTTCAAATCTCTAGCCATTAGGAAGAGATGCGAAAAAACCTAGCAAAACTACAGTAAGAAAATGAATGATGTCTTCTTGGAATTCGAAAGGTGCTATGTGTTTACTTGACGGTGTCAAGTACGGGAGAAACTTCAACGTAATTTTAAATTTTCAACATTTTTTACAGATCAAAAAATGCAAAAGATTAGTTGATTTTCAAATGAAAAAAAAGTTTGAAGTTTAGATCACACTTCGCTTCATTTCAAGTTTCACGAGCTCGTGTTTGGCTCATTCGGAAAAGCACAAAATTTCGAACAAGACAAGCTAATAGATGAGATAAAAAATGTCCAGCGTACAGGTCAAAATTTAAGGAACCTGATAAAAGTTTCACAACCATAAGGTAGACATCAAACGTTGGGCAATATCTCGCTTCATTTTCGATTTCCAGAACTCAAATAAAGCTTGTTCAAAAGAGCATAAGATTTTGCACAAGACCAGCTCAAGGATGGATACAAAAATGTGCAGCGTACAAGTTCAAAGTCGACGAACCTGATGCTATGATTAGAAGATATAAAGTATCACATGGTAGCCATCACACTTTGGACAATATCTCGCTTCAATTCCAACTCCATAAGCTCAAACCAGACTCATCCAAAAGAGCACACAATTCTTCACAATTCTAACTTGAAACCAAGTCCAACAATATTAGAACTATGTACATAAGTAAGTAATGCACCACCCGAAAAAAATAGAAAAAAAACTGGGGTGAATGTATCGAACATAAATGGCAATGTTTTATAGCTTCTTCTTCTCTTCTTTTTTCCCATCTTTCTTCATTGCCGCCTTTTTTTGTTGGGTTGGACCCCGACCGAAAAACTCTCATGCTGATGAGTTTCATTTTATGACACACCAATTTGTCGTCGTCGTCGTCGAACGAGAAAAAATGGGGCAAAAAAAAGAGGAGGAATCGAAGAGGAAAGGCTTCTTCTCCTCTTGTGAGAGAAGGCGAATTTTAATAAAGAAGCAAATACGCCCCATCGAACAAAAAAGATGAAAAAAAGGAGGCGAAGGCGAAATGTTGCTGCTTCTTGAAATGAAGAGCAAGTGGTCAATGACACGAACAAAATGACAAATCGACACTTGTCAGACTACATTTTCCGGACGCGAAAAAAAACAAATTGCTTTTTTTGTGAGTGAGCAGCATTTCAAGCCTCTTCCGATTTCAAAATTATCCAATGAAAAAAAAAATGAAAAAGAAATGGGCCGAACCGGGGATTGAACCCGGGACCTCTCGCACCCAAAGCGAGAATCATACCACTAGACCATTCGGCCACACATGCATCGCTGCCTATTTTTCAAAGATAAGAAAGAAGACAACTTTCCGATTTCTCACATTTAACATTTATAGAAGCAAGTTTAAAGAAAAAAAAACATTTATAGAAGCAAGTTTAAAGAAAAAAAAAAAAAAAAAGGCCGAGAAAAAAACCGATTTTCCGTTAAAAAAAGAGTAGCGAACACTCACTAAATACTTGAAAAAAAACTAAAAATTATTGGAAAACTGGTAAAGTACAATAAACCGAAAGTGAAAACCATTTCAAATTGAGTGTATATTTTCAATTTAAATTGGATAAATATAAATCATGAACCCAAAAAAATAGAAACTGAAAGTTTTTCCTTTAAAGAACTTCTGAGCGGACTTTGTCGGATAAAATTGTTCGATAGGTTTAGGCTCGATTCAGAGACTACCTGATATATATAAATGCCCTTATTTTTTACCTTAAGATCTGACAAAGCACTACCAACCAAGAAAAACGAAGAAAAAACCAAATAATAATAATAATAATAGCGAACATTGGCTGTTAAAAGGGAGAAAACGAGAGCCAAAATGGCTCTCAATGGACAAAAAAGAAGAGAAGATGGCGAGCAAAAAAAGAAAAGACGCAAAAAAATGCAACAAATCTATGGTTTTTGCATATTTTTTTGAAAGTTAGAAAGAAAACAAAGGAAATAGTTCAGAAATATGAAAAAGTTATTCTCTTTGACGTTTTTCTTTGTTAGGGAATGGAATATTCTTTTTACAAAAAAAAAAAAATAAAATAAATTATTGACTACGGTATCTTGTGTGCACTTGTTCGTCGCGGTGTATGTTCGTCCCCGCGAAGCTTGAAATAAAAATTATTTTTTATTTTGTTTTTTTCTTTTTTTTCGAAAATAAATCAACATAAAAGAAGGATAACATCGAAAAGTGTTGAAAAATGAAAATATATAAAATCCAGGTTAGACCTTTTCACTTCGCAACAGATTCTAATCTCCACTAAACGAGAGAATTTCAATTTTTTCGCTTCAAAGAGTTCAAAGCGGCGCGGCAAAAACGGCAAATCAATAAACCAAAAAAATAAACGAACGAATAAATATATATCGAAAGGTGGATTAATACTTATATTATCTACAGGTTATATCTTTTCATCGATCCAAATAAGATAGTGATCAATATGAAGAGACGCAGACAAATGGTGAACAAATTGGAGAAAGAAAAGAAGGAATTTAATTGAGAAATACAAATATTTGGATAGTTCTGAACTCAACGTCAATGTTGATACTTTGATATGATATATGTAACTGAAAGGAGTGGGCTGAACGCGGTGATCTGTTCGAAATCAAATAATGAAAAAAATGGTGGCCAAAAAGGATTATGAGTTGTAAACATGTAAAAGAAGGTGTGTTCGTTATTGGGAGGGTAGGATGTCGAGATGAACTAGGTATACAACTAACATATAATCAAGTTTAGGAACAAAACCAAAAAACCGGCAAAGTATGACCCATTCGAATTTTGGTTTAAAAATTGAAACTACAGTAATCCGATAGAAGCAAGTTTTGATATGTTAATAATTCCAGCTTGTTTATGTTTCAAGATTTCAGATAAATTATGGTGAATCAAGTCGATCAGCTACTGTCAGAACGGCAAATTAGAACCTCGGAAAAGAAGCGGTATCGCTGACAATGAGAAAACCTATCCTCTACATATTAGCCGAAATTTAATTGCTGCCATTGGATTATTGTAGTTTCAATTTTCAGCATTCAAAATTTAAAAGAATCATAATTTATCATAGGAAGAGAAGTTGATTTTTGGTATTATCTTATCCGTAGAATTCGATTCTGCTATCAAAATCAAAAACAGTTATACTTGTGAGATAATATCATATTAAGAATAGAGCGCGTGTTACAGATTGAGTTTCGGCTAATAAAGTACACTTCAGTAGTATCTACATGGTTTCAAACCTATCTTTGAAATCTGAAAAAGAACTTTGAAAATTTGAAATTGGTTAAAATTGGCTTCAAAAATTTCTACACATCTTTAGGTATTCCTGACAAAAATGAACAATAGTGTCAAAACTTAATTTTTTTTGACTTTCAAGGTTGTTTTGTTCTTTCGTGGTTTTCTCGATCTTGTCAGTTCTTTCTATATTAGTATCGGGCTACTGTAGTTTCAGTTTTCTCACTTGAGAAGCGTGTTATCGATTTGTGAACAGCTTCTGATTCTTTTTTATCGTCCTAAAAATATTTTTTTTTTAATTTTTTTAGAAACAGAACCACGACAAGGAGTTATCAATTGATAATAAGAAAGAAAATGAAGTTATGCGTTTCAAAAACGATCGAACCCAAACCCGTTAACGACCTCATAAGGTTCCCATGTTAGGATTTGAAAGGACATTTTCAACGTCGTTTTTATTTTATTTTTGAATCTCTCTTCTTACTAGAGACCAATCAAAAATCATCGAAAGAACGTTTCAAATTGTCGGATACTTTGGTTATTTTTCTGCAACAACATATTAAGAGTTGAGCTTCTGTGGGACGTTTTCCATTTTCGAAATTGTTAAGAACATCGAGGTATAATGTCTCATCAAGCATATTTATCCTATTCAAACTTTTTTCACATTCCAATCCCTACAAAAGAAAAAATAAATATCAATGAAAAAAGTATAGTATTCGGAAGTTGTCACTTTTAATCACTCCGAATCTATTTTATTCGTAGTGAATTTGATACAACACCAGATATTTCTGTTTCAAAATTGATAAGTTTTGAAAAATAGTCATGAGGTTGATGTGGTTGCAAAATTGAATTTGTTTCGATGTAGTTAGCATAGATTGAAATCATTTTGTTGATAATGTCAAGTTTTGGCAGTTTTGATCACATTCTACATACGTGTCGAATAACCAATTATAGAGAATCTGGTTCTGAAAAAATAGTTTATGTTGAACAATTGAATTTTGAACGATAATCCGAAGTATTTTGAATAGAGAAATCTGTTTTTGTTTTTTGAAAAACCACAGTTCCCATAATGCACAAAATAGACCTCATTTGTGTAAAATCCGGTCTAGATTTCCGAGCTTCCGGGTTTAAAAAAAAAAAATTCTGGAAACTCAATGATGTTTAAAATTAATCAACCTAAAAAAAAACGTCATGACCTCAAAATAAAGACAACTCATGTTTTCAGTTTGAACATATGTTTTTTCTAGATTTTGAGAGAACATTGCTTTTAAAAATAAAAACTTTTTGTTTTCATGACCACTGACGTTAATTTTTTCTATTTTCGATTCATACTTGATCCTCGCAAAAATGGATTTTTTAAACGACTCCCACGGTTCGAAAATTTCCTTGAAATGCCACAACAATCAGAAAAAAACGGACTTCGACCTATTTTTTTTGAGTTTTCATATTATTTCATTCACAGTTTTTGTGTCCGATTCAGTTATTCTCGAAAAAAGAACTAATAACGTTTTTCCTGATCCGATCCGTTTCTGGTCACATTTCTATCGGACCAGGTCCGTTTCAGGTACCACCACCAATAACCAGAATCACAGTTTCAAACTTGTATATCAAACCTCATATGTTGTTTCATGAAAAAAAACATTTTTCGAGATTTCAAAAAACTGAAACTACAGTAACTCGTTGGCAGAGATTGGGACGGGTTTTTTCTCGAAATATAAACATCTGCTCTGAATCTCAAAGAAACCTACCCAATTGGAAAGATAATTTTCCTCACTAAAAATTCAATATCAAACGAACAAGTTTTTTGCTCCTATGAGAAAAAAACAATTCGTTCGGACTACGGTCTGTGAGCATTTCCGTCAAGTTGTGTGTTTTTGTGCCAACACCACGAAAATGCGGAAAATTTACAGCGTCTGAGCGACTTTGAAAAATGGATTTTTTTTTACGGTAAATCACATAATTTTGTAAACGTGTCTCACACATTGAAAACAAAAACGGAAGATGAACAAAAATTTTGAACTAACTAAAAATGATTTCCAACTGTCTAGGGGTCTTTATGCGATGTCCTAAGCTGATAAAAAAACGAGAAAAAACATTTGAAATCGGTACCTGCACATCTTACTGCAAAAAAAGCCGCGAATTTAAAAAATGCATTGTAGTTTTCGATTAGGCATAGCTCTCAAAAGCCTGTTCACACATGTTTCCTCACTTTTAAGATGAAAACTTTGGAGCTGAAATTTGCGTTTTGAAAATTGAGCTTGGCATAAAACTGGTTACGGGATGTTGATCAACTTTCAGAAATTTATCAAATGACATGTTTCTCATCGAAATCCTCAATTTTTTGAGACTATACAGATTCGATAAAATCTGGTCCAATCAGGCCTTGACATCAAGAGACCTAATTCAAACTTTCAAATGTCCACATTGATATCTAGCTGAGTCACAGTTCGATTTTCCTAGTAGTAAGTCTCCTTCTTTAAAAAGGTTGTCCGAATTCATCAAAAGCACGTGTGTGATCAATTTTTTTGCACACATTTTCAAAAATTTAGTATTTTATCGAGGTAAAAAAATATTTGTTTTTCAAAATTGTTCAGACGCCGTAAATTGCCGTATTTTCATGGTGTTTACACAAAAACACACAACTTGACGTATTGTTTTTTATCAATGGAGCGAACAAGCTTGTTTGTTTGATTTTGAAATTTTTACTGGAGAAAATTGTTTTTCCAATGAGATAGGTACCATCGTTGTTTGGCAAAACCTTACAGTAACCTCGGACAACCCCTTCAAAACCTTTTTTTTCATTGAAACCCTACCAACTCCTTTAATCAGTACCTTTCCAAATTTCCCCTCTAATTATATATACCTTATTTGTTCATTTCAAAATGTTTTTGTTTTGGCCACACACGTTCTTTTCCTCCTTCCTTCCATTTTTCATACAGCCCATCTTTTTTCTCTCTCTCTTTTTTTCTATTTTCTAGTTTCGTGTCCGAATTCTCTAGTCTCTAATTCTCCACATTTTCGATTGTCTTTTTCGCATCAAAAAGTGCAATATTTTGTTGTGTTGTCGTGTCTCTTTTTCTCTTCTCCGATTATCGCAACGTCGCTGGCTGCGAAACAAAAAAAAAATCATTTCATTTCTCTGTTTTTTTTTCTTTCGTTTTTTTGAGAGGAGTGTGAGGATTTTTGAGGTATCAAACGTAATTGGGTTCTGGAAATATTTTACTAAAATCTCATGGACCCCTAGAACCTGACACTGGTGTCAAAAACATCCATTTTAAACTAACTACAGTATATAAACTACGATAATTTCTCTTATTTCATATATCAAAGGTCATAAACCGTTTTCATGTATTATCTTCTTTCTTTTTTTGCTCTTAGTGCTCTTTTTCGTGATTTCGGAAAATAGTGACTAATGATCAAATTAACAACAGACATCTTGTTTACATGGGACAATTTTTCATCATCTCACGCTTTTCTCAAAGTTCTTGATCATTGGAAGTCGGAAAGCTGAAAATTCGAAAAATATCTGAAAAATGACTGAAATTTTACTTTTTCAGATTTTCTTAATTCAAGAAGATTCAGAGAGTTTTTATTTAGACCCTGTATTTTTCGATAGACAAGAGGATGGTTTCGAAAAAATATGGAGATTTTTGATGAGAAATATGTCATTAGATTGGTTTTTGAACTCTGATCAACAACCTGTATTTAGTTTTGTTGAAATGCGATTCTCATAAGCCTATTTCAGCATCAAAGTTTCAGCTCGAAAGTGAAAAACCTGTTCAAAAGCGATTTTGAGGGCTTTTAAGGGCCTAACTATAGGGTAATCAAGTGCAAAGTTTCCAAAAAAACCAGATCCCAAAATTGAAACTACAGTAACCCGATGTCAAAATCCCAACTCGGGGTCCTTATTTAGAGTTCTCTATAACTGAAGAACCTGAAAACTTCAAAGTTAAAAAAATGCAGTTTTTTTCAGAATAAACAAGAAAATAAAAAATTCCAGCCTGGTCAAAAAAAAGCCAAACTCTTGGAACGAATTTATTCATATCTGTAAGCCTGGTTCCAAAAAAATCAGCTTCTGAAAATTGAAACTACAGTAACCCGATGTCGAAATCTCGGCTTGGAGTTGTTCGAAGTCCCGTTTTTTGTTGGATTCAAGTTTTTAAAAAAAATTTATAATTAAAACAAGGAACCCGATAAGCAAAAAAATGTGAATCTTGAAATCAAATCTGAGACCTCGAATATCCTAATTGAAAATCCTGGTTCCAAAAATATCCGGTCTCAAAATTGAAACTACAGTAACCCGATGTCAAATGCTCTTCCTGGGCTCATTTCAACGGGCTCGCCGTGACTTTAGAACCTGGCTTAAAATGTGCAGGTTTTCGGAAGTCCTAATAAGAATCTTGGTTCTAAAAATCCGGTCCCGAAACTGAAAATACTATAATCTAATGTCAAAATCGCTTTCTGGGCTTATTTGAACGGGCTCGCCGTAACTTGAGAACCAGGCTCAGGTTCCGAAATTGAAACTACAGTAACCCGATGTCAAATTCTCTTTCTCGGCTCATTTTAACTGTAACTCAAGAACCTGGAAAATCCTCATCTTTTCCCCAAATCCTGATCATTGTCCTCCTCTTTCTCTATCTCCAATTTTCTCTTTTTTTTTCTTCTCAAAATCCCAGTCTAATTTTGCATTTTCATTTTTCCCATTCCTCCCAATATTTACCCTCTCTCCCGCCTTTTCCTCGTAAATACTCAACTTTTTTGTTGCTCCCCAAAAAACTATCCATTTTTCCCCAGAAAACCTCAATTTTTCCAGTAATTCTTCTGAAAGTGCTCATCAGAAGTCGAAAAACCAGAAATTCAATAGGAAAAGAGAAAAAAAAACAACAGGATGCTACCATATTTCGAGATCACAAGGTTAGTTTCAGCTTTTTTCTCAGTCTCTGCTCGAAAAATGAGCATAAAACATTTATTTTCTCTGACCTTCAAAAAAGTGCACACAAATCAGTGGATCACATGATTTATCACATTCTCTTCTCTTTTTCTTCTCTGCGCTCTTTTTTTGTTCAACTAGACTCTAGTTTTAATGACATACATGTACATAATGATTTTTCGCATTAAAATTGAGAAAACTTTTCAAACCTGGAAGCTCGAAAAAAGGTCAAAAACAAGGCATGATGTACTTATTTCTCTCATATTACACTTTTCCTAGTAGACCACGACTATAGTCTAGTTTGTTGTAAATGAGTGCGCATGTCGGTGGAAGGAAAAATCAATAAAGAAAAGTATGTTTATATTCATTTTTTGTAGCTTTAGATTCGATCACGAATCAGAAAAGGACCGGATTTTTGTGGTTTTTGAAGTACTAATTCATGTTTGGGCGGAATTTTATAATGCGAATAGAGGTTTTATGTGGTTTGAAATTTCTTTTTGATAAAAATAAAAAGAAAAAAGAATGGGTCGAACCGGGGATTGAACCCGGGACCTCTCGCACCCAAAGCGAGAATCATACCACTAGACCATTCGGCCACACATGTTTGCGTCGTTTATTTTCCAAGATATGATCGCGGTGTTCGCTATAAGATTGATAAGGTCTACATTTTTAGCATAAGATATTTTCAGAACCAGATTTAAAAAAAAAAGAAGTAAAATGTGATTAAGAGTAAATTCCAAAAAACCGAGAAAAAAAAATTAATTTTTTCGTAAATTACTTCTACAATTAATTTTTTCTTTCAGTTTTAGTTTTATTTTTTTTAAATTTTCAACTTTCCGGGGTATTTCCACCCGCAGAATTCGATTTTTATATTAAAAAAACGCTGAAAATCCCATTCAACCCCAGAAACTGACACCATAATCCAAATCCCCACCCCTTTTTTCGTATATACTTTTAAATGGTGCCAGTTGGTGAAAAGTATTGGCCAGACGCCTAAAACAAAAGCATCTCGAGTTACAATGTTTGGATAATGATTGAATATTTTTTGGTTGGCAGTATGTATATGTATAAACTGACTGGCATATGATGATTTGTTTATAATATGCAGTATATTACTTTATTTATTATAATAAAAATATATAAATATAAATATTGCTAATTTCTGCCAGCTGACCAGGTTTTCTGTCAAAGTTTTTGATCTGTGAGCAAAGTGAGCCTTTAAACTTTGCTATTTTCTTGTCAAAAACTTCATGTATTTTTAGTTTCAAATCCAACTTTAGTATAGTTTCCACCTAAAATTGGCCCCTTTGGAAATTGAGCATAATTTTGTATCCACATTCAGTTCTATGTAGAATTTTTTAAATGTTCAGTTTCCAGATCCAAAAAAAATCAATAAAAATATGTAT
This sequence comes from Caenorhabditis sp. 38 MB-2015, assembly GCA_900536415.3. NCBI lineage: Eukaryota > Metazoa > Nematoda > Chromadorea > Rhabditida > Rhabditidae > Caenorhabditis > Caenorhabditis quiockensis. The sequence continues at coordinate 113,006 of LR548769.1, forward strand.
CTTATTACGTCGTCCGTTTCTTTGGTATGTATTTATTTTCGGATTCGATATTTATTTAAGATTTGTTGATTTTCGCGCCACGCAAAAAAAAAAACGAACGAACGAACGGATGGACGCATAGTTAGCATATAATTGTTTGGTTTAGATTGAGTGTCTCTTTTTTAGTGGAAAAATGTTCCGAATCTAGCAGAAGATCGAAAACCATTTTCTTATCGAGCTGCTCAAGTTGGTCTCTAATGAGCCCACTCATTTCTTCAGTTATTAGGAGCTATAACTCTCGAGTATGTCTCAGGCTCATAGCTCAGTGGTAAAACGCTGACCTACCAGTCTTAAGGTGTCGAGTTCGATCCCCTCGGTCATATTTTTTCCTTTTCTTTTTTTATTTAAACCATTTGATGCTATAACTTCCAAGTATCTTACCAGTCTCAAGGTCCTAGTTCAATCCCCTCAATGAATTTTCTTTTATTTTTTTTCATTTCTTCTCCATTTAATAGAATATTTGTCTTTTTTATTGACAATCATCTGATTCATTCAGTATATTTAACGATTTGTCGTAAAATTCGTGCCATTTTGAGCCGATCGAATAGTGCACTAGACGCCGAGAAATTTCAGAACCTCCATATCCAAAAATGGTTCAAATTTCAATACATGTACTTTGATTTTTGGTTTTGGTCCCCCAATTTTTGCGACCAATACATACACTCATTTTTCATAAAACCTTTTTCTCATTTTATCATCGAATGGCCCAAAAAAAGTGGAAAGATAGAAAAGAAAAATTGAGTTTTTGATGACCTTTTGATGCCAACTGAAACCGATTTTTCGGCAGTATTTTTTTCTGTGTTTTTTTTTTAGTAGAACGGAAAACCGGAAATAGGTGTAGAGTTACGCGATGAACGGCACGTAGAAAGATCAATTTCGATGAAATGAAGGCGAAGAGTTGAAGAAGGCCTCAAACACGGCCCGGGCTGGGAGGCCATCTGGATTAAAAAAGGCTTTCGGCCCAAAATTGTGTTGTCTGAAAAGGCCCGTTCTTTGAAAATGGTACCCTAAATCGAGCCTGAAAACGTACATCATAAAACAAACCGAATTTTTTTTCACTTCTCCAAAAGTTCAAAAAATTTCGAGCCCGTCTCAGAGCCAGTTTTCAGGCCCGATTGAAAAAGAAACAATCACCAGATTTTGTAAAATCGGACCTGAAAATGGGTCAGTCGAGAAATAGGGTCTACTTTTTCTTAGAATCGAGTCCGGTCCAATTAAGTGATCTTTTTTCGGGCCCACAAAAATCAGGTCCGGAGTTGGTTTTTTGATTTTAAGCCCATTTTCTCGGCTCTTGTTATAAGATAAAATCCAGTCCTAAGTGGAACAACAGGTCCGTTTTCAGGCCCGATTCAAAAGAGCTTTCCGTTTCAGTTCGGACTTGATTCAGACGATTCTTGCAAATATGAAGATCCAAATGTTAATTCTCTGATTTTAAGGATCATAAACTATAAGGATTCTAGGCTCGGGCCACGTGATGAGGCTTCCGGGCCTAATTTTTGGCCTATTGCTTTTTACTATCATATAGAAGGTTTCGGGCCCATTTAGCCTAATTTAGGATAACAACCAGGCTCTGGACTAATCCTAATCTAGACCGGATTTGTTTTTCCATTAAAATTCATATATGTAGGTCATAGACTTTTTCAAGCCTGGTCTAATTCAAGGTTAATGCTGAATAACCTGAATCAGGGCAGACCTCAGTATCCAAATCAGGGTCGACCTGATACCCGGCTTCAATCTTTATAATCTTCTAGAACTAGGCCCAGACCTTTGGGTTCAAATATCATCCTCCAAGCCAATGATTTGCCCTGATTTTTCAGGAATTCTGAATCAGCCTTCAGAAGTCTTTAATCAGGCTTCAGAAGTCTTGAATCAAGCTCTAAAGAATCTGAATCAGACTTTAAAAATTCTGAATCAAACTCAAGAATTTTTGAATAAAGTCTAGAGACTCGGAATGAAGCCCAATCGAGCTCTAAATAATCTAAATGGTACCCTAGATAATTTGAATCAGGCTTCAGAGATTCTGAATCTCAGGTGTGAATCCAGGCTTCCAAACCCCTCGAGCCAAGTCTATTATTACATTTTCTATCATATCACATGTTTGTGTTTTTTGCTGATACTTGTTTTTGTTGTTCGTTGTCTGCTAGCTGAAATCACACACACACAAAAATTGTTATTTTCTTCCTCTTTTTTTTTTTCATGTGTGAGTGATATAATTTCGGTCCCGAGAAAATCTCATGAATTTCCAATATATATTGGCCCCTTTTCGAGAAGTTGTGCTCTTTTTTTTGGTGGTGAGCACAACAAAATGTGTGTCTCGTTCTTCTCCTAATCTTGTGCTCACCCCTTCCTCAACACCCTCTTCTTCGCTTTTTCGCCTTCGTCGCCGCCTATTTTTATTTTTATACACATATATATTTATATATATATATACAAATTCGTATATTTTCATGCTCCTCCTCTCTTTTTTCTTTCAACGACCACCCAGAAGAGAAAATAGAGATGGAAACAACTACAGTATACCTTTTAGACAGCTAAAGAAAAAGAAAAAAAAGTTGTTGTTTTTGTTGTTGTTTACACATTTTTTAGTTGGCGGGTTGCTATTGATTCAAGTACTAGTATATATACATAGAAGAGGTTGGACAAAATAGGAGAAAACGATGAAAAGTTGGATTTGACCTGGATTGACATGGATTCAGAATCCCAGGCCTTCAAACTCTGATGATCTTAAAATTGTTGAATTTCTGAATTCCGGTTGAAACCTTTTTGGTGCCTGATTTTGAAAAATTCGGTTTCGGTCCGATTCAGGGAACTTCTTGAAGTTAGTTTCAGGCCCGATTTCAAAAATGGACAAGTGTCGAGTTTTTGAGGTTCTGAATTACGCTTCAGATGCTCTGGATCAAGACGTTAAAAGAATTCTGAATCCGGCTCTAGAGATTTTGAATCAAGCTTTACGTTATCTGAATGGGACTCTGGGAATTCTGACTCAAACCCTGGAGATTCTGAATCAAACCTTTGGGATTCTGAATCAGGTCCTAGAGATTCTGAATCAGACCTCAGAGATTGTGAACCGAGTTTTAGAGATTCTGAATCAGGCTACCAGAGATTCAGAATTGAGCCCTAACTATTCTGAAACGCACCTTAGAAATTCTGGAGCGAGCTCTAGAGATTCTGAATCAGAATCTCCTCACCAGAATTTTGTATCAGGCTCCAGAAATTCTGAATTGAGCTCCAGAATATCTGAATAAAGCTCTAGAGATTCCGAATCCAGTTTGAACAATTCTAAATCAGGTCCTCAATAATCCTTAACAAAAGAGGCTTCAATTTTCGTTTTACCAGGCCGATTCAGGCCGAACAGGACTTCAAACTCTAGTCCCTATTTTCTCCATTTTGTCGTCAATCCAACCCAATCCAATAAAAATAATATCCAAAATAATAACGTCGATGATGATTATTACTCCTTTTTGTCATGTCAAATCGAACGCAGTTAACTGTGACTTTTTCCAATTACATTTGTATGTACAACAATTATGTATATATATATATATATATTCGCTCTTTTATCGATTCCCTTCTTCTTTTCCAACCCGACGTCGTTTTCTTTCCGATTTCAGCGAGATGGGCGGAGCATTTGAGAAAGAAACGAACGCCGTTCTTCGCCTTCTCTTGCTCCTCTTTCTCTTTCTGCTTTTTTATCGATTTTTGGACTCAAAAAGGGGGAAAATGATGAAATGGTCTCTCGTGAGAACAACAACATGAAGAAAAAGGAGAAGAAAATGTCCGAAATTGGTCAAGATTTTTTTTCGAGATTATTATTACTACAATGCAAAAATGGGAGGGAAAGGAGAGATGTTTGATCTTCCGGAGAAGAGCTTTGGTGGCTTCTGAATCAGGCTCAGTCTTTTTTAGGATACTTTCAGATAGGGTCAACCCGGTCCGATTCAGAATTGGGCCCTGAAACTGAACTTGTCAAAATTATCGGGGGTGGAACTTTTTGGAATATCTAAAAAAAGCATTTTTGTTGTTAGATTCCGATGGTATTTGTACTTTTTGTTGTTATTTCCTAGATCTTAACCAGATTCCTTTTTGGGGTCTGAACTGTGGTTTCAACACAAAAGGGCTTCGGTCCAAAAAATTTTCACACAAGGAAATTAAAAATAGGACCTAATTTTGGATATTGTTCCTAAAATAGACTTTTAAAAAATAAGGATTAAAAATCTGATTTTCAAAATTCTACTTCAAAAAATCGTTTTTTCAAGACCGATTTTGAATAGACCTATCTTTAAAAAATTTGAATCGGACCTCAAAGGTTCTGAATCAAGCTCAAAAGATGTTGAATCGAGCCATAGGTATTCTGAATCAAGCTTCAGAAGTCTTGAATAAAGCTCTAGCGATTCTGAATCATGCCCTAGAGAATCTGAATCAGGATTCAGAAACTTTAAATTAGGCTCCAGTGATTCTGAATCATGCCCTAGAGATTCTGAATAAAGCTTTCAAGATTTTAGATCAAACCTTAGATATTCTGAGTTCCAGAAATTTTGATTTAGGCCTTCAGAGATTCTGAATCAGGCTTTAGACTTTCTGAATCGGGTCCTTGATATTCTAGTCCTATGGATTCTGAATCAGGCTTCTAAAGTTGTGAAGTCTGAAGATTATGAATCAGGCCCTGGAGATTCTGAATCAAGCTCTACAAATTCTGAACATGGTTTTAGAATTTTTGGTTTAAGCCTCAGAGATTCTGAATCAACATTCAGAGATTTTGAACTCAAGATAATCTTAATCAAGTTTCAAAAATTCTGAGTCAAAACCTAGAGATTCTGAATCGGGCTTCGAAAATTCAGAAGATTTTGAGCCAAGCTTCCAAGATTCTAGAACAAGACTAAAGATTTTGAATTTCATTTGAAAACATAATATAAGATTATTAAAAATGACCCATTTCGAGCTCGATCCAGAAGAATTCCAGGCTCCTTTGGTTTCAATACAAAAAAAACTTTTTAAGCGTCTAAGCTTGTCAGTTTTGAAAGCAAATTCAAAAAATCAACAAAAAAAGTCTGATTTTTGTTCCGAGTGTCACATGATGACAGCAAACCGTGGGTGTTCGCATAGTTAAGAATCAGACAAAAAGGAGACCCCCTGTTTATTGTTGTTATACTTCCTTGTTTCGATTCTCTTCGAACCCTTTTTTCAGTTCTTCTTTCACACTGAAAACATGTCATTTCTCATGTTCAGCCGTTCGTTTTTTATTTATTTCTCTGAACCTCTTCCTTCATTTTTTTTGCCATTTTATTTCAAATACAAGAGTAGCTAAAAGAGTGTGTGTGACAAAATGAAGAGATTTAGACATACCAACACACAACACAACATCATAAAATGAAACGGACTGCCTCGGGGCGCAAACCACTCTGCGTCTCTGACAATTTGTTTATTTCTCTCGCCTCGTTTTTTTCGTTCGCTTCGTTTTGTTCGTTATACTTGGGTTTTTATATATATATATATATTTATTCAGGGGAACCGCGTTAAAAAAACACACATAAATAAACCAAAGGAGTAGATAAATAAATCATACAAAGTATCAGAATTTTTTAAATTACCACTCAATCTGTAAGGGTGGCGTTTTGATTTTGATAATCGAACGAATTTGAAAATATCCGGCTGATGAGAGAGATTATGAAGGCTTTTGAACATATGTAGTAAGTCAGAGCGGATTCTACGTATTTTCATTTTTGACATGCTCATTTGAGTAAGGCGATCATCGAAATACGAGAACTTAATATTGCAACGGTGAAAAACAGTTCTAGAATAATTTCGTAAAGGTTTTTCCAGGATATTAATTTGTTTCGAATCCAAAAAGGCGTTGAATACTTCTGAGCAGTACTCTAAAAGTGGTATGACATACATTTTGAAAAGCAGAACATAATGATTTAGAGAAGTGAACTGAAAGGATTTTAGAATTTGATTTGCACGAAGGCTAGCCAGATTAGATATATACGAAACATGCTTATCAAATTTGAGCTGTTTGTCTATAATTATACCCAGATCACGAATAAAATCTGTAGATTTGATTTCAACTCCTTCAGCTTTGTAAACATACTGTAAATTACTCTTTCCAAAATGAACAACCGATGATTTTTCGGGTGCTAAAGCCATTTGATTAATTTTCGCTCAGTCACAAATATTGTCAATACATTTCTGAACAGAACTAGGATTGGAGCCTATAACTTTGAGATCATCAGCAAAAGCAGAATTTGTGTTGTTATAGGAGGGAGACTAATCGAGAAAAAGAAAAATGAAAAAGAAAAAGAATACTGTAGATTTATTATTCGTTATTATTCCGGTTAGCGCTATTGATTTTGTGCATGTGTTCTGAAGACAGATTGTTAGAGGATTTGAACGTTGGCAAAAAATGAGTGAAACTGACAACATTCCGTTTTTTAATTGGTTGTGCTCAACGAGCCAAACTACAAAGGGACTCGGACTACAAAGGGCCTGTAATTTTAGCCCCCTGTAGGTCAGTATATCTGGCTCGAGCTCAAGGCTTAGGCTCGTTGAAGGAACCGAAACATCCAAAACCTAGATTTTAGTAAGAAATTGAACAAAGTTTTGAATTTCTGTGATTGGTCATTAAAAAGAGCTCATAAACTTGAATAATATTCAGTTTGAGCCTGATTTAGAGCCCGATTCAGTGGATTTTCAAGAGCAAATCCCGAATCAGACCATGGTACCTGGTCCGGAAGTCGTGGGTTCATGAAATGATCCTGAATAAACAAACAAATAGAAGGAATTCTTTTCCTTTTTTGTTTTTTCCCCCACCTTTGAATTTTAATTGATTACTTGTTTTTTTCTGTCTTTTTTCTCATCAGTTACGTTTTGAGTTTTTTCTTGGGAAAATGGTGTTTGACGTTTTAGTTGAACGCCAAAACTCAGAATTTTGAAGATTTTTTCAAGATTTTCTAGTCTGATAAGACAAAAGTTTGTCTCAAATGCACTATGTCTAGTTTCAAAAACATGGTGTATCCGCAAATGAGTAGAACCCTCCAAGGGTTTTTCCCGAGACTTCTGAGAAAAATTCCACATTTTGGAACCAAGTGAACGTATTCAATCAAAACCTTGAATTTTTTAGATATTTTCAAGATTTTCTGGTCTGATAATTTTGATAAATACTAGAAAAAAGTCGTGGGCCGAGTAGTAACCCTTTTCCTGTCAGGCCTATTTAGAGCAACCCCTGAAGCTAAAAATCGATACCAGAAAAAATCGGCAAAACCCATTGCAAATTGAAGTTGAAATTGTTAAAATTAGGATACCAAAATATGAAATCACAATATTTTAAGCGAAATCAGTTTCAGCCATTTGAATTTCACATGCGAAATCAATTTTGAATTACCTCCTCAGCACACTTTTTTTTTTTTTTTTTTTTTT
>LR548769.1:120547-385010 GCA_900536415.3 Caenorhabditis sp. 38 MB-2015
AAAAAAAAAAAAAAAAAAAATTTCAATTATAAGAATAATATATACTTTAATTTAGTACATATGTGCATTATACTTGTTATTCCTTTTTTGGCTAATCCGTTGTATAGTGCAAATTGTATCCGTTGATATAATCTCTGCTAAAGAGCTAAGAATATTACTGGATGTGGATAACTTGGAGGAGGTTTTTGTGTAGCTAGTAGCAAATCCTTTTCATCTTCATGTTCATGTTGTTTTTGCATCCATCCATCCCTTTCGTATAGATGCATAATAGTCGTCGTCGTCGTCGTCGTCGTTGTCGTTGTAGTAAGTAGTATAGCCAGCTAGCAGCCAGCCATGTTTTTCTGGTTTTGTTTTTTCGCTTTTTTCGCCCATGACGGCTGCCATCTTCGTTTCGTTCGGTCGTTCGTTCTTTTCTTTTTTTTTGACTGGAAAAATTATTAGATGTTGGAAGAAGTAGGGTTGTAAAAAAGGGCACTAAGTGTAATCGGGCAATGTCTATTCGCCCGAATACACCGACACTCAATTACACTGTCACCTGAACATACTCACACCCGGAAACACTGATACCCGAAAACACCAAAACCAGAATTAATTTGTTGTTGCATATTCTCCATTCAAAAATTTCTGCGTGAACAATTTTAGAATAATTTCATATCTATCATTTATATTATTATTTTTAGGCTTAGTGTGTTCGGGTGCTAGTGTTTTCGGGCAAACGGCAATAGTGTATCCGGGCGCCCGAATACAACATTTTTACAACCCTAGGAAGAAGATAGTGGAAGAAGAAGAAGAATTCTTACACTTAACCACTTTTGGACATTTTCAGAGAAAGTGTGACGGAAGGAGAGGAGGTTGATGATCACATGGTTATTCATTAAGTTGTGTTTGGGGGGGGGGGGGTTCTGGAAACCTAAGACCTTGAAATAGAAAGAGTCCAACTCTCGAAAAGGCCCCTAAATCGGGCCTATTCTCATGTTTCCCTGAAAAAAAAGATAGTTTGTTCCGAAAATTTGGCCCTGATCTGATTCATCGAAATTTGGTTCGTGATTTGAAGCACATTTTCTGAACTGAATCGGGTCAGAATCTTTAAGACTTGATTCAGATTATTTGGGACCCGATTCTAAATCTCTAAGACTTGATTCTGAATCTCAAGAGTCCGATACTGTATCTCCAGGGTCAGATTGAGAATCTTCAGAGTCGTATTTTGAATATTCTGAATCTCCAATGTCTTGTTCTGAATCTCAAGGGTCCGATTCTGAAACTGCAGAGCCCGATTATTAATCTCCGGAACCCGATTCTGAATATCTAAAGTGCGATTATGAATATTCGAGGTTTTATTCTGAATCTTCAAAGCCCAATTCTGAATCTCCAATGTCTTGTTCTGAATCTCAAGGGTCCGATACTGTATCTCCAGGGTCAGATTGAGAATCTTCAGAGCCCGATTCTGAATCTCCAAGGTCCAATTCTGAATTTCAAGGGCCTGATTCTGAATCTTCAGAGTCCAATTCTGAACCTCCAGGGTGCGATTCTGAATTTCCAAAGCCCGACTCTCTTTGGCTCGGTCCGTTTTTTTGTCTGAGATACGATCTTGAAAAAATAGGATCGAGATGTTGTTTTCAGTAATTTCTTTCTGTCTGAACTTGGTCAATTTCAGTGGTTCATAAACCACTGAACCGGATCCAGAAAAATCCAAATCAGGACTTTTTTTGCATTCAAAATCATCGAGAAATCATGAAAAGATCCATTTTAGAGCTGACTTGGATGCCTCAAGCTTCACAGTCCTCGACCCTCTCAAAATCTTCGCTCTGAAATCCGACGAACATGATTTCTCATTAAAAATCGGCATCAAACAGCCAATCGAATTAAACCGAACAAGTTTCTTCTTTTTTTTTCCTTTTTTCCTCATTCTTTTTCTTGAGAACATTTTCAGTTTGAGAAATTATGAAATATCTTCTTTTTCTTCTTCCTCATTTTCAGTCGAATTTTTTTCGCAGACGACATCTCTATCTTTGAACTTGTGCACTTTCTTCTCCGTGTACTTTGCCATAAGAATAAGAATAATCATAATAAGGATAATAATTTCAGTTTCGTTTTTCTCTAGTTTTGTCTGAAATTGTCGTTGTCGTCGTCGTTTTTTCTACAACCATTATTATTATTATTATTATTATATTATTATTATTATTCAATTCAGCCATCATTCGAACCGGTTTCATAGTCGTTTTCGTCGTTGCTGTTGTTTTTTTTTGCTGTTTGTGTTGTTTGGTATATTTTGCCATTCGTATTCCCTTTTTTCCTACTTCTTCTTCTTCTTTTCGTCGGCTTCTTCTAGTATTTGTTGTGGTTTTTTTAATCAAAAATAATAAGATTAGGTATGTGGATACAGAAAAAAAAGAAGGAAAAGAAAATAGCAGGGATCAGGCAGTAATTCGATACGTTCATATACATAGCTTTAGAGGGTGGAAGTAGACCTCGTGAAACTTGGTCTCATAGTAGTCTTAAGTACTTTCTTTGAATGTTGATTTGTGCGTCGCGTGTCTGCGAAGCGGTCGGGTTTTACTAATTGACCGCTTCGCAGACACGCGACGCACACAACGACATGTACATTTTGAACTCCGTCTGGTTTTTTACCATAATTTATTTTCAAATTTTCAACTCGTTCAATTTCAACATTTTTAAAAGTACTTCGATGATTGTACCAATTTTAAAATTTCTGAATCGAATGTGCTAAAATCGCTAGATTAAAATTAAAAATAGTCACAAAATGACACTCTCCGAATGTTTTTCTACGCGTCGCGTATCTGCGGAGCGGTCATGTTATATTTATTCACCACTTCGCCGACACGCGACGCGTTCAACTACATTTGGAAAGTGCGCTACCAAATAGCTTTAAAAAAAAGAGAAAAGTTCATCAACGATTGAAATGGGTCACGGTACGAATAGACATGTGCCTTTAAACTTCTATCAAATTCAAATGAGGAGGTTTGTTCTTATCGGATTTCATTGATAATTTCCAGTACCTACAGTACTCGAAAACATACACATCTTACTGGTTTGTTGCTGATGCACACTTGACGAATGCATTCGAGTTCGTCGCGTGTCCGCGAAGCGGTCAGGTTATACACATTGACCGCTTCGCCGACACGCGACGCATTCGGCAGAAAATTGAACTAATCTCGACATGAATACGACATTACATTCTCTGAAAAATTCCGATAATTACCGTACAACATGTACATCTAACTGTTTCTTTTTCGCTGCACTGTAACACGTTCTATTGGCTGTTTTTTTTTTTGGAATCTTCTATTGTAAACAACTTTAATGACGCGCAAGTGCGCAAAAAGTGCAGTTTTGTCATTGTTTTTTTTTTCGAAAAAAAACATGAGACTCGGCTGGGCTCATTGTTCTGACCCCAAGTTCTTCTCAGATTCTCAATGTTTTCGTTCGCCCAGTAATTATACAGTAAAATCTATTGTTATACATACAACTTGCGCAATATTCATTCATTGTTGTTTGGTTGATGAAAAGTGCAGTTAGGTGTTCGTATATAGCCTGGCTGGCTGGCCAACAACAACATAATTAGCAAGTGTCGGGGGGTTGTTTGGTTGGTTGGGTGGACCCGTTTTCGATTTTGGCTCTTCTCTTCTACCTCTCCTTCTTCTTCGTGCTTCTTCTTCTTCTTCTGTGTCGATGCTCCGCCCACTCATCGCCTTCCTCGTCTTCTTCTATTTGGAATAGCAGAGCCCACATGACTTGTGTCAGTAGTCATGCGCGTTCTCCTATTATTCTGTGCTCTTCTTCTTCTTCGTGCTTCTTCTTTTCAAGCTTTTCCTGAATGTGTGTCATTTATTCATTTTGTGTTGTGTGTGCACTTTTCACATCTCTTCTCATTCTTTCGATTTTTGGTGCACTTTTATTATTTCGCATACATAGTTACTTGTTATTCAACTAGTAGTTTCTTCTAGACAAGTGCTGTAGTGTTCAGACTTGTTTTTCCTTTTTTCTTCTTCTTCTTAATTTGGAGATTCGACAACAATTATCTCTTATGGTTAGAGAAGCTTAAAGGCACCTAGACACTGAAATATATTTTTTATTCATCTTCCCTTTTTCTAAAATTTTGTGATTTACCGAGAAAAAATCTCGTGGTGTTCGCACACAAACACACAACTTGACGTAAATGTTCACAAACCGTAGTCCAGGCGAATTTTTGTTTCTCAATGGAGCAAACATGCTTGTTTTTTTTATTATGAATTTTTTAATTAAGAAAAATTGGCTAAGTGTCTTTAAAGGAAGACTCCGAGTTGAATTCTTGGTTCCATTTTTTGAAGAAGGTGAAAAATCTGGAATTCTCAATCTGCTCAGTGAATTAACTGCGCTCTAGCGAAACTGTTCGTAATATCCGGTGTATTAAAATTTAAAAAAAAGTTTACGACGCATTTTTCGGATTTTTTAGAGGTTCCACTTTCTAAATCACGAAAATCAGGATTGCAGGTTTTATCCAAGTTCATGAAAACTCTACTGAAAATTCTAAAATTTCGATAAAACATCGTTTTTTCACTCAAAATTGGAGTGAATTTTAAAATTTGAAGTTTTATTTATTTTTCAAGAAAAAATAATCTGCGTTATTTTCATGCCTAAGTCTTTCAGAGATATTTCAAATTTTCAGCATTCCGTGCAGAACTCGGCAAAAATTGATTACGGGATGTTGATCAGCATCAAAAACTCTATCGAATCACATAGTTCAATGTTCACAAAACTTCTAGGAAAACCGGACATGAAACTGAAACCGTTTTCTTTTTTTTTGCGCCACACAGTTTCGCTTTTCTCTCTAATATTTTCAGTCTACTGCACATGTCTTAAAATTTATAGATAGAAAGATAGATAGTGAAAGTGCGAACTAATTGGAACCTGTTACGCCCATCTCCTTTTCTTTCCCTTTTGGGTTCCATTTTATTCGTCCAAACACCTGCTAGTTTCTTTTTTTCCCGAAAACGTTATAGTTTTTGGTGGAAGACGAAAAACGAACACATTGAGTCATTTCACGCTGTCCGCTTGTGTCGAAAGAAATTAATTATTGATTCAAGTTCCGATTTTTCATTTTTCTGTTGCTTCAAAAACTAAACTATATGTTTTCTCTGAAAATGTGCTCCAGCTGACTTTGTGTGCCATATGCAAATATGCGCGTAGGTATCACATGAGCAGAGCAGAGCAGATTATCAGATCAACAAATTATTATTCTTATTAATCATGTGATACAAAACGTATTTCTCATAATAACATAATAATGTCAGCGGTGGGAAATCAGAGATAAACTTCTGACTGTGAGGTTATCTACTTCGAAAAGTTGTTCAATTCCTGAAAATCGTAAAATTTGGCCAAAAACAGGATCAGATCAGTTTCAGAGCACGTTTTTGGTCATTTGGTGTGGAATCATACCAATTCAGCTCCAAATTGGTGTAAACTTGGTAAGATCTGGTCGTTTTCCACATAAAATCAGGAAAACCGATGCTCTTCCGTAAAAATTGATGAAATGGCTAATTTTGATGTAACTCCGGGGTGAATCAGAGAAAGTTTAGCGTCAAAAGTTTAACCAAAATGAGCCAACTCCACCTATTTTTACCGGAGAAGCATCGGTTTCCATAATTTTATGTGCTCTTACCACATTTCACTAAAACCGTTTGAAAAATAACAATCAGTCAGTATTGTCCGAAATTTCATCGGTACCACGCGTCGCACACACGCAACGCACAATTTTCAAAGGAAAGCCATGCGTTGCGTGTGTGCGACGCGTGGTACCGATCAAATTTCGGACAAAATTGAAGAGCTGAGAACAGAAATCTGGAGGAAAACTGCATGAGCTGTTCAAATGACCAAAAAACTTCTCAAAATCAAAAATTTCGATTCAATAAAGTGCATAGTGAGAGGAGACTTGGTTAATGCTCACGTCATAATTGTTTTTAATAGAAAAGAATTCAAATTCGCACTTTATTCTATCCAAAATTCATCATTTAGAGTCGAAAATACCACCACAGTTCAGCATCGGCCATTTAATTTCTGGTATTCATTGCTCCATAGCAACCAAATATAATAACACACTACCGAAGACATTCTCTCATCCTTCTTCTTCTCATTTCGCCATATATACACACACACACACACAATTTGATTTGATGGTGGTGGGCGGCTTGGCGCGAGAACAACCTAAAGGCGCTCACTGAACCTCATCCAAATATGCTGTTGTTGTTTTTATTTGTGTTTTTTTTGTTGTTAGTCGTACCAGTCCGTTCGTTTCATTCTTTCCCTCTTCTCCGCTTCAGAGTCATTCTCCATCATCTTCTTCTTCTTCTTTTTTCCTTCTTTTTCTTCTTGTTGTTTACTTCACAACATGATGTGTTTTTTCCGCACGCACACACCCGTTGCGGCGACGAACGAATCCGCTGACCATCATTCATTCAAAACATAAATAAACACTATTCTGTTTTTTTTATTTTATTTATGGAGCAAAAAAGAGTTGAATCAATGTTTCCCATCTCTCTTTGTGCTCTCGACGAAGAAATAAAAATATGAAAAAAAAATGATTTGATCTTTCTTTTCTCTATCATTTTCTAGATTTATTGATAAAACACGAACGGTCTGATGAAAATTGTTCGCCCCTTTTTCTCATTTCTCCGGAGATTCATTCATTTGTTCGATTTTTTGCAGAAACCGTGAGATGAGCGAATCGGAATCGCTTGGTGGTAGTAGTGCGTCAACGACGGCCGGTTCAGACGAATACACATTCTCACAACTACTGGCTTCTGCTACTGTAGCGAACGCCACCACTCGACCGATTCCACTTCATCAGCATCATCCAGCTGCGTCGAATCATGTGTTCAGTGTTCATAATTCACCTTGGGGATCAGGTGTGTTTTTATATTTTTAAATGGAATATATGCCATGTAAAACGCCTTGAAAAACTGAAAAATATGCAGTAACAAGCTTATGCAATGAAGCTCGAAATTTTGCTTTGAAAAAACGTTTATTTTCTAGAAATACTGAAAGGGCTTTTAGTACGAAAAAACTTTCTTGAACATCAATTGTAAGAGAAAACCTGCTGTCTCAGAATCTACAATTGTATATATTTCTCATTGAAAATCACTAAAATTTACCTTTTTCATCAAAACCCAGACGTTGATGATTATTTGAACGAATGATAGTTTTATGAAGTATGAGCCATACTTGTTATTTAGAAGTAATCATTCAACATTTCCATGTGCTCCGCCCACATTCTTGATATTTACACGCTCTATCATATTTAAGTTGTCTGATGTTTGACCAGAGAAAAATTTCCTGTCCAGAAAAGAGAACGCCCGTTTCGTTTCCACAATCATTATTATTTACACAGAAAATATGATTTTGTGTTAGACATGCTGGCTCATTTTCTATTTTTTTGTGTGTTTGATAAACTGATACGAAGTTTGTTTATTAGAAAAACTGATATTCGTACAGTTTATCAATCAGTCTCATAAATTGGCCCCTTTCTGACTACAACGTTTGCAAATAAGAGGGAGATTAGTCATCTAATTCCTAGTTTTATGATTTAATGTGAAAAATACCTGTTTCAATCTGTTCAAAAGCTGAAAGCTTCGACCTGAAAAAAAAAGAAAAGAAAATGTTTGAATTGTGTGCATTCTTTCGACCATCGTGTTTGCACACTTCACATTGTACCTGACGAGATTTAATTTTAATTCATTTTATCCGAAAAAATCATATTTCTATCTTCCCAGGACTAACTATACTTTTTGCTTCAATATATAAGACACATGTTGTTTTTCTGAGTCCAAACAAAACCACTTTTTGAAAGATGATAGGATCAAACATCATGATCTTCGAAATTCTCGCATTTTCTGTGGCCTAAAATATTATTTATATTCCGTTGTAAAAATTAGTATAATTTATTTTTCATAATACATTTCCAGCCGTTTCACAGCCTATGCTGGGTGGCTCGTTTGGCTTGGCTCCAACTCCGCCACCGATCTCTGAACAGGTTAGTTTTATTTAAAAAAAAAAGAACTTGATGTTGAAAAACACGAAAAATAGTTGTTTACTCGTCATAGTGCGGTAAAGTGACGTCAGTTTTTTCTCTGTTGTGTGCCTCTTTGTTGCTCGATTCATTTGGTTCGGAGAACGAGCGACATTTTATGGTCCTTTTCATATTATTTTTACTATACTATGAGTTGTTTGAAGAAGGCGAGGAAAACGAATTAGAGATTTATGTGTATACACACAGATGTTTGGAAATTGGTTTTCGTGATAATTGGTTCAACTCAGAACGAAAATCGAATTATTTTGTGCCGTAAAATTAATTTGAGCAAACAAAAATTGGAAAAATTCCACCTACACCTGTCGAAAAATTCATAGAAATAGAGGTTTTATGTTATCCATTTTGAATTTCTCAATTATTCCGCTCTAAATTAATCCACACAGTAGATATTCTTGTTTTCCTATTTCGGTCAGTCACCCGAGACAACACTTTAGTCTTGTTTCGTCCCGTCCCATCCATGTTGTCATGTCTTCATTGTTGATTAGTCTTCTTTTTTTCTTCGTATTGTGTGTCCTCCTCCATTGCCTCGAGGGTTTCCTTTTTTTTTGCCTACTCTGCGTCTCTGTCCCTTATCTACTTCTTTTCCTCAGGAGACTATGTGGCGTATGAAAGGGGAAAAGCTCTGCGTTCTTTCTTTTTTTTGCACACTTGGTTATGTACAGGACGAGAAAATATGTAGATTAATGAACAGCGGCGTTCGATTTTCAAAGTTTTGGCCGACAAAAAAAAGTTTCGGAGAGAAAGAGAACGAACAACTTTTTTTTTACCGCATTTTTTTTTTGATATTGATTTTCGGGTTAGTCTTTCTGTTTTTTGTAAACTAGGTGAACACGTGGAGACATTTGAAAAGAAGAGAAGAAACATGGAAAACAACGAAGGAGAAGTTGTAAAGTTAATTGAGATTGGCGAGGAAAAGACGGAATTAAGAAGCAATTTGAGATGGAGGAGAGATTTTATGATGGACAAAATTAATGTGAACGTTTAGATGACCTGACAGAGCGTGACACAACCTACTAAAAAGGGGTATTTAATTTGTCATGAATTAATAACCGATGAACATGAGCTTTTACTCTCTGGGTTCTCAATCACCAGAAAATTCACTTATGGACCATACTATTGCCAGAGATCTGCAAACGTTTCAAAATATGATCTAGAAGCTGAATTTCAGCTATAAACAACGTATTCCGATCTGAAAATTACCAAAAAAGTATTTTTCAAAGTTGCGAACATGTATTTCTGATACTGATCGCGTTATGTTGTAGGCACAGTTGGATTCCCGTTTTTTTTTCATATTCACATGTCATAAATTTGACCCTAATTCGATAGATACAATCAGTCCAATTATCTGAAAAGTTCAAACTATTGATATTATCTGAATATATTCCTTTTCGCAAACGAAAACACGTATTTCCCACAAAATTAGCATTTCTCGACCAATATTGCACCCCGCTTTCATTTAAAATTCAATTCAATATTCAAAGGAGAGATTCGTGATTCTCTTGATGTACCTCTTGGCAGTTTTAGTGAAATGTGCGGCAAAATAGTGGTAATAGTAGTAGTAGTGTCCTCGGTGTCACTTGTACGCACTTGCCTTTTTTGATGGTGGCCTTCTCCTCATTGAGTGAACCGGAATTCGTGTGTGTGTTTTTTACAACTAGTTTTTTTTTTCGCATAAGCGTGATCAAAGTGTTTTCCAATCGATAAGTCGTTATCTTTCCTCTCCTTCGGCAAAAGAGTTTTATTTGACTACGAGAAGAAAACGGAGAAAGGAGACCACACACGAAGAAAAACTAAAGAAAATGAGGATTATGATAATCTGCGAATGGTCGATTTGTGCACAGTTGGAAACCTTTTATCACCCACTTAAATGACACGTGTCATTACTATTGTTTTGCGTTTTTTTTTGCGCTAAACTGTTGACCTAGAAATGTGGTACTGCCTGTCACTGAATGAGTCATATTTGTGTCATACATTGACTCATTTACCGAGTCTTAGTGTTTCACGCTACGCCGATTTTTGATTTGAGATCTAATTTCGACCGGGAATGAATAAAACAAAAGATGGACGAACATATCACGACAAAAGTAAAAATTTCAACCTGGTTCATGAAATTCCAGCATATAATGAATAAAACTGGATATTTTGCCTTGTTCATGAAAAAAATTAGAAAACCTGACTGGAAATTAAAAAATAAATCAAGAAATCGAAATTCTGACTGGAATTCGATATTTGACATATTTATGCATCTGGAGAAACTCAAAATTTCCGTTTTTTTCGCAATCCAAAAATTCGCCGAGTCTGGAGTTTTCAATTTCAGATTGGCTTCCTATGAAAAACATAGAGTATTTCACTTTCATTTTTTTTTTCCTCAATTTTTGGCAAAAATCGGGAAGACCTAGCCTGAAAACAGCCAAAAAATAAATTTTCTGAAATTAGCTCAAAAATCCAGTCTTCCTCTCTAAAGCTCAGGTTCGGAGTTTCATAACTATTCCATTAGTCATAGTCAAGTTTTGTTTTTTTATTATTTTTTGTTTTTTTTGAAGAAAAAAAAAAGTGATGAAATCAATTTTGAAAAACTTCCTCCCTTCCGTTTGTCGATTTCCTTCTCACTATACGAAAAAAAGTTTTCGCCAGCAACCCTACAATTTGAATTGCAATCAAGCCATTTCCTTTTGTGGTGGCCCTCAACCAGCCTATTTCATAAATCACTATGCCCATGCAACCATTTTTTGTTCGCCTCCTCTTTCCATTGTAATCGAACACACCATTTCGAAAGTATACGCGTTCCCTCGTTCGTACTATGCCGAGGAATGCGAAAAAAGCTCGTTTATCGCCTCGGTGGCCCTGTCACTGTGTCAGCGAAAAACCGAACACAAGTGGTGATAATAAAATAAAATTCCGATTAATTTTTTTGTGTCTGCCCTGTTGGAAAAAAAACCTCATTTTATTGGCACTTATCTTTCTTTTGAAAGTGATCTTAGGTTCATAGTGGGAATATATATGATGATTTCCGATAAATGCGCGGAACATGAGAGGAGGAAGAAGAAGAAGAACGGCGGGCGCGCGAACGATTCATTTCATTGTTGATTTATTAACTTGGTGGGAAAAAAATGCCGACACTTTGAGCGAATCAAAAAAGAAAAAGAAAAACTAATTGATATCTGTCGATCAAAAAGTTATTTGCCGCTATCTAATTAAGTGATTTAATGGTAAAATAGGCAGTTTTCAACAGATGTTCAGACATATTGGAGCTAATAACAAAGGATAACTAGACTCTAGTCTTTGATTGTGAAAAGTTAAATCTGAAATCCCACGGAAAAACTGGAATTTTCGGTGTTTTCTGGAAAAATCTCGACGAGAATCTCGAATACCCGACTGAAATTCCTACATTTTTACTGAAACTGAGTCTCAAATTCAAATTTTCAAGTTTTTCATGCAAAATACTCGGAATTTAAAGTCTTAAAACCCACATATCTCCAATTTCATCAAGTTTGTACGAAAAAAAAGTGAAATTCCAAGGTTTCTGCTGAAAATTGACCAATTATTAAAAAATTCAGATGTACCAGAAATTGAACAACTGAAATTTTTGAATTCCTACTCTTGTCTGTTGAAAGCTGAAAAGATCAGAAATCTCGAGAAAAAAACCCGAAAAAATCGGTCTCGAAAAGAAAAATGCAATAAATCTAGTATTTATGACCTGAAAATCACCAAAATTAGTTTCTTCCGAAAATTGTGATCGTCTGAACATGTCTTTTCCTTCTTTTCCGGCGAAAAACTCGTTCGATCATGGTGCCAGAATGGTTTAAAATTCACAAATATGCACCATTAATCATGTCATAAGTTCACATATATTCATATATTTCCATAAATGTCTAGTTTGATCATTCATCAACATGTCACACAATGGTGTATGTAATGTGTTGGTTGGCAAATAACTGTTAATATAACAAATAAGAAGGCGAAGAAGTAATATGATGGTACCAGTCGGGACCAACCAAGGACATTTTGTTCAACTTCCTCCTAGTTTCTCGATTCTTCGTTTTTTTTTTCGTTGCCCCTTCTTGTTCGCTGCCGCCACGTCGTCCCTCCGATCCATCTATCCGTCCGTCCATCTTCTTCGTTTCCTTCGTTATGTTTTTTTTTATTGTGATGGTTGCATGGTTTCTCATCGAAATGAGCGCTATTTCGTCGAGCTGCTTCATTTCTCAACGTGTCTTCTTCTTCGCCTTCTCTCTATTTCGTTTTTCTTCTTCGCCGTCGACCGCCTATATGTTGTCTCTCTTTCTCCCCTCCCTTTCCAATATATATGAATGTGGTTGGTTGTTCGTTCGCTCGTCTGTTTCTCTCTCGATGATGGTTCTCGCGCACTAGCCGACTGGTACCATTATACGACGATTTCTTTCCTCCTCCCTTTTTCCCGTTCACCCTCTACCCTCATTCATCATAATAATTTTTTTTCGTGGAAGTTACATCCGTATAACTGTTTTTGACTTTTAGACGGGTTCGTTTCGAGAGTGACACATGTCTTTTCTCTTTTTGATTTGTGGTTTTAGATCAATTTCCGTTCGTTTTGTTTCATTTTCGATTTTCTTCGAGAGTCCAAAATGGACCCCGCGTGGCTAGTTTCTTATCAAAAATCAATTTCTTCAACAACAACAAAAAATTGAACTTTGATTTCCTCGAAATGCTCATTTTCGTTTTTTTCACATTCTGGAAATGAAAAATGGTAACCGAGGAAACCAACTTGAATTGACCTTATCGAAGAAAAAGAAAGAAATGAAAAATAATTTGACCTACTCGAGAACTACACTCTAGTCTTCTCTAGCAAACGCTAGTTCTCAAATGAAAGACGTGGTATTCGTTTTTTTTCGGTCCTGTACTGTTTTTACCGAAAAATGACTGGAAACTGAATTTTTCCATTTTGTAAAGGAATCTCAACATTTTTTTGGTGGGTAGATGTCTCGCTTTCTGGAGTGACCACCTGCCAAATAATCCATCTTGAGTGTCTCTTTTTTTCTCGAGAATCATAACGTTCAATGTTGCGTTTTCAAGATTTTAGGAGATTTTCCGTTTTTTTAGAGGAAAGAGCACAAAATTTACATTTTCCAAGCCAGAAATTTCCATAAAAATTACATTATCATCTAAATAATTGAAAATATGTAGCATTTCTCCGGTTCTCACGCTTAATTTGTTGTCTATTCCTCCTCGCCCAAATGTCTCCGTTTTTCTTCTCCGATTGTCCTTGTTTTTCCCATTGACACAATTATGATAATCATAATGACTCACACCAACCTCTTTCCGTTATGCCAAGGTCTCTATCTCTCATTTCTTTCCTCATTTTGTAGTTTGACACCATTACGCACACCATAATTGAACTTTGATCATCTACTAATATTTATAAAAAGAACACATTGTCTCGTTCCCGTGCTGGTTGGTAGTAGTACTAAATAATACATTTTTCGATGATGGTGGTGTTCGCAATGTTTGCACAATACATATAATCTTGTCTTTTCGCTTCATCTTTTCTCTATTTTCGCTTCTTTCTTTTTTTCCAACCTTTCTTCTCTCGTCTTTCCAACACCTTTCGATACATTGTTTTCTTTTTTGTTATGTACTTCGAATCCTCATTTTTGGCGCCAAAGGTTTTATGTTTCTTCGTTGCCTTCTTCTTCTTGTTCTTCAACACAGCATGCTTTATAGCTCCGCCTATTTTTCTTGTGTTTGTGTGTATACCATCTGTCATGGTGTGACTGAATAGAGGATATATTCATATGTCTTGTGTATTCTATTCTATCCTAAAGAATTTTCTTGTTAATCTCCTTTTTCTCTATTTTGCAAAGAAAAAATCTCATAAAAATTGAATTGCAATCGACAAAAATAATAAATGTTGATTTTTTGCAGGTTGTCAAGTGCTCATTGTGCTTGGAACCATATCGCGAGCCGAAAGTTTTGGCTTGTTTCCATTCGTTTTGCAAGTGTTGTCTCGAAAAACATCTTGAATCGCCGGAACGAATTGTCTGTCCACAGTGCCACATGGAGACCCAGTTGAGGTGAGTATTCAATTATTATTTTTATTGATTTTTTGATAATTTCGAAATTTATGCATAGTCAAATTTTGTTGAGTGACTATACAAAAATTTAGTTGTCGATTTTTATAAAAGAAACCACACCTTTGGTAATATTTTATTTGTATCATAAAATGTTTTTACAATAATTGTACTATAACAATTTCCGACAAACTTGTTATAGGAAAACATATTTTATTCGTCAACTATAGTTTTGTAGTTAAATATAGCTAATATGCATTTTCTGAAACCTCACATAATATCAGGCTTCCGGCTCTAAGGTGTATGAGGATAATTGGAATATTTATAAAAATATATATTTTTTCTTTCAATTATATTTTAAACTGAACACCCCCATAATATAAAAAAAATTCACATCCACTTTCATATAAAAATTCCCACGGCGATTATTTCTATTTTCCCAAAAATATCCACTATTTTTGCAGTGTACATCTCGGGCTCGACTCATTATTAACGGACTTTGGTCTCGAATCAGTAATGAATCGTCAGCTTCTGGGCGGTCTCGGATCGTCGAACCCGGTCGCCGTCTCTCATCCAATCAATATGGTTGGTTTGAGCGGCGCGAACAATGGAATCGTTGGCGGTCCGCCATCATCGATGCCTGACACAAAATCTGTCGTCGGTTTCGGGTTCGGTTCGCCCAGTTCAACGTCTTCATCGTCGCCACCACTTAGCGATTCGCCGACTTGCGAACAGCAGATGGTGAATTTGACGGCGGCTGCGATGGCATCGTGTAAAGTGTCGAATGCGACTTGTTCCGGATGCAAATCAGGAGAAAGTGTGAGTTTTGGGGTTTTTAAAGTCAAAAATTGTATGTTCGGAATACTGTAGCAGTATTAAACTGCACAAGTTTTTTTGAACACCAACAACAATATTGTTGTTATTCTCGTATTCATAAATAAAGTTTTGTGTTTCCAATTTTTTTTTCTGTTCAAAATATTTTTGATCTCAAAGAAGACCGCTCACTTTACAATTTTTATTTTCATTCCATTTTTTTTTCTAGGCGTCGGCATTTTGTCACAATTGCAATTACAATTTATGTTCAAATTGTACAATGGCACATCAATTTATGCACTGTTTCGAAGGTCATCGAGTTGAGAATCTGCCACTTTCGACATCGGGCATCATCTCATCATCGGCTTCGTCGACTTCGTCATCCGCCACGTCGAATGTGTTGAATGGCAACGGAACAGGAGTCGGAGGACAAATCGATAATAAATCGTGCAATTGTCTGCAACATCGCGCTCAACCATTGTGCTATTTTTGTCTGACGTGTAATTTGGCCATTTGTAGAGAATGTACGATGGTGGATCATGTCGCTCCACATCAAGTCGAACCAATTTCAGAGGTAAGTGTTTTAGAGTTGTTAGGTTTTGGAGAATTTCAAAAATCTGAAAATAGCGAGACTTTTTCAATATGAAAACTTATTGAAATCGTCAAAAATTCAGCGAATTCTAGTGAAGTTTCAAACTGTTTTCTATAACCTTAAATTTTCATCATATTACATCCAGAAATTTGTCAAATCTTGAAAATTTTTAAATCCAGTCTGGTGTCACTAATATCTTTCAAAATTTTTCCGCTCACAGGGTTCAAAAGAGTATTTCTCTCATCATTCATAAAATTGAAACATGTTCCATCTGTCTTTATCATTTTTCAAAATCTATGAATTTATTATCCTTTTTCCAAACCAAACCAAACCATCTGTCTTGTATTGACCACCTGTAATCAGCGTGAGATGAGATGAAGACGGAGGGCACTCGAATCACTGAACCATCTGCTCGCCCCAAAAATAGACAAAGACCTTGTGATTGACTGACTGGATTAATATGTTAGTGGACAGAAATATTATTACCTAGTCACGCTCCTCTCCTCTTGAATTCGGAAAATATATTTAAGTGTTTTTTCTTTAAGGTTGCTGACAAGCAAATGGTGAAAATGGAACAATTGGTGAGCGAAGCACGGGCGAAACATTCTGAACTGTTGGATTTGTTTAAGCAGGTGAGAAGATTGCGCAATTTGTATTTTATCTTGTTTATATAACCTGGATTGTAACAAATAATAGTTAGATTAATGGATCACAACAATACAAACAGGGTTTTCCAGTTTCCAAGTTCTAATTTTTAGGTTGATTGTGCTCAACAACGATTGGCAACATCTCTACATTCCGCACATGCGCAACTTGATGAAAATGTGGCAAATTTGGCTCTATCGCTTCAAGAACAAAAACGATTGATGGCCAAAGAGATTGACAGTGCATTTTCAGCCAAACAGGTAAGGCTTTTTGGTTAAGAGCTCAAAGCTCGGGAGAGCAAATGATCATATTTGTATAAGAACAACACCCTGTTGAGAATGAAAGTACAATTATTATGTATACATAGATAGAAGAGAGAAAAAGATGAGATAACCGTAATGACCTTTTTCTCTTGTTGTATCTGACCAGGTGTGTGGATAATTAAGAGGAAGAAGTGGAGCATGAACAAAGAAGAGGAAAAAAGGAAGAAAGACTCCCATTCTCTCTTTTGTTGCATAATAATAACTATGGGGAGGGAAAAGTTGCCATGTCGGCATTAGTAAAAGGATGAAGAGGTGGAATATAAAATGTTTATGTGATGCTTAACCTGAAGGTCAACTTTGTTCAACTGTAAAGTGTTAAAATAAAGGTCCAGGTGGCTGGAAATATGATCTATTTGAATTTGAACGTGGTATCTCACAAAAGCTTGAAAATTTCAGGGTTTTCAATAGTTTCAAGGTCCCAAAAAATCCAAAAACATGAAAACTCGAGAATTCCTCAAAAATACCGTTTTAACTACTTTAATACATTATTTCCAGATTCAATTGACAATGGTCGACAAACGTATTCAACAAATGGCCGAGAAGTTGAACCAAACAATCGAATTCACATCGCGCCTTCTCAAATTCGCTTCGCCCACCGAAGTTATGGTATTCAAGCAGTTGCTCGATACTCGCCTCCAACTCTTCCTCGGTTTCAATCCTGATGTTTCGAATGCTCTCGGATCATCGTGCGAAATCGAGGTGCCCACAATGAATGTACAAATGGGACGGCAAGCTATCACTCAATTGCTCGGACAAATTAGAGGAGCCGCCAGCGAATGGAATGGAAACGGAATTCCATCAGCACAAAGTGGAATGCCACCAACACCGATTGGCAGACCGCCAAGTAGACATCAAATCGAGCAAAGCCAACAACATCAACAACAACAGCAATTGTCACGATCACCACCACAACCAATTGCACAATCATTGCCATTGGCTCCAAACGCCTTTTCCGATTCGAACCTTTTGAGACCGAAAAACGACTTTGGCGGATCATCGCAATCTCTTGGACCATTCACCGCATCGGCCGACGCATTCGGTCAACAATACGATAAATGGTCAATTGGAATTGAGCCAAGTCTCGGATTATTGGACGCCAACTTGGATGACGAAAAGGGTCTGTTCCCACCATCGAGATCGCAAATCAAACGACAAAAAATGATCTATCACTGTAAATTTGGAGAGTTTGGAGTTCTTGAGGGTCAATTCACTGAGCCGTCTGGTGTGGCTGTCAATGGACAAGGTGATATTGTTGTCGCCGACACGAACAATCATCGAATTCAAGTGTTTGACAAGGAAGGACGATTCAAGTTCCAATTTGGTGAATGTGGAAAAAGAGATGGACAATTGTTGTATCCAAATAGGTAAGACTTTGTGGGATTTTGGGGAAATTTTGACAGAAATCTGGAAAAATCGAATTTTACCCCCTATTAGTTCGTCGTATTCTCCAGAAAACCATTGTTTTTCCAGAGTTGCTGTCAATAAAACAACAGGCGATTTCGTTGTCACCGAACGGTCTCCAACCCATCAAATCCAAGTCTACAACCAATATGGTCAATTTTTGCGCAAATTCGGAGCCAACATTCTCCAACATCCACGTGGAGTATGTGTCGACAATAAGGGCCGAATCATTGTCGTCGAATGCAAAGTGATGAGAGTCATCATTTTTGACATGTTTGGAAACATCCTTCAAAAATTCTCGTGTTCTCGCTACCTGGAATTCCCGAACGGTGTTTGCACCAATGACAAGAATGAGATTTTGATCTCTGACAATCGGGCGCATTGTATCAAGGTGTTCTCCTACGAAGGACAGTATTTGCGACAAATTGGTGGCGAAGGCATCACTAACTATCCGATTGGTGTTGGTATCAATTCGATGGGTGAAGTTGTTGTGGCGGATAATCATAACAACTTCAATTTGACCGTCTTTTCACAGGTAAATTTTTGAATTCATTCTTTGGAGATCTAAAAAAGTTTTGATATTTGAAAAAATGGACTTTCTCGAACAAAATCTAGAAATTCAAAAAAGGGGGAAAATTCTCTCTAAAAACAACCTTTACCTAAATTAAGCAGAAGTCTGAAAGTCAAAAAAAAGGATAGACATTAAAAATATCGGTGAAAAACTAATCACCTGATAAATTTGATCTTTTGAACTGAAGTGGAATTTATTTTTCAAAAATTCAAATTTCACTCGAATTATCAAAAACCAAAAGTTATTAATTGAGCACAATTCTAGCTCATACCTCATAATTGAATTTTTCAGGATGGTGCGATGATTGGTGCACTCGAATCGCGTGTCAAACATGCTCAATGCTTCGATGTTGCTCTTGTCGATGACGGCTCCGTCGTTCTCGCCTCGAAAGACTATCGTCTCTACTTGTACCGTTTCCTTCCCGCAACATCCTCTCAACCATCATCAAACGTGGCTCCTTCAATTGGCTCAGTCATGTCCAATGGCATCATTTCGCCATCCATCCCAATTCCACAATAAGAGAAGAATGATAGGCAGGTCCTAGTGATTATATATTATTATTATCATAGTTCTTTATTTTCTTGTTTTCTCTTTTATTATTACTCTTTTTTGGAAATTTCTATCGTTGTTTATTGTGAGTGTATTTTTGGAGCGGTGCTCCGTTTCTTTTTTATTTTTATTATTTTTATTTGTTTGTTGACTGCTCTTTTTCTTTCTTTCAATGAGCCCGGAGCTCGTTCGTGTAAAATGGTCCTGCCCCCCAATTCCCCCCACCCCCTGGGTACTGTAATTGTCACAATTACAGTATCCTGCCCCTTTGCCCAAATTTGCTCTGCTAGTCCGTCTTCTCCTTCCTTAATTTATTTTCTCTAAGCGTCTCTTTCTCTCTCTTCTTCTCTGTTATGCCCCTGCGTCTCTAACCCGGTCCCTATTCCCCCTCTCTTCTAGCCTCCTTCTCTTCTTTTTTTGTTTTATCCACTTTTCGAGTCGAAGTAAGTATAATGTTGTAAATATTTTTCGCTACAGTACTCTTCTTTTGCTAAGGCCCCGGCCCCCGCCCCCTCCTATGCCCCTTTAAATTGCGTTGATCGCCTTTTTTGCTATATTGGTGTCTTTTTTTGGTAACAGTTGCGGTAGTTTTTTTTTTCTAATGAACGGGGATTTCTGGCCGAGTTCCCCGTTCTATTTGTTGTTTTTTTCTTCTTTTTTTTCTATAATTTAATTGATTGTTTTGTTAGACATCGTGACATATACAAAACATTTTATAATTGTTTTTTTTTTCAAATTTTTCAAAAGGAAAAGAGGTTCCTTTCTTTTTCGACACACTTCTTATTCTCCTTCTTCTCCCTCGTTGTTGTAAATTTTCTTTCGATTTTTTCGCGTGTGCGAGAGCAAGAATTTTTGATGTTTCGTGCACCAGTACTTTTTTGTTAACTAAATAAATTGTTTTCGATTTTCCCCTCTTGTTGTTTTTGTTTTCTATTCAGAAAAGGGGAATACAAAATGGATAAATGGCTACAATTTGTGGGCCGAATTGTGCACAATTCTGTGCTCATTTTACTATTCTTTTCTTTTCTGCTCTATTGAAGAATGGTATGTTTCTGAATAAAATACAATGTTTTCAAAAAAAAAAAGTCGATTAAAGGCGCAGAAGGATGATTTGATCGCGGCGTGTTTGGATCTGGATGAGAATTTAAGGAAATCTCAGGATATTGCATTGATTTGGTGGGTTTTTCAGGAGTACTGTAGTTTAGATACAGTAATCTGGTGCCTAGTGGATGCTGTTTCATATTTAGAAAATTCAAAAGTTTACACTAGTAGAGATTCTGGGAAAAACATCTAGCTGAAAATTCTTGATAATTTTATGAATCCATAAAAATATCTATAAGGGGATTTACCAAAAAATAAAGAGAGAGGTATTTAATGAAGAGTTTGGGTACTTTCAGTGAAATCTGGTACTAAACTGTAATTTCTGGGAACCCCTAAAACGTTACCCAAAGCAGGTTACACTTTTCTTTAAACTGATCTTGTTCAAAATATCCGATTTGCGGTCTACTTCAACAAAATTTAAAAAAAATAAATGAACCGGTCGGGTCTGAACTGGGTCATGGTCCTTTCCAGAATCACAGTTTTGGTCCTAATTTTAGCCATCCATAAGTCGGAAACTGAGTTTTTGATAGTAGCGAGCAAATAAAAATCTGACCTGAATATTCAGTTTCTGAAACGGGCTAATTTTTCAAAAGTTTCTTGAGCTCGGCTCTAAATTCGGAGATTTCACTTGGTTTCTTATAAAATGGTCAAGATTTTTTTTGATTTGGACCAGTTAAAGAACCGAATTTTGAACATGGTTCAGAACCTGAAAACTATGGATCATCTCAATTTTTCGATAAAATTTTGAACCATAAAAACAGACTTTTACATTACTTATTCGAGCTGAAATTTCCTGTTTCAGAATTTTGTAAACTGAAAATTACAGATTTTATATTTTTGGCAATATTTTGAATTTGAAAATCCCAATGGTGTATTTTGTGCCCTCATCGGAGCTCATATGATTTTTTACTTCGATACCAGAAGTAGTCATTTTCAAGCTTCATTTTATGGAACCTGGACTGATTTTCGAGTCTAACCTAGCATTTTCCCAGATTTTGATTAGAAAACGCTGAAAAAAAACTTTTTTCCCAGGGAAGGCAATTATTGGGATGATCAAGATGTCCATGATTGTTGTGATATCGATTGGAGAACTTTCAAATTTCTCGTCTCAAAAGTAGCCAAAGCTATTCGACAATACAACATCGAAAAAGACGAGAGAATTCTGATCTATCTTCCGAAAATTATCCAACTTCCAATTTCAATTCTAGCCTCTTATCAAGCTGCAATTGTTCCAATAATTGTGGTAATCTATAGACCAAAAATAAAAAAAAAAGATTCCTCGTTTTTGATTCAGGACCCTTTGTCTACTTCTCCATCTGAGCTCTCTGCAATCATCTCGAAATTCTCGCCTAAGCTAGTGATAACTGTGGATGCATTTTGGCAGGGACAAGTTTTGAATGAAATAAAGAGACATATCGAGAAATATGTGACAGAAGATGCTCAGATTCTTGTAATTCGCCACGTTGCTCCGAATTATGGGGTTCCACCGCCAAGGAAACATTTACCTGCAAGAAGACCATATTATAAGATTGAGGTGAGACTCGAAAGATTGATGGTTCTTGAAATGGACTAAAATTTGGAAAAAAAACAGGTCTAACCCTATATTTCTTGAATCAGGATGTAAAATTTCAGAATTTTTCAGCATAAAAGTTCAAGTTGAATATTCAAACTTTCGTTTTTGTTCATGTAGTTCCGATTTGACCCAAAAAAACGGTTAGGTCGGCTTTTTTCTGATCCGGTACATTTCAAAAATATCTTTCTCGATAAGGTTAGATTTGTGGTCCGTTTCAGGAATTTCTCGAAAAATAGGGCCCTAAATTAGAAACTCGGATTCTAAAGCTTTGATTCAAGAAATAAAGTGTTGTCGAATTCGATCAAAATTCGGACATTTTCCAATTTTGAACTCGCAGTTTCAGATATTGAAATAAGAAAGGTAGTTTCTGAAAAATTGGACCTCTTTTGACTTTTCAATTTGGCCTATTTCGAGAATTTTTTTGTGTGTCAAAATCCGTTTCAAAATCTATCGTTTTAATCTGACCCGGTCCATTTTAGATTTTCCATGATACCTGAAAATTGATTTGAAGTTATTAACATAAAATGAAAAAACTCGAACCTTTTTGGAGTTTCCAATTTTTTTATCAACTCATAGAGAAAAAAACAATTTGGTTTGTGCGCAAAAAACTTTCTGAATTTTTCAAAGAGCCGGATCTTCAACAAAAAATCCATTCTGAGTCGATTCTTTTGAGCACAACCGAACCCGAGCCAATATTCAACAAGTTACTTGAACTAAGCTGACCTGATCCTATTCTTTTAGGTCCCAACTGATGGTTCCTGAAGTGAGTTCGGGATTAAAGTTCAAGTTTTTTAGGAGTCGCGGTACAACTCAAGAATTTTGTCCGATTTTCAGCTTGATCTTCGCAATGGAAAAGACGACGAATGGTCAACTGTGATGTCGAAAGTCGAACCCGAAGATGTTCCAAGAAAAATCTGGAAATCCGAAGACACTATAGCAATTCTGGTCAATTCTGGAACCCCTGAAAAGATAATCACAAATTCAGAAATCATGACAAATCTTCGACAAAAATCGAAAAACTACAAAGAAACAAAAAATATCCTTGTGCTCGATTTTCCAAAAGATTTCGAAACTTTGACAAGTTTTTTGCTTCCATGGTTTTGCGCAAAAACATTGACATTGGTAAGGGAGAAAATCAAATGTTCCTTTAAGAAATAGGTGATATTTTTTGCAGTACGAAGGTCCTTTGGATTATCCAGACAGTTCCAGACTTACACAGCTGATTCAGAAGCATCAGGTCGATTGCATTATTTCATCTGAACCTCTTCAGATTCCAAATCCAGAATATCTTCAGTTTTTCGATTTTGGAAATTTGAAAAAATTGGTTTCGAATTCTGAAGTCCTTAAGGAGGCCTATAATTTTTAAAATAATCAATAAATATTTTCTATGTCATAACGTGTCCCATTTTTTGGTTGGGTTGGTTCAAAAAAAACTGTTATTTTTTCTAAACCCGGTTACACGAAAACGTAAATTCGCTCATTGAACCTACAAAAATCGCAATCATGAAGAAAGCAAGAGAAGAACGTACAGTAAGCCCCTAGATTACAATAGTTTAGATACAGTAAACATGATAGACGCAGAAGAAGAAGGATTCTCAAATGGGATCAGTTCAGAAAAAGGTGTCAGATTCAAAGACAGAAGACGCATCGGTAACAGATGATATTCGAGGAGCCGAATATTATCATGGATTAGTGCCGAGACAAGATGCAGAGGCTATTCTCAAAAGGGAAGGCGATTTCCTTTTGAGAAAAACTGAACAAACTCCTGGAAAAGTGGTATTGGCATTGTCGGTTCGGGTGCAAGACGATCATTGTCGACATTTTATGCTCAATTTGGATCCGGCGACGGGCAAGTTCTATTTTGAGAGTCATCAAGAGTCGAGTATCTCGGATTTGATCAATTGGCATATGTGAGTTTTGACCCTCCGTTGGTTAAATTTTTCATAACTCGGCTCAAAATAGTTTGTTTGGCTCCAGACTTTGCACAGGTATCTCCTAAAATGTCAGCAATATGCTCCAGGGTTTGTAGAACAATATCTGTGAGGTAAACACCTGGAAAAATTTCATCCGAAAATAATCTTTTTTCCTGTAAAAAAATTTCCTTGGAGACTTAGACAGGTGTTTCTAAAACCAAAGTGCTCTTCTGTGATTTTTTTTTTTGGAAATTTTGTGAAATTTCGAAAATCTGGACAGAGTCTCGGAATTAACGATTCTAAATTTCCATTTTTGGACCTAAAAAAATCGGGCCCAGTCCGATTCAGGATAATCAATTCGCCGAATTTTTCGAACTGATTAAAAAAATAAGCTTGATACCCAGAATTTTGTTTCGATAAATTCATTTTCGAATTTTTTTACCATCCCAGAAGCAGAGCTGTTGAAATGGAATGTACCCCAGATGGGCTTCCCAGATTAACTGGGAAGAATGAGTAAATTTTATCACGTGGGAAATTCCAAATAAACATTACCATCCCATGGGAGCCCACGTGGGCTTTCTTTTTTCTTTCATTTCTTAAAAAACACTAATTTTTTCATGAAATGAACAAAAAAACGACCAATACGTCAGAAAAAGAAATACAAACGTGAACTTTTTCAAAAATTTACAAAAAAAATTTCCCAACTGGGAAAACCCAGCCCACCCCAGTTTATCTGGTCATTTCTTGAAGTGGGATGGGATGGAATGGGCATTTCTATCTGGGCTATCTGGAGCCCACATTTTTCCCATTTCGACAGCTCTGCCCAGAAGGACATTTTGACAATATTCAAAAGAAAAAAAAAACGGAAAATTTCCAGATGTTTATTTTTCGGAGAACATTCTCAAAAAAAAGAAGATCCTTTTGCTTGAATATTTCTGCGCAAAATTACGGGACATTGATCAGCATCAAAAACTACATCAAATGGTATAGGTTCCTTGCAAAACAAGTTCCACATAAAAACGATCAGACCCGAGTTTTATGGGTTCAAGATGATGCATTCTAATTTCAAACCGGAAAATTTTGAAAAATATCAGGTTTTTTGTCCACTTTTTCTGTACCCGATTCATCGACTTTTGTAATCCAAATCAGAAAATATAATGTTTGAGCTCATAAAAATCGAGACCAAAAATCGAGTTTCGAGACATCCATTTTTTTAAGCCTAGTTTTGAATAGTTCTGAAAAAAAATTAAGTTTTAGATCCAGAAATTTTATGTTTTAGAATTTGATTCAGTGATTTAAAAAAATCTGAGAATTTCTTTTTGACTCAGAAGACATCAACTTCAGCCATGTGTACAGTACATCATAACATAATCCTCCAGAATCACCACATTTTCCAGGACAACAAAAACTCCGCTCTCAGCCGCTTCCGGTGCCAAAATCCGTCGCCCCATGGAACGAAGTGCTTGGCTCATCAACCACGATTCGATCGTAGCCGTCAAGAAATTGGGAGAAGGCGCATTCGGTGAAGTATTCCTGGCCGAATGCGATTCGGGAGGCAGTAAACAAGAGGTGGCTATCAAGACAATGAGAGCACAGGCATCGAGAGAACATCGACTTCGATTCATGAAAGAGGCGCGGCTTATGAGAAAATATCAACATAAACATGTAGTCAAATTGTTGGGAGTCGCTATTCATGAACATCCACTTATGATTGTCATGGAAATGTGTCCGAGTAAGTGGATGGGTAGAAAATTTCGAAAATTTTTCCGATTTTGCCAATTTCTGAATCACATTACAAATTTTAGAAATGTCTGAATCTAGTTCAAAAAAGCCCACCGAGAACTTTTCTTCAAAAAGATGCTGATCAGACCAGGTTTTTTTTTTGGCCTAATTCAGTTAGAGAGTCGTGGACCAACCCAGCATTTTGGACCCAATAAAACGTCTATCCGTTAGGACTCAGATGGTCCAATTCAAAATACATCTCTTATATCAGGGGTTAGATTTGGCCCCTTTTTGAAGGCCCAATCTTTAAAAGCACAGTTATGTATATTCTGAACTTGCTAACAATAAGAGCTTTATCCAACAATTTAAGAAATACAATAATTATTTTGTTCAATTTTGGAAACTACAGTAATTTTTTGGCAACAAGGGAG
The DNA here is from genome assembly GCA_900536415.3 of Caenorhabditis sp. 38 MB-2015. Lineage (NCBI taxonomy): Eukaryota > Metazoa > Nematoda > Chromadorea > Rhabditida > Rhabditidae > Caenorhabditis > Caenorhabditis quiockensis. Next base: position 146,309 of record LR548769.1, read on the forward strand.
TTTTGGACCAAATCACAGTTTTTTTGCACATTTTATCAAATATCAAACTGAAGCCTTTGGGTCCATGCATCCTCGTTTGTTTTTGAACCCAAATTTTCAAACCTCGGTCTCATTTTGGGATCGTTTTTCTATGACAAGACTCTTCAATTACCCGAAGATACCTATTCTTTTCTTTGGAGCAAATTTTGAAACGGATCACTCAAAAATTGGACCAGGCTCTATGTTTTACGAGTTTATCCTCAAAAAAAAGAACCTGACAATATTTTTTGAAGATTCTGATTATAAGGGTCATTTACATCAAAAAGTTATTACATTTCTAAAAATCGTAAAAATTTATCCAAAAAGCCGTCTCTGGAAACGTTTTTGGTCAGAATTTGAAGTGAAATTCAGAAAACCTTCGAAATAGAGTTTTTTTCATAGGGTCCGTTTTGAGAACCAATATATGACAAGACTTTTTTATCATACTTTTCGTTTTTTTTTTTGCGGAAATCCTAAAAGGAACCTTCTAAATTGGACCGAGCCTTATTTTTTTTCGATTTTAGCTTTATCGGACCAAAACGAATCAAAAAGGCTTTTAAGGTGGGTGGGGTAAATGAATGAAAGAGCACATTTCAGTCTAGTATTCGAGAATATTTTGTTCGAAAATTGAAATTTTGAAACGTTGCAAGCAAATTTTAAACTTTAAACTTTCGTTTTTCTCGTGGACTACACACTTTAACTTGCCAACAAAGATTCGTCCATTTTCGAAAATTTTAGAATCAATCCAAAAATATGACCATTTCAAGGTCTTTTTTAGAAACCACCATTCCTCGTCCCATTTTCGAACCCTCATGGGATCTCCCAGTTACCCCTAGACACTATTTTTCGTTCTAGATGGATCCCTTCTTGCTTATCTCAAAAAGAACAAGGTTGAAAAACTCGAAAAACTTCGCTTCGTCACCGAATCCGCTGATGGTATTTCATATTTGGAACGATCAAAATGTATACATCGAGATATTGCGGCAAGAAATTGTTTATTATCTGCGAAAAATGTGGGTTCTCAAGTCAATTTCCCTTGTTATCCATTGTCCAATCAATAACCATGATCATATCTCTGAAAATTGCTCCATTTTTTTGGTTTCAAGATTTGAATGCTCACTTTTGAGATACTGGAACGGGTTTCCAGTTTTCAGAATATTTTAGAGTTTTGCCGTCGCGAGTGCAATTGTGAACAATTTCGGTGAAAAATTCGAATGATTCCTGAAATTTTGAAATCTTAAAAAGCACAAAAACATGGGGTGTACATCAAAAACGCCATCATTGGGGTCGGTGGTTGTGAAATCGTAAAAAGAGCCTTCGCCATTTCGAAGTTTGTATTTTGGTGATTCGACAAGAACGTCGTTGATTCTGGAAAATTTTAGGATATAGAGGATATATTGGATCGAACCGGACAGGGCCTTTGATCAGCCTGAATCTGTGAACTTTTTCAAGGGCTGAAAACTCATAAACTGTAATTTTGAAAATCAGTAAAATTGGAGTACATTTCTTCCTTTTTTTTTGTAAAAAATCATGGAAAGCAATTTTTCGTCCTGATTAAGGATTTGTCGGATTTTTGTTAAATCTATTTTGAGAACCTCAGGGCTTGATTTTTACAGTTTTCGTGATTTCTGAGGGCCTATATGATCACTTATAAGAACCAAATTGCTTTTGGACAAAGTTTGAATAACATGTTCCAAAAATACATTTGAAAAACGAGCAGAAAACTGAACTTAGGCCAACTTAGGCCTGAAAAAAAACGTTTTTGGAAACGAGACGGTGTTCAAAATGGGACCTTGTTACACATTTCTCGTTTTCAGGATGTCCTCTTTTTTGAGCCCGATTTTTCTGAACTGGACCGATTTGGAACTACAACCCCACTCGAGAGCTCTCTCGAAAACCTACAATGAATCGCTCTCCATCAATGTTGCTTGAAAATCCCAATTTTCCGAAATTTGACATCTCGGCACAAGACGATATAATATTTCAATTCCAAAACATTGAAAAATTAGAGAAAAAATGAGAAAAATTGGGAATCGCATTATTATTATTATGATAATAATTGAAAATGATAAATAATTGTCATGAGAACACGCCATCACGAAAAAAAATGAATTAAAAATATACTGTATTTAGGAGTTGAAAATTTCGGATTTTGGAATGTCGGCGGATAATGATGATGTGGTGAAGGATGAGACATTGGAAAAGGTTCCTGTTAAATGGTTGGCACCCGAAACGATGCAGGAGAAGATTTATTCGCACAAGACGGATATTTGGTCGTTTGGTGGGTTGTTTTTCATCAAAATTTGGAAAAAATGTGGAGATTTTCGATGAGAAATATGTCATTCGATAGATTTTTGAACGCTGATCAACATAATGTATTCAGATTTTGTGAAATGCGATTCTCGATAAACCAATTTCAGCATCAAAGTTTTAGCTAGAAATTGAGAAAGCCGATTTTGAGGGCTGTAGGGTAATCAAGTATGAAAAAGAACACTGGAATATTTTTTTTCTTCAAAAATCTTAAAATTAGGCTGAAAATTACGAAACACGAAAAGCTTTTGCAAAAAAAAAAAACAGAAAAAAAAACGGAATGAAAACAAGTCCATGTAATATTTTCACGTGTTTTATTTATTGTTTGTCTATCAGTTTTTCATTTCTTTTCGTCGTAGGAGAAAAAATACGAATTTGCTGAAAATGCTGTAATTTTTAATTTTTATGCAAAACAAACTGTCTAGATATTTTCAGGACAAAAAGTAACCCTATAGTATATAGTATACCATCCCATTTTTGTTAGTTTTTGATGGTTTTTGGAGCATTTTTTGTAAATTTCAAGGCTGAAAATTACGTATTGAGGATATCGTTTTGCAAAAATTGATAGCAGATTCGTTTTCAGCGTGTCAAGATCTACAAAATGATATATGTCTCCATTACCTTGTGAGAACTCACTGAGGAGAGAAACTGAAAAAAACCTTTTTAAAAAATGTGTTGAAATTTTGATACCAAAGGTTTTCGGAAATGACCATCATCATGGTGATGTTTATTTTGCACCAAAACGGAGATGTACCCAAGTTTTTTTTTAGGTCCAAAATTAACTGACCAATATACAATTCCGTAATAGTTGCCTTCTCAAGTGTTGGTGTTGAACAATGAATGCCATACCCTTTGTCTGAAAATTTCGTCAAAATCGAGGTCAGTCGATTTCGGACCTAAAATAGGTGAAAACTCGGGTTCATGTTTTTTTTTGGTGAAAAATGAACATCACTATGATGTGTACCATATCCGATAATGTTTGGCATCAATATTTCAACACATTACAAAATTCATCCGACATCGAAACTGCGCGGAGCCAAAACAGAATTCCGGTTCACTGACTTTTTCTAACTGAAACCTTGACTGAAACCCTGACCACATGAAAACCGTGATTTTTCCGAACAGTTAAAAAAACCAACTGGAAAGCCTAGTTGGTCCGAATCGGGCTTTTTTCTTCGAAAATTATGGCCTAATGTGATCTGGCTTTTATGAAGTTTCCAAAAAAGTTATCTCAAACCCGAAAAACCTCATCACTTTCTGATATTCTTCCCTTTTTCCTTAGACATTTGTTGAATAAACAATAAATATGCCAAAGGTGAGAGAGTACGAGACGCAGAGAAAATTATGATTTTATTTTGAGTAACTGAATAGTTCACGTAGATCACGTTTGAAAAAAAAAATTATTTTTTTTTTTCATGGTATTTTTTCTCTTTTTTGCAGGTGTACTTGTTTGGGAGATTTATGCGGATGGAGCTGAGCCATATCCAGGATTGACAAAACTTCAAACTCGTGCAAAGATAATTGTGAATGATTATCGAATGAAAATGCCCGATGGAACACATCCATTGATTGCTGAAATTGTGACTGGAACATGTTGGCAGAAAAGCGCCGATAAGAGAAGTACAATGGATGCGCTACATAAGAAGATTCGCGAATACTATCAGGCTGAATCTAAAAAATGAGAAAATAAATTTTAAAAATTCTCCAAGTTTTGTTTCTTTTGTTTAAAGGCGGTAAACAATAGCACAGAAAATGTCTCATAACGAACAGTCTGCATTTCTGCGTCGAATCTGGTGTGTGCAGAAGGAACGATGCAGTAAACACGCTCATTGACAATTTGTGTTTGTGTGTCTGCCGCGATTCGGTTTTTCTCTGCCTTGTTGCGAAGCCGCGACGCATGTGTGGTTCGCGTCGCGGTCCAAACAAGATTTTTTATTTTCGTTTTTCAAGGTTTTGTTTTTTAGGCCGCGGGTTTTCTTCTTTCTTTTTTTTTGAAAATTTTTTTTTTGAATTTTTTGTTTGAAAGTCTTTAAAAGTTCGAATAGATGCAAAAAAATGTGACTTCACAATTTTTGCGAGAATTTTAGTCAAATAAAAAGAAACTTATTGTTGTGGAAAAACTTTTCGCTTCAAAACCATTTTTTTTCGTTTTGAAAACCAGATTTTCGTTTTGAAAATCAAAAATTAACCAATATTTTTCAAGAAATAAAACATGGAAATCAAATATAAGTTTAAAGTAACGATTTTTCAGTCACTTTTTAGTCGAAAATTGATTTAAAAATTTTAAATGTCGATTTTTCCAACAAGAAAATTTTTGAGTTTTGTTATTTTTTTAAATTTAAAAGTACTTTTCTTAACGTTACTCCAAATCAAATTCAAATTTGAAAAAAACTGCGATTTTTTTCGAAAATAAAACCATAATCAATATGGAAGTTTGAAATTTCAAAATTTTTTTTTAATTTTGATTTTTCCTGACACCTGGTTTGTTCATAACGGTTATTTTGCGTGAAATTTTCCGGTTTCTCCTCGAAGTTTGTCAAATTTTCCAAAAGCGAAGGTTTTGATCATCGAACATTTTGAAATACCTAATTTGGTCTCATTCCGAATTATTGAGCACCATCATACTTTTTCTCTTCTCCGTTTCGCCCACATAAACGTGACCAATCCCATTGTTTTTTGTTCACTAAGTCTTTGACAACCGCGACGCGTCCGTCACACACGTCCTTTTCCTGCCTAATGTCTGACCTCTTCGCTGTGCAAAAGTGCGTCTACTACGCAAACACGTCTCAACACACACATCCTCTCACGGTGTTTTTTCGCTACGTTTGGCCTAGAAACCGACATGGAAGAAAAAAGTGCGGCACACAACATTCGCTCCTCCCCTTTTTTCGACTCCTCCCCTTTCCAGCCTTTTTTCGATGTTTTTTCTACTTCTCTCGGCTTGTAGGAGTTTTCGTCGAAATCGCAATTACATATTTTTAGATATAAGTCTTGCGGTTCGTTTGAGACTAAGATTATGAGGTTTGGTTCAGAAACCATAGACTAGTTCTCAATTGAAAAATACAGGTCTTTGGAAGACATTTTTGAAACATTGCGGTGTTCAGTCCAGTTGCTACTTATTTCTTGAACATCTTTCTGTTTCATTATCTTATCTATACGTTTTTGTAGTCCATATTTTGACGTAAGAAGCCGAGCAAAAAAAAAGAACACACAAAAATTGTGCGGACGAGTGCACATCTCTCTTTTTTTTGGTTTCTTCGGCCAGTAGCGAAACGTAGCGAAAAAATCACCGTGCTCTTCCTCCCTTCCCTTTTTTCCCGCGAATCAATCGAGTAAGAATGAGACAAGCAGACACACATAGAATGTGAAGGAAATAGAGAAACAGGTCTCACAAACTTGGTTACTTGCTCATCTTTTTTCAATTTTTATGAGGAATTTTCTCGATTTTCAAAGTTTGGTTTATTAGGTCATAAATCTCCGAAAAGTTCTTCCATTCTCAAAAATACGAGTTTCGTTCAAAATTTCGCTGTCTCTATGATTTTTTTTTGAGTAATACAGCAAAAAAACTTGAATTTGGCCCAACCTGACTTGATAGATACTTACTTTATGTGAAGTTCGAGTTAGTGATCAATCTTTTGAACAATATCCGAGAGACAGGCGAAAACTTAGAAAGCTATCAAGGGATTGTTGATTCTCAAATACTCGAAATGTGAAGCTCAAACCCAAGAGAATTTCTGTAGTTCTCAATTCTGATTCTTGGTATGAGTTGTAATGAGACGAAGGTTTGGTAGTGGGACCCTCAGGCTCGCTTGATCTCCTCAGGCTTGCTTGGTTCCAAGAAAAATTACTATGTGAGCATGAGTTTGCAACGGTATACAAATGTATTTCAGTTCCTATCCTGTAATATATTCTAAAAAATGATAAAATCACGAAAAAAACAACAATAAACATTCAAGAACCCTTAAAAAATTTATTTTTTCAAAAATATTCACCAGAGATATCTTCCAAAATCCTGTTCATAACTTCTAATATGTTGTCTGAAAATTCTAATAATAACATAACATATATTATTGCAGTTCTATGTTTAAAACATAATCCAATTCCACAAAATATATAAATTATCATTGGAGCGCTTACTATTATTTTAATCAAAAATGTGATTAGCTCACAAAAATTTCACATTAGGTCAATTTCTAATCATTTATTTCTGGGTTCAGTGCTCAGATTTTGAAACAAAGTTTGCCTACCTTTTTTATGTTATTAGTTTGTTTACTTCTCTTTTACACCAACGCCATTTTTTTCAAATCAAAAATTGTTTTTTTTTTCAGAAATACAAAAATTCGTATTCGAATCGGTGAACACATTTGATGTTGTAACAAGAAGATCTGAAGTCAGCTAAAATGGAGGATTTACTTTTTGCTGATTCGTCGAAAGTAAAATTGGAAATTGATGAGGACAATGGATTGTTGTTAGAAAATGATGTCGAAATGAAATCAGGTCTTGAACAAATGATAGAGGAATTAGAGGATGATGATCAGAAAAAGGTAGAGGCTGAAATGCGAATGGCTGATATGATGGAACTGAAAGAGGTTAAAAATCGTAAGAAATTATTGATGAATCAGAAAAGTTCGAGAGAATCAGAAGATCGGGAAAGCAACAGTTCTTCAAAGTGAGTTCAACATAATGAACATTTTATTTTATTTCAAAATTGTTTGACTTTTAGACAAGACGTTGAATATTTGAGAAAAGAAAAGGCCGAACTGAAAACCTTTGGTTTATCATCTCGACCTCGTCGTTCTGTGAATTATGCGAGCATTGAACGAGGAGAAGAAGCGACAGCACAATCTCTTTGCACAGAATTCTCGACTGGAAAAAAACGGGGAAAACGAACAAGAGACGAGTTGGATGACAATTATGATGAATCAGCGCCTGTTGAGAATAAGAAGAAGAAACAGCCAATTTCACACCTAAGACATCATACGGCGAAGTTTATACCGAAGAATACAAAGGTATATTTTTGGAAACTTGATTAAATTCTAAATTGTCATGATACCAAAAGATTTTCACAATATTAAAAAAAAAAAACATGTAACAGCCTTTAAAACTTCAGCTGAAAAATAAAAAGTTCAAATGATTTTTGAAAAAAAATTACGTGATTTTTTCTCTGGATTCAATACAAGTGAATCTGCCTCTGGTATTCTGACCTAATTCCCAATAGGTTCTGTTAATTAAAAAAATAGTTTTCTAAAGCATAACTTTAACAAAAGTTCCAAGCTGAACCCCTATGAAAATCCAATCTTCCCTTTTTTGTTTCTCATTGAAATAATCACAAAACTTGTTTGTATTTCATAAGTTCATTTTTTCCAGTATGAAACAGAGTTGCTCAAAGTTATGCCAAAAATCGACGGAGAACGACCAGCTATCGAACAACGAGCAATTGGAATCGCTATCGATAATATTCCATCAATCCACAAAGCATCTGGAGGATTCCGCCGATTCTTAGCATTTATGAACGATGAACTCATTATGAAACTTTTGTAAGTTCTTTTAGCTTTAATTGTTTGAAAATCAGTATTAATCTTATTTTTCAGAGCATTCGTTGATGAAAACTTTATTGTGGAAGCGGAAAATGAGGAAGAGAAAATGTCAAAAGTTGTCAGACACGCGTGGAATTCACTAGCAAAGAAAGATAAAAAGAAATGGGAGAAACAAGCAAGAGAGGACGCGATTGAATCATTCAAACTTATTGGTGAATCGACACTTCCATTGACTGAAGTTCCATCTGAATCCGCAGCTGAAAGAGTGAGTTTCATTTTCGAAATTTCGTAAAGTTTTTAATATAAATTAATTTTCAGGCCAACAGAAAGAAGCCGGATTACTTGAAAAAGTCAGATTGCTGCTCGATGGCACCGGTTTTCACCAATATTCAAGATGTTGTTTCGCATTATATCGACGCTCATGATTCTGTTCAATTCTATGGATGTCACTTTTGTTATTCGATTTTTACATCAACGAATGCTTTCAGTGCACATTCGTGTGATGAATTTGCAACCTATATGTTGTCTCTGTCGATTGCTGGAGAAGCGATGGAGACAAAAATTGCGTATTTCTTCCTTTCATGCTCGGATTGTGGATTGTGGCTGCCGTTGAGAACGAAAACAGCCGGACAGAAATGCTGGCCATACTTCAGTGCATCGATGCTTGCTCATTCTTGTCGAACACTCGTTCCGGTCATCGTCTATTTCCCCGAAGAAGTCAAAGAAGTCAATCAAGTTCGACTATCATTCAATGTTCTACCACGAGTATTTTGTGGAGTTGAACAAGAATGTAAACCGTGTCAAATTGAATCATTCCCATCGGTTGCGGCTGTCGACGAACATTTCAAAACAGCACATCCGGGTACGATCAGAAAATGTGTGAGATGTGACGAGAGTTTTGGAACTGATTGGGCGTATCGATTACATGCTGTCACCCATTTCAATCCTTCGTTGTTGTTTGCGAATTATTTGAAATATTCTGCAACTTATCATCCACCTCAAAGTTCGTCGAGAAATTTACATTATGGGTTTGACAAGTCGAACTTTGTTGTGGGAGGATTTGATTCAAGTTTTGATGCGATGACATGTGTCGAAAAATATAGATATGATGAATTTGTCGGGGTAAGTACAAAATATTCAAATAAAAACTACGGATATACTATAAAAAATAATTTAAAAAATACATGAGGTTGTTGTTATTGTACATTTTAAAAGGACCCAGTACATCCGATTGATAATTTTCACAAAACTGCACGCTAAAAACTAAACATCGACGTTTCATGCACAAAAAAGATTTTCGAAAACAATCTAGACAGAACCCAACATTCGTTTAGTGATTTTTAACATTTTCAGCCATTCGAAAATGTTGTCAAAACAAAACTTCGTTACGTAATTGAAGAAGGAGCAACTGGTCGTAGTCGAAGCGGAACACCTTCTTCTACCACTTCATCTTCATCAAGTAGTAGTGAGGAAGTTATTTTGAAAAGGGAGGATAGACCTGTTCGCTCTGATCTTGGATATGAAAATGTCGATTTCATTGAAATGTTCGAAGATTCAGAAATACAAGCAGAAGCCAAGAAAAAGTGCAAACAAGTCATCGATACGGTAAGCAAATTATTTTGAAATTTCTTGATATTGAATGTTTTATTTTTTCAGAAATTACCCCGAATGTTTTTGATTGGCGAGAAGTTGAAGAATCCTGAAGCAGTTTTGGAAATGTTAGGATCATGCGAGGAGAAAGAGGTAAACAGAAGAATAATCTTTTTAAAGTTTTATTATTTTTTTCCGTTGCATATAGTAGATTGAGAAAGAATCTTTTCAAAAAAGTTTTTCTTAGTATCGAACGGTAGAGAATCGCGAAGCGAATAATTTAAAAGCAGTCGAGTAGTACTTTCCAGAATTCCGCATTTTTGGAATTGATTGGTCTTTAATACTCGAACATTTATGTTTAGGTTATCGTTAAAGAGTTCGTAAATTTTTCCATTTCAAAATACTCAATTTTTTTGCAGGTTTACAATGATGAAATCGTTGAAGATCCCCTTGCAAGCGACATTTGCGCAAAGTTTCTTCGATCAATATCCCTCCCACTTGCTTCTTGTATAGATCCTCTTAAGGATTTCATGTTGTTCAACAAAATGTGAGTTGTTTCTTTCATCTTAAAACTTTTAATAAAAACCCCCCATTTTTTTCAGCTATTACTATTGTTCGGATTGTCAATGGATCTTTTCGGGTGATATTGATTTACATGATAAGAAATGTGCGGATAATATCATTGAATTGTTCCATCCAACAACGCCTGCATCGAGAGGAATTCGTTGTACTGAAACGGGTTGTGATGAAAAGTTTTGCTCTGTGATATCTCTTCGATGTCATGTTACTCTTCGACATGGAAAATTCATCAATTATGAGACGGCGACTGGTATTGAAAAACGATATGATTTCTCTATAACTGCGTTGTCAAAGTATCATGAAATTTTGAAAAATGACAAAAGAAGTCGAATGGCGAGATTTACTGATGCTGATATTGGAATGCCTGTTGAAGGATTGCTATTGAGGAAAGAAAACTCGAAATTGTTCTCGATTGAGCCGCCGGAAAGAAGCACTAGATTGATTCGACCAGCAGTCGAAGGGCAAACTGGATATGATTGTGTGTTTTGTTGTTATTCGACTCAACATCTCACGCATTTCCAAGTTCATATCGGAAGATATCATTTGATTCCATGTGAACGATGTGGCAAATCATTTGCGAGCAAAGAATCTCATAAAACTCATGTCTGTGATCGTCGATTTGCAAGTGTGAAATATGTTCATGGTCATACAATTTGTGCAAGTTGCCCATTTTGTCAGTCACGTTTCGCTGTCACACTTCTGCATGCTCATATTTTGAAACTACATTATAATCAAATTCGATTTGTCGAAGGATCGAAACAAGTTTATCCAATCGGAGATGATTTGAGGTATGAAAAACCGGAAGCCATCAAACAAGTCTTCCCAATTCGACCTATGGATGTAACAACCATCGGATCACCAAATGGAGCATCAAACGCATCAATGAGAGCAACAGATAGAATGAAAGTTATCAAATAGTGAGTATAAATCTAAATATATTTATATGTTAAATAATTATCCCTTATTTCAGTGATCAACCAACTGGAAACTCTGACGGAGTTCTGGTGAACGGAGCACAATTGGTGGCTCAACCCGCTAATTCGGTACTCTATCAGCCTCCAAGTCGAAATTCAGCCGATCTAAGATTGACATGTTATTTGTGTGAAATGGCGTTTTCATCAACTGCGCAATTGGATGAACATTTGGATAAACATCCTGAAAAATGGACAAAGTGCCCATTCTGTAAGTGATCTAGAAACACGGTCGAGCCGGTTTTTTTTTAAAGTGTCAATGAGTTATTTGCAGGTCAATCTCCAATTCGAGGACATTATGACATGCAAAGACATCTTCTGCATACGCATATGATTCGAACTGTTGCCGCTATGGTTTGCGAATATTGTCAAATTCCTTCGATTCGTTCACCTTGTGCTCATTTGATCTACCAATGTCGTCGTTTACCAAATTGTGGTATTTGTGGAATTCCTGTTCAATCTTATGATACTCATGTTAGTCATATGACCACCCATCATTCGAATGAGCTCAAACGCATTCAATGCTCATTCTGTGCTCAAATATTCATAACAATGACAGAGTTCTATGATCACATCTGCCACTCGAGTGCGAATTTGCAAGCCTGTGCGTGTAGCTCGTCAAAAGTCTTCCAAACGATCAATGATTTTTGTGATCATTACGATGCGGCACACGTTCGACCGAATTTGACTTGTGGAATTTGTCGAAATTCATCCACAACACCGGCTGCTTTTGCCAAACATCGAATGTCACATATGCATGCGGTATCAGCGACATTGTTGAGAAAAGTGTATTTGTTGCCAAAATGGTTGCATCCACCGGCGGCGAGAAGTTCTGTGGCGAGTTGGGGAAGAATGGCAACGACACATCGACAAGTTCAACCTACACCACCAATTGTTGTCACCATTCCGCCATCTTCTTCTGCATCTCCTAGAGTGCTGCCTGTTGCACCGGTTCCAAGAGGTCTTCGATCGGTTACTCAAGTTGTACAACGAAATGGTGCTACTCTCACCGACAAGCTTCAAGCAATGTTCAATAATTCTACTGCTAAAGACGACGATGATGATGATATTGTATTCGAAGGAACAGTTCAATCTTCCAGCAAACCAATATCAATTCCGAGATCTCGTGGAATCACACCTCCGAAGCCTGCAATAATCGTAGATCCATCGGTCAATGCAGCGGTTCGTATTGAATCAAATGACGTGTCAGAAGCCACTGCGGGACAAGGACAACCTGGATATGTTGAAGAAGATGACGATGAAATAGAGTTTGTTTCCGAAGGACAAGGGGCAATGCAGGTTGAAGCGATTCCTATCAAGGAATCTGCTAAAGTAACTGTTGTTGAAGATCCGAATGCAGATGATGACTTGGCAGTTGTTGCAGAAGTTGAAAAGTAAGTTTTGTTATATAAATCAACAAATCAAACTAATTCTCGAATTTTCAGTGTTTCTGGCGTCACGTCATCTACCATTGCCTCAACGTCTCGCGAAAAACGATTCAAATGCGCGAAATGTTCGTTTTCATTCATGACAAAAGCTTCGCTTGTGAAGCATATGGAATCACATAAATCAGATGCCGGAGCCAGCACTTCGCAAGATACATTTGGACTTCCTGTCATTTGTAATGCGTATATTTGTAGAAGTTGTTGTTTGGCTTTTGAATCGAGGAAGAAATATCAGCAACATGTGGTAAGTTTGAAAACAAAAATAGTGATTAGACTCCAGCATACAAGCTGGATGTTCAAATCTCTGCATGCTCTTTTTAATAAGAATGCAAAATTCATCACATCGAAGTTCCCAGAAAAATTCAATATACCGAATCTCCAAATATTATTTATGTTTTTGTAACCAATAAAAAAATTAAAAATCCAAATTACAGGTTATCCATGGTGAAACTCAATTGACTTGTAAGTTATGCAGTGGAATTGCGTTCAACCTTTCCATCATTGCTCAACACGCAAAAGGACACGAGACGAAGAGTGTTTATTATGCATGTGGAAGTTGTAAAACCCGTTTCCACTCGGATGCTCATTTAATGGAACATTTGCACATTCAACACGGTGTTGCATTGTTTTATTTTTGCAAATTGTGTGGATTCGGACATACTAATTTGGACAAAGTATTCATGCATGTCAGAACAAGTCATCAAAGCGATTATGTACGTTTTCAATATTTCTCAAATGATTTTTAATGTTGGTTTTACTTTTAGACAACTGCTCAACGAATTGGTGCTTGTCCTACAACTTTGTTGAATTTCGAGCCGATTGAGCCCAATGATTTTAAGCGAGATTTGAAGGAAGGAAAAGTGAAGTGTTTCGAACCGTCTGACTGTTCACATAGATCTCTACTTGTTTCGAATGATGGATTGGTTTCTTGCACTTCTTGTCATTGTACACAATCGCTTCACTCATTTGTTGCATATAACAAGAAGACGGACGAACCGAATGCATTGGCTTTTAGTTACACAGAACCGAGAAGTGTCAAACATCAAGAGTTTGCTTTCATGAACTTTTTAAGTAAAGTCAACATGGAATTGATGGTTATGAATGGATCGAGTCTTCCGAGAGAACCAGGACAAATGCGAATGCCTGTGTAAGTTTTTAGCTGACAATTGATTGACATCCCATAAAAATTAAGTGCTGGATATTGATCAACCATTGATCCAGCATATCTAGAAAATTAAAAAAATAACCAAAAGCAATTTCAGAACTCGTCAACCTGTGCAAAATTTGCGTGTTGTGAGTGCCGTCCCAGAAACTCGTCAAGGATTCGGAACTCGTATTTTGAGACCAGTTGGATCTGTTGTGAATCCAGCTAATTCGACGAATCCTCCAATGAACATGGCTAGAGTTGTTGGTAAGTTTCTTTGACTTTCGCTATTTTAAATAATATCGGTCTTTTTTTCAGTTACCCGACCGGTTAATCGCCTCGGAAACCCGGCATTACACAATCGTGTTATAACAAATCGAACTCCTGGTGTTGGAATCACTCAAAGACCAATCATCCGCACTGGGGAGGAAATCTCTTTTGGCTCGGATGGAGTTCCAATTGTTGGTGGAAATCGAGACAAATGCACGACTTGCAATCAACTTTTAACGTCACCGTATGATAAAGCAAAGCATCAAATGCATACTAGCATTGAAAACAAGTGGTTCTGCCTCAAATGTGCACATTCGGAGCCATCTGAAATGAAAATGATGGTCCACTATTATAAGGCTCATTTGGCTGAAGTAGTCAGCTCCAATGCCAATGTTCGACCACAGATATTCGATCTAAAGTGTCCACAAATGGGATGTTCTGTTCCACCATTCCAAACTCTCAAAATGTTCGAAAGGCATCTCAAAACGCATAAAGAATTGCTTCCATGCTCATCGGAAATGTGTGAAGCGAGTTTTTGCACCAGTGCAAAACAGTTGGAGCATGATCGAATACATAAAGAGTATGAAGCACAGAATGGATGTGATGCGAATTGTTGTCCGATTTGTGGAACTCTAGATAATTGGACAATGGCCAAAGAGGTAAGTTAGACAAAAAATGAAAAAAAAATTATGGGGTGATGCAGATGCTAAAAAATGTGCGTTTTTTTAAATAAAATACAATGCAGGAACCTTTAAAAAACGTACGTTTAATTCAAAAAAAAGACATTTCCTATGTAAAAAAGAATTAAACGTAATTTTCCTGCATTGTATTTTAATTTAAAAAACGCACATTTTTTAGGCATCTGCATCACCCCATTAGATTTTAAACACTAAAATTACATTATTTCTCTAAATGAAATTCAATTTTTTCAGCCAAACATTCATATAATCTTGTCGCATATCTCTCGCCACGGACTTGACTTTTTCTCAGCATGTCGAATGTGTTTCGAACAATTCCCAGATGATAACAACGTGAGTTTCTTCTATTCCCACAGTGCCCCAATAACTCCTTTGTTTTTCAGTATACCCAATTGATGGCTCATTTCAAGAGACATCATTTGAAAGAATGTGGAGGCAATCAAATGACTTGTGGATGTGGAGAAACAGAGTTGGGAGTTTCGCAATTGAGAGCACATGTCTTTGAAAAGCATACGGTAAGTAGAAAACATGAAATTTTGATTATAGAAACAAAAAGGTTTTTTTTCAGTTCAATATTGTTCGTAAATCTTCGAGCTCACGTTTTGGAGAATTGGTCATCAGAGCGGGTACCCAGTTGGAAAATTATCTTGGAATTAGTCGAAATATCACTGTTCGTGAAGCTATTGCTCAAGGCGTTGAGAGAATAGACTAAAAAGTTTATTATTTTTTATTATTTCCCGGTCACCTCCGTATTTTACCGTCAAACCTTCACCCTATTCTTGGCATATTCTCTTTTTTTCCCCGCATTTTCTCAAGTTCACAATTACTATGGGTTCTTTTTCTGATTTCTAAACTTTCTCTGCCTTTCCGTTTTGTATTATTTTTTTTTTGTTTTTCTTTTTGTAGAAATCAGTTTGTTAAATATTCAATAAAGAGGTAAATTAATAATTTTTCATGTTTGGGAACTCGATGCACGATCGAAACAACTATTGTTTCTCTGTTATATGATAATTTTCAAAATGTAATAGTTGTTGATTTCAAGGTTCCTTTTCGAACTGAGAGCGTGGTTTATATATACTTAGTAAGTTTGAAATTCTAAATTATATTCTGTCAAAAAGCCTGCCAAAATTCATGGATTTTGTTGGAAATTCAACACCAACATTGCTCATATTAGTATCATGTTCTGAGCAGGCTGTTTTTTTTAGCTCTGAATCTACCTGAAAATCCTCGACAATTATCCAGAGCCAAGTTGAAAATAATAAAAATAATGTCTACCGTATTTACTCTATTATAAGGGCCCCTCCAGCTGAAGGGCGCCTCTAATATAAGGGCACTCGGGATAGTTCTGATTTGAGCATTTGAAAAAATATTTATTCATTTTTAGTGTGTCGATTTTGTTGCTAAAGCCCATTAAAGTGATAATTCATTCAGTGTATCATCAAAAACGAAACGGGAACATCTAGGAATAGAGTTTTTCTTTAATAAGAGTTCTAGAAATAATGGGTTGAAAAATATAAGGGCATGCCCTTATATTAGAGAAAATACGGTATCTGACATTTCCAAGATTACTTTGATTCGCGTGAGTCATTTTTTCTTATTTTAGTTGTGAACAGAAATTAGGACCTGTTATTATTCAATGATATGATTTACAATGTCTATAAGCCTAAGTTCCGTCGTTAGCAAAATATCATGATATTACTGATCAAAGAACACCGAGATCTTATTCACTTTTGAATAATGTGATTCATAAGTCAGAAAATACCACGCTCTGATTGCTTATTTGAAGCACTTTTTCAATCTAGGAGGAATCCCTTAGACTTGAACCTGGTAACTCTAGGTACTGAATTACTGTTGTTGCTCAAAATTATCCGTGATATTTTAACAACCGCTGAAAAATCACAACTCTACATTATTCTATGAATTCACCATAAAATTCTCAAAATCGAATTTTATCCATCAACCAACCTCAAAGAGAAGTTTACTATCATACCAATATGTCTACTTTTAAAATTCGTTGTGATGAAATTTGAAATTAGAGGTAACCCGTGATAGTGACAATTTTTTTCAAAATGTTTTCGGTATGTTTTCCATCTGTAAATAATGTTTCTCTCTTCTTCGAGCAGGTTCATAAATCGATAATCATTCAAGGTGGGGTAAAGGGACTCGACAAGTTGCTCTTAAATGAAAGAGCACACCCTTGAGGGTTTTTTACGGAAAAGTCTAGTATTCGAGAAAAAAATGTTCAAAGTTAAAAATTTGGAAACTTTCGACGCTATACGTTAAAAGTTTCCAAATTTCTTTTTTCGAATTTAATTTTCTCAAACACCAGACTTTTCGGTGAAAAATCCAAAATGTGCTCTTTTATTTAAGAGCAACTTGCCGAGTCCCTCTACCCCACCTTTCAGTATTTTATTTTAATTCTTTTTGTTTCAAAATCTTCAAAGGGCAGAGAAATAGTCATAGTAGATTCAATTTCTTTCGACATTGTTCATCTTAGAACAATATCAAAGTAAAAAATATTTTTCTAAGTCTATGAGGATATTTTTTCTTAATTGTTCAATATATCCAACTAGATATTTTGTGGAATCGTACATGCTGAAAGTTGAAGCTAACCCGAAGGTGAAATTCTCCAACGTTCGTCTACCTAAATTTTGTAGGCCTCCAAGTTCATCAAAACAAGTGTTTATGATTTGTTTCCATGATTAACGATATTTTTGATAAGAAGTGAATGCCTAGTTTTTTCCCCCATACAATTGTTCCCTCAAAATTTTTGGTTCTCGGTGTATTTTCAGAAAATCTCTGTCAGAAATCAATGAGAGCAACTCTGTCTAGGTCAAATTCTAGGTTTGAAACCATCACATGTATGACTTTCATATCATTACTGTTTCTTCGAGAATCTGATTTTCAATTGATAAAACTGAGCTTACTGTATTTGTATCTCATCCCAAGATCTATAACTTGCTAGTTCAAACCTGACTAGTTAACATGTTGTATTATTTGTCAGATGATACCCCCACCCGATAATGTTATTCGTCTTTTCTAATGTGATTTTTCGGGTTTCTCTCTCATAAATCAATATTATTCGTATGTCTGGCAGGTGCACACAATTCGCCCTTTTTCCCCATTTTGCTGCTTTTTTCGTCATCCATTTGACATCCAAAATTCAGACTTATATGACCATAATGGATAATTAGAAAGAAGAGAAGAAAGAAAGAAAGAAGGATTAGACAAACACAACAAAAAAGGTCGCGACGCTTTTTCTTTTTCATAAATTCTGTTTTGTCGTTTTTCACACTATTGTTTTCGGGAGAATATTGGTTTACTCCTTCTTCTCACAAAGTGGGGTCGGCAAAAAAAAGAACAAGAAAAATCGACGATGAGCGGGACTTTGAAAGTCTGAGCCAATTTTTTTCGAACTTGGATTTTGGAGTTTTTAGTGTCCAATTGAAGATTACAGCTTTAAATATCCGTATTAATAAAAACTTTACACCTCACTCTCCAAAAATTTGGAAAAATAAAATTATTTTTTGTTGAAAAATCTAGGAAGTTTTCTGGAGCGGGTTAAAGGTGGACTGCGACATAATAGCATGTATTATTTCAAAAAAATTTGGTGTTTTCATTAGAATAATTCCATTCACTGAAAAATTCAAGAAAAGTTGGTGTGGGAGCACCGAAGAAAACAAAATAGAAACCTGTGTCCGCTGTGTCTCAATGGGTCATGTGCGCTCTATCGAAATGTATTATCTTTTATCTCTCATTGTTTTCAACACATACTCACAAATTGTTCGTAATGTTAGGTGTTTGCAGATTTTATTGTACAACGACGCACTTTTGTGGACCATATTTTTAAATTATTTTGCAGCCCACTTTTAATTCTTGAAACCAGAGAAGCAGTTTTTTACACCAATTGTGTTTCTTGTAAGAAGTTAAGTAATGCCAATTTCCGAAGAGCAGTTTAAAATGAGCAACTTTTAAGATGTTCTCAAAGTTTTCAGCGTTGTGAAGCCTCGTTAGCTATTATCCAGAAAGCAATCACTGTCATCCAATTATTGTAGTTTCAATTTCATCACTCAGATTATTCTGAAACACGACTCTGAAACTATTCCGAGGAAAATTTACTGGGTTAATCGGATCCGTAGAAACTAGTTATGACATTGGAATGCCGATAAAACCTCAATTTTCGTTGAAAAAACATGCCTATCAGTGGAGCGCGTATTACCCAAAACATCATGGCTAGCAAAGTCTGAAAATTGCTGAATTTTACTCTTTTTTTGATGCTGAAAACGTCGTGTAAAGTGAAAAAAAAATTGTTTTTATTTCAATTTTTGAAAGTTAGTTTTCTTAAATAACCCCCGATTCCGACCACAACCCCTTTTTCACATGAAAAAAGTGGATTTTTTCGGGTGGTTTGATCCAGCTATATATGATATCAAAACACGCCGAAAATTCCTCTCAAAACTTGACATTATCAATATATTATCGCTTGGTACCTATTAGATGTTGATCTATGGATAGTTTTTTGCGAAGGCGCATTATCATTTCTTCTCTAGAACATCATTTTCTGCATTCTCTGTGTTTTTTCTCGTGTAAATAGTGTAACTAGACCAATTTAAGTGCCTATATTATACAGTAACCCGGCCTATAAGCAAAACTGTTGGCAATTATCAAAATCTTGTTTCAAAATCAAGTTGTGCTCAAAATTGCGCGTCGATTGATAAACGAAGCAGAAAAACAACGTCTACGAGTCCACGACACGAAAATGTTGAAAGCGACGAGGACAAGGGCCAAACACTCTCTCACTCTTCTCATACTACTTTTTGGCCAACATCTCTCGCGTCTCTTCTACTCTCCACACTATTTCTGTCGGTTTCTTCGCTCGCGTCACACACAAATGACCTAAAGAACAGCGGCCAAAGCGTTGGTGGCTGGCTAGAAGAAGACAATATATTTATACATATATATATGTATGCACACACCATCTACGTATCTTACTGAGGGAGAGTAAAAAATAAAAGGGAAAAGAGAATATTAAGATTGCGGAGAGTGAGAGAGATGAGATGAATTTAGCAACCAACCGGGCCTCATCATCTTCTCCTTTTTTCTCCATTCGAAGAAGAAAAAACAACGCCGTTAGGTGGCTCGTCATCTCAAATTGTTGCATTTATTGCTGTTTTTGTGGCTCACAAAACAATTCTAACTTTTTTTTCGGGAGACCCTCTTCAAATCCTTGTCGTAAAGTTGAAGCCGGGCCCGTT
The DNA here is from genome assembly GCA_900536415.3 of Caenorhabditis sp. 38 MB-2015. NCBI lineage: Eukaryota > Metazoa > Nematoda > Chromadorea > Rhabditida > Rhabditidae > Caenorhabditis > Caenorhabditis quiockensis. The sequence continues at coordinate 166,126 of LR548769.1, forward strand.
TTATCTAGACCAAACCCTTTTTCCAATGTTTAGTAAGTTTACTTATCAGCAGAACAATCTATTCACAAACTAATGAAACAATTAATGTTTTGTTCGAGAAGTTTGCAGAAAGTCACGTTTTGTTCTCGACGCGTTTTTAAAAATCAAACTTTTTCAATTAATTTCATTTGGAATGTGGTCCAAAAACGGTCCAAGACCCTATCATTATTGAAATGTTTTTTTGACATTTGTTATCTTGTTTTTCTTTGGTTAATGTTTCTTTGATACTGAACTTTTCTTTTTTTTTTCTCAAGAAGTAAATATTTCGAAATGTTTGCTTGTCATCTTTTTGATCATAATTCCAGTCAGAAGTTCAGAAAAAAAAGAGAAATTCCAAGCTGAAAATTACGAAAAACGGTGTTTATAGTGATTAAAACATGTGCTTGGCCATGTCTCAACTTTAGTTTTTTTTTTTTTTCGTTTTTTGAGTATTTCTATCAACTGAACAATTCTGATACGTGTTCTAGAATGCTCTCCTATTATTTTTTCACCGAATTTACTGGATTTTGAGCCTTGAAGGCTGGAAATACTCATTAGTTGTCGACTCCAAGGAAACCCACAGGACTCTAGAATCTCGTACTTCGTAGATCGTCATGGAGCACAATATGCTGTTTTTTTTTCAAATAAGGTTTTCCTAAGTGCTCGGTTCAGTTTTTGATCTAATTGGTATCTTTGACAAACTCTTCGGAATACCAATAAAATATGATTGGTTTTTTGAAAGAAAGATGGTTCTAAATTTGAAGTGTCATAATTCGATCGACTTCCAAAAAAACAACGAATTTCTCATAATTCTCAAACTCCCAAGTCAGCATTTTCCCTTTTTGCTGACAATTCATTTTCCAAAATATTCAGCTTTTTCTCATTTCTTTTCTATTCCCCTATTTTTCCAAGTTGTAATATTAATACGATTGCTCGTTTTTTTGTCGTCCTCTCGCCACTTCTCTCATTATTAGTTAGTACTAATATTAATATTGATTGACCTAGACACCAAAGTGTGTTTGCAACCTGATGATTCATGGACGCCCGCCACTTTGAATTTGTTATCCCCTTTCCTCTTTTTTTCTTCTTCTTCTTCTTCTTCTTTTTTTTCGTTCTTTTATTGACGCTCATATACTATTTACATCTGTTCTTCTTCTTCTCGAATTGACCCAATCACTTCTTTTTCCCTTGTTTTTTGGCGTTGTTTTGGTATATTTCAGGAGATTTTTCCGTTTTTTTTTTGACTTTTAGGTGATTTATTCTTTGTCGAAAAGTGAAAAATGAGCATCATTATTCAAAGAAACACCTAATTTTCCCAGTTTCTGCTCATTTTTTGTTGCTTATCTTGATGAAAAGGTTATTTAGTTTACTATGATCGAATATAGAGATAAAACTTCATTTTTTCACACACAAAACATATTTTTCAAATAAATTGACTTGACTTTTTGGATTACAGAGCTCAAGTTTATGCTCGAAAACGATATTTTTTCACGAAATGATGAACAAATTTTGATCACATTTTTGTTCTCAACAATTTTGACCTTTTGTTTTTCAAAAACTTGATTTTTTATGTTTAATTTTGAAAAAGCTGCAGTTTTTTCTCGCATTGGGAGACGGCCTGGCCCGACGTTAGAGTGATTTTTATTGGTCCAAAAAAATCTCCGACTTTGTTATTATTATTTTTGGAACTTCATAATGAAAAAATTGAGAGGAGAAATGTTGTCTATCAAAGAAACACTTTTCCAATGGGTAAACCTGTTTTCAAGGTCTGAAACGTCAAATATTTCAGAAAAATAGTAACGATAGAATCTGGAAATCTAGAGTTGAGTTTCAAAAGGCTGAACTTTGAAGTGTTGTCGGGCTTTATTTTTGACTTTTTTCACCGAGTTCTTGATTTTTATGAGTTGAAACGTCTCCAAGTCACATTACAAAGATACTTTCAGCAAATACTGATCGAACTTTTTCCTCCAGATTTCACAAGCAAAAAGTTTTCGATTCTTCCTGTACTTTGACTGGTCAAAAATTCTTAATATCAGTTAAAAAACGCGAAATTCTGAAAATTTATGCAAAATTGGCTAGTTAACTCTTCTGTATCAACCTTCCAACACGTGAGAAGTTATCAATTCCGTATCAAGAAGTGCTCGAAGTATGTTATGCTGAAAAAACTTCAGAAAGTTTTTCTTGGTAGATGATTTACAACTATCCAACAGTAGCATTCTCCCACGAACATTTAAACTGTTCTAGTCTCAAAATGACTCATACATGTTTCGCCCTCTCCCGCTCTTACCCTCCTTCTTCCCCTTCCACTCCTTTTACTCCTTTTTTTTCGTTCAAGGTAATCCCTTTCCTTTTCTTTGTTTCTTTCTATCTATAAAAATCAATTAGTATCGCAACAAAATCGTATAATTAGAAGCTAATTCTGTTATGCCAGTTACTCAGTCAAATCCTCTTTTTCTCACACTTCTTATATTTCATTTTGCAGATATTTCGCCGTATAGTGTCATGAAATAAAAACAATTAAAATATGAATGATCCCAACGCATTTTTACTCATGTTAGCCGCTGCGCAACATCAACAACAACAGCAACAGGCTTTGCAACAACAACAGCAGCAGAAGCAGCAACAAGTACAAAAGCCAAAGAAGAATGAGTCACCGTAAGCCTAATTTCTATATTTTACACCATTCAGTTCCCTGTTATAGTACTTCTACCTCATCAACTCCTTCTACATCCTCTTCAAGCGGAGCTGGTTATCCAACAGAGCAAGAAAAGATGGGTGCAGCAATGACACCGGATGCTATGTTAATGTGGCAGACGATGTTCCAAGCACAACTTGTGCAGCAAATGGCTGCGCAAGCGCAAGCGCAGGCAGCTGCACAAGCAACTGCGGCTGCGAACAAGAAGAAACAAGAGGAGAAAGAGGCGGCGACTGCCGCCGCAGTTGCTGCTGCGCAACAACAACAGCAACAAAATCAGCAGAAGGCACAAATGGAATTGTTGATCAAGAAAATGATGCAACAACAGCAACCGGGTATGATTTTTGAAGGGGTTCTGTAGCTTGTTGAGCTCAATTTCGGCTGCTCGAGTATGCTTATATTCTTGAAAATTGATCTTAAAAAAAACTCGAGAGCACGACCCGATTCAAAATAAAAAACCCGAGCAACTACTCTCTAGTCTTGCCTACTTCATGCCAATTCCGAAACGTTTAGTGGAAACTTTCGCGTGTAAAATGTATCATATATCTAACACTATGTCCTCGCGACTTAATTTTCTAAAAAAAAAACTAACAAGGGATCTTTAAAAAAAAATTTGTATTCCTATAGAGTTCTGCCTCCTGATAATCATGCTATATTTTTTATCCACCGGAAAAATATTGGAAAACTTGTTCTATTTTCCATTTTAGTTGTCTATTCCTGTCATTCTGACCTAACAATGTCTGATTCTCTCATTTATACTCACTATTTCGTCTGATAGATCAAAAGTTTATTTTATCCGATTTGAAGAGAAAAGCGGAATAAACGGTGTAACTTTTTTTCACAAATATTTCCAGCGGATAAAAAACATAGGATAATGATCAGGAGGTCAAAATCTACAAGTGTACAAATTTTGAGAAAAAGTTGGAAGTAACAGCTCGCGAACCTCCTTTGTAAACTTCTCTCAAAAAAAAGTGAACGTGTACTGAAAAATTTCACGTAAAGAATCGCCAAATAAATTATCACGCTACGAAACGGTCTGACCGCCAGGATCACGATTCTTAGAATTATAACCTTATGTCCAAAATTGACGAGATTATTTTCATAGTCTTCAACTCGTAAACAGAACATCAGAACTGTATTCAACGAGCAAAATAACCTCATTATTTTTTTTTGTGTAGTGTCGAAGTTATTGATTTTTTCAGCCAAGGCTTCGACATCCAAGAAAGAATCGACTTCTCCTCAATCTTCCCAATCTTCCTCAAATGCTCTCAAGAATATAGTGGACAATGCAATGTGGCAACTTGTAGCCAGTCAAATGATCCAACAACAGCAACAACAACAAACCAAAATCCAAGAGGAAAAAGAGAAAGAAGCGCTGAAAAAGAAGAAGAAAGAGGCTGAAGTTAAGCAACAAGAACAAATGCTGAAATTACTCATGGCCCAACAATTGATGAAACAACAACAGCAAAAGATCGAACAAGAACATCAGAAGCTGTTGGAAAATGGGAATGGAGTGGATGATGAGAAGAAGAAGGCGCAGATTGCCGAATTCCAGGCGAGAGTACCTTTGCAGTTTGGATGGAAACGACAGACTTGTGTTAGAATGGTGACGACGAGTGGATTAAGAGGAGATGTTATATATTATGCACCATGTGGAAAGAAAATTACCACTTATGCCGAAGTTCAAAGGGTAAGGATTTTTTGGGGAATTTTTAGTGAGAAAACTAAAACTTATATTTGAAAAATAGTATATAATTTATTTTTATCAAAAACCTTAAAGTGAAGCTATATACTCTGAAAAATGGAATCCCTTGAAAAAAAAACACGGTCAGTTTTCAAATTTGTCCTATTTCTTAATGACAAATGTGAAATTTGGTGAACGTGTTTTTGCTATATTTCAAGATTTTTCAATGTAACTTCCGAATCTGAAAATCGTTCACTGGAAATCGAGATTCTCAAAAATGGAAATTCTATTGGTGATCAGAAATTCATTCAACCCAATGTGAACTAGATGAAATGAGCTGCGCTGATATCAATTACCACTTTTATGAGCTTCAAATGAATTTTCGCCATATTTTCAGTATCATAATTCGATTCTACGGATAAAATTACTCTAGAAGAATTCTGTTTTTAGATTTCCGAAAACTTTATCTCGCCAAAATTAGAGCCTCCGCTTAGAGGAGTCCGCTACCTTGTCGAAAAAAGCTTTTGTGACTTTCTAATTTTAAAATTTTTTTTTACCAAATTAGTTTTTTTTTCAGTACCTCAACAAATCTGGAAACACTTTCCTCACTCGAGACAACTTTTTCTTCAATGCCAAAATGATCATCGGCGAGTTCATTGTTCCAAAAAGTGCTGGAGATGAAAAGGAATTCATAAAACTAACAGAAGATGAAATGAACAAAGAACTCACTAAATTGCTATCAATGAAGATTCCCCAACAAACAAGAGAAGAGACTCCGTTTGAAAATGTGCGAGTTGAAAAGAAAGTTGAGGAAAAAATGGAAGTGGAAGTAAAAGATGAACCGGAAGAACTTCTGAATGAAGAAGAATTGAATGAGGATCTATTGGAAGATCATATTCCGCAGTCATTTACTGAAGAACATAAAAGCCGCGAACCGAATGAAGACCTTTATGTGCATGAATTCCGACAATTGCCAGATCTTTCGAGAATTGGAAATCAATGCTTGGATTCTGCTGGATTTGGTGACGCGCTTATGATTCATGAGTTCGTTCAAAATTTTGGAAGTGTTCTTGGAATGGATATGAACAAAGTTATGGGGATTGAAGGATTGTGCGCGGGATTGGCGGGAGATGAAAAACATGCGGATCGATTCTTGTGGTTGGTACGCACTTTGTTACGATTGGCTATGGAATTTCCGGGAATTGATGTTGAGAAACAAAAGTGAGTTTGAAATAGGGGATATCTGGAAAAACCAGGTCTGTGTTTCAAAACAATAGCCATTTTCATGCTAATATTCCTAAATTTCAGTAATACCTCCTGAATATAATGCATATGTTTTTTTTTTAAATTTCATTAAATATTGTGCCGAATCAAGGAATCGAATATAGTCCAATTCAAAATGGACCGAAGAAAGATTCTCCTGAAACGGACCTGATCATATTTTTCTTGAATAATACCCAAAAATTGGACCGAAACACTTCTCAGAAATTCGGACCATGAAGGTGTTAATGAAATGCCTGAGAATAGTAAAATTGATCCAAAAATAGGGCAAGATCTTTTTATCTGATTTTTCAGTTTCTGTAATATCATCAAGAAAACCTATAAACTTACTCACAATTTTCCAGAAGTCGATTCGGAGAAGGCGCAGGAGATCTTGGTTTGGATCGAGAGAATTTTAGTGAAGTAATGCGATTGTTCCTTGATAACCGGTCTGGAAAAGGTCCACAACTTGCCGCATATCTCGATAAATCAACATTCCTCGAACTTTCCGGTGAGAAAAAGGCCGAAATTCTAGCTTTTATTTGTGATGAACTCGTTTGCTCGAAAAATGTGATAAATGAAATTGATCGAAATTTGGAAGAAATATCGAGATTGAAGGGAGAAAAATGGATGAGAGAAGGAAAAGCGAGAGCATTGAGAAGTGCGGCACAAATAAAAAGAAGCGGAGGAGGAACGAGTACTGTAGATACTGTAGAAGAGGAGATGATTGATGTTGGAAGACCGTTGACACCGCCGAATGAGCAGAAAGAAAAGTCGAAAAAAGTGACACCGGGACTAGGACAATGTGAAGTATTATCAAGGGAAGAGGAATCGATGACAGTTGAGCAAATGGAGCAGAATATTGGAGAATTGCAGAATGAATCAGCACAATTGAACAAGAAAATTCATGATACCAATTTGCGGATTAGATCGTATCCATTTGGATATGACAGGTTAGCATTAAAGGATATTGAAAATCACCAAACGGTTCAGGTTTTTGAACAAAAGTCAACGATTTTTCATTTAAAAATTTCGAAAAATCCAAAAACGGTCGAAGAATTTACTTTTTGGCTGTACACGCAGATCCCGGCCTCGATCAGGATTTTTCATTGTTCGAATTTTTTTTTAAAGTTTCAAAAGAATAAAAATATAGAATAATATTCTTCAAAACAAAGATTACTACTAAAAAATTCGAATTTTATTATCTGTTTTGGAAAAAAAATTCCGGTCGGTCCTGGCCCGATGTGATCAACTAAACAAAACCCTAATCTTATCCCGTTGAAGATACTGTAATTACTCATTTTATTCTCACAATTTTCCTGAAATTTCTCAGCAAAACACTTTTCTCGGCTCAATTTTGTCAAAATCAAGTTTTTTTAGATTCCATCGTCAATACTGGATTCTCGCTCACACTCCCTCGATTGTCATCGAGTCCATTGCCAGTGGTTCGAAACACAATCCAGCCTGTAATGTTCATGAAATTGCCGCCAAAGATCCGCCACCAATTACACCATCGGAATATGTGGATGATGACGTCGTCGCTTGTGTTGAGGATTTGATTGATGAAACAATTCTACAACGAGCAAAAGCGGATAAAGTGCTCCGAAAAAGATATCGAAGAGTGGATAATAAGTGGAAAAGAGGATGGTGGACTGTTGATTCGACGTATGTTTTTCTGGTGAAGAAATAGGGAGAATTATAGTGTTTTTTTATAGGAAACAATTAGATGCGTTGAGAACATCGTTACATGGAAGAGGGCTCAGAGAAAGATGTTTGCATAGATTGTTGACGAAACCATGGTTCTTGAATGAACTCAAATATGGAACAAGTGAGTGTGAAAAGGGACCTTGAAGTCATAGTTAGCAGACCAAAATCTATTCGCAAACCCAGCTTTTGCTAAAATTTGAACTCTGAATTGTGTCTGCCCGTGGTAGGACAGATATTACTGGATTTATCCCAAGTTTTACCGGATTTGCTCTGAAAATATCCTGTGCTGAAATTCAACGTTACGGTAACCAGTGGATTTTGGACACTATCAGTAAAAGCTGACGTTTCAATTCTCAGAACCAGACGACGATTGAATCCTATTCCGATGTTTGTCTATCTAGTTGAGATCAGAGAAAATTCTGACCTGAAACTAATATAGGTTTTTTAGTTATCAAAAAACCGTGAAAATTGTAAACTCCAGGGAATTATTGAACCCGTTTTCAAATAGTTGTTAAATTTTTTGCGATATTCTGGTTCTGAATCAGATTCTCAGTATAAAAATATAGATATGAACACTAGTAAACTATTCACTGATAAATCATAAATAGCATTACAGAATCCCCTTATGTGTTTTTTATGTATTCAATTGTATTTGTTTTCGACAAATAAAAAAATCATATAAAATATCCAATAAAATAAAAAAAAATGGGAAAATATTTAAATTATTTTTATGGCTTTGGGAAAAAATATTTGCATAGTACAAAGTTCACATTCAAATATTGCAGAGAACAATAAACTTGAAATACCTCAACTAATTTATTTCAGTTACCTTGGACCCAGTTGAGGGATTAATCGACCAATCCAAAATCCAAAACGATTCTTGGCGTCGAATCGAATCAGCTACGAATCAACTCATCAAGAGAATCTACACGTCTGATATCTCAAAAGAACCAGAAACTCAAAATGGAAATGTGAAACCACTTGTCACACCGGCTTCGATGTCTTTGTCTCAAGTTGTGCGAGATGATATTGATTGGTCAACTTATGAGGAAAACATAGAAAAAATTGAGAATCGCGAGCTTATGCAACAACGAATCGCTGGGATTGTTGATATTGTTAACGCGAAATTCTGGAGAAATGGAAGTGAGAAAAAGTTGGAAGAATGGAAGGAGTGGATAATGAAAGAAGAGACGACGACGAGTCAATTGATGGCCGGATTACAGATTTTGGAATCAATGATTTGTTGGGAGAAATCGCCGAGAGAAGCACTTTGTCAATTGTGTAAATCGCAAGATGGTGATGAGATGTTGGTGTGTGATGGGTGTGAAACTGGATGCCATATGGAGTGCTTTAGAGTAAGTTTTAGGGCAGAAAATCTGGAAAATGGGTGAAAATAACTCCGGTGGGTGTTTCTTTCGAAAAAAAAAAATCGTATCTAGCTAAACTACTATATTTTCACACATCGAATCATCAAAAAAAAAATTAGTAGATTCTGAGATGGACCTGAGAACCGCAAAATAGGACTTTTTAAATTTTATCTCTGATTCTTTGGGGGTGAGCCTGGATAACAGTAGTCACCAATCTTGCGATTAGGCTACCATTTTTTCGGGATTATAAGGGATGTACCATAAGGCACGGGGTCATCATAATCAGTTCTCAGAAAAGCTAAGCGTCAAACTGATTGAGTCATCTATCAGGTATATCTGCAAGTTATGCTTCCTGTCCGCAGAATCATTGGTAAATAATGATTGCAAGACAACAGGTAACATTGCCGACTGTTTCCGATACAAGCCCTTTCCCATTGTTCCAGTCAAACCAGGATTCCTCCTAATGGTGCACCCGTCGTACCGTAAAAATTCTCAAAAACTCAAGCCTATTTTTCATTTTTAGAGATTTTCTGTAAAAAATTTATTGAGAGTTCTAGAATATGAGAGGTAGTTTTTTTTACAAAACAATCATTTTCAAAAAAAAAATCTCGTGACGAATTCTCAACATTATGCATATTATTTCACATTTTCTGGATTTTATTGTGGAAAAAAAATTTCCTATCATATCACGACAAAGCCTTTGTTAAAAATTGAAAAATCTATGTTTTCACACACAACAAGAAATTACGTTCAGAAAATTTCGAAAAACTTGAAAATTCTATCCAGTCTGATTTTCCAGGTTCTAATTTTTATATGGGTCAGATTCAGTTTGGACTTTCAGGCCTAACTATATGAGATTTACTTTTAGACCTGATTTAATTGGATAAATCATAAGATGTATTTCCTTATTTTCAGCCGGTTATGAAGTCTGTGCCGAATGGAGATTGGTATTGTCCTCGATGTAAAGAAGAACGAAACGGAAAGAAGATTTGTATGTTCTGCAGCAAAGAAGCAAAAGACAAAGAACCTCTCTACTTCTGCCAAAGATGTGCTCTTCACACACATTTGGATTGTGCAAATGATGGACCAACAAACTCGAAAGAGCCAACTGATCCCGAAAATTATACATGTCCAAATTGTATTGATGTCAAAACTATGCGATTCGTCAAACCAATCATTTTCCGTAGTGAATCTGAAGATCGAGAAATTGTCGATTCTTCGGCAAAAGTTGATGATTCAGAAGATGTTGAGAATGGCAAAAAGCGAAAAGCACCGGCGATGAGTTTGCCGATTCAACAAGTCCATGAAATGTGTTCAATTATTCTGGATGATTTGACGGAACAATCAACGGCTGGACCGTTTTTGGAACCTGTCAATTTGAAAGTTGTACCGGGATATCGAAAGATTATCACAACTCCGATGGATTTGTCGACTGTCAAAAAGAGGAATTCGAATTATCAGTAAGTTTTGGAAGGTTTTTTGCTGAAAAAGTGGATCTTTGCAGGTATGAAACGCTTGACGAGTTTGCTGCGGATATTCAACTCATTTTTGATAATTGCAAAACTTTCAATTTGGATGATTCACCGGTTGGACAAGCTGGTAAGTTGGGGATTCTGGGACAAAAAAAACATTTTAAATTTTTTTTGAGTCACGAATCTGAAAAACTTGAAAAATTCCAGTCAAGTGTAAGATATTCATGTCTAAATATTCCCCGTGTCATCAATTTTGTGATCTTGATCCTGATCAGAAAATTTTGAAAATTGAACAAGACCGTTTCTTGAACTTTTGAACATTAGAAGATTGTTTTTTTTTCTGAGTTTTTTGATAAGACCATAATTCCATTTTTTTTTCTTCACAAAAATGTCATCTTTTTTGAAAATGATTCCTATCTTTGCTAACTTGAAAAATAAATCGTCAGCAGAAATGTTTTATCGTTTTTCTTTTGTAGAGAAAGACGCGTGGGTTCAGATCCGAAAAACAGAACAGCAAAGTAATATTTTTCTTTCAGGTATTAATTTGTCGAAATTTTTCCAAAAACGATGGAAACAATTGAAAACGTCATATACAAAACGGTCAAAACGACAACGTCTTCACTGAAAAAAACACAACAACAACAACACGGGAGTCAAAAATTTTTTGTTTCTTTTCATTTTTTGATTACATTTACGTGTCCCTATTTCTCATTCTATTTGCCCCTTTGTTTTATAACATTCGTTCATTTTTTGATAAACTGTAAATAGAAATTACTCGAAATATATTCTCGAAATGGCTGGTTTTTTAGGATGTAAGTCATTTTTGGTTTTTGATCTACCCGCGCGGGAAAGAATTTTTAAAAATCACAATTTCTCCGATCAAACGTTCACTTCCGTCTTCTTTTTCTTTTCTCGATATTTTTCCACTTATCATTTTTCATATATTTTTATGTGTAAAAACTTATCAATTTTACCCAAAAAGTAGTAAAAGTGATAATAAATTGAGATTTCTCTCTATTTTTGACCAGAATTTTCGACAATTTTGGAAGAAGAGACCAAGCGGTTCACGAGTTTGGGAGTTTCAAGGGACATAGTGGGTTACTGTAGGAGTGTTACCATGTTTTTCAAAAAATACTGAAGTTCACAGAAAGTTGTGCACTCACTGCATTTTTCCCGCATTTTCGAAAATATACAAAACTGAAACGTGTACCTTTGAACTACGGAATTTTTCGAATTAAAAATTACCATTGAAATTTGCGTGCCGTTTTTCCCCGCATTTTCGAAAATCTTTTTTTTTCTAAAAAAAAGTTCTCAGTTTCTGTTAAATATTTACCACGTGGCAAAATGGATAAAAGGTGTTGAAAGTAAATAACTTTCCCCGCCCGAACTCTTTTCTCTTTTCATTTTTTGAGCAAATAAATATGAAACAATGACGCAAATCAGAAGCAACTATAAGTAGTTGATGATGTCATTCGCACAATTTTCAAGGTTTTGTTGTTTCTGAAATTGTTGGGTATCATCGTTTACGCGCCGTGACCGCCAAAACTCGCCAATCAATCATTTTCGGGGCGTACCACGTGCAATTATTAGGCCCCGCCCATTTTCGCGTATCGTGGAAGTGTATAAATAGGCAACGGGAAGATGGAATGGTTTTTTGGTTTTTCGTAAATTTGATGATTAGTAGGTTGTAGGTAGGAACTAACTGTCTCTTTGTCACTGACAGACGCAATTGGTTTCTTTGCGCATAGGTGGTTATTGTGGCCGCCTGTCGGCTCTCGCGAATGGGCGAATCGGTCCGTTTGGAAAAAAGGGAGAACCGGACCGGACTGGTTGGCCTTTTTTTCATAAAATTCAGAATTTTTCCTTTTTTTCAGTGTTTGTACAAATTCACTTGAAGTTCGAGTAGATAAAAAAGACAGTTTTTTTTCAGTTTCATGAAAAATTGTAATTTTTCCAAGTAAAACTCAACAAAACTTTTCAAACTGAAATCTGATAATCATTTTTCGAGAAAAAAAAGAATTTTGTCTCAATTTTTAGGAAAAACGGCCTAGGGCGCGGTTTTTTGGACCGCTTTGGAAAAAAAAAAATAGGCCGGCCCAAAAAGACATGTGATACTCAACTTTTGATGGAAATTTGTGTATATACCAAGTAGACCCTCCTGATCACGATCCCGTTGTCCAAATTTCTCAAAAACTCCCCAAAAAGGTTATGTGCCTTTGTGAATTCTCGTTTTCGACATGTTCGTTGCATGTTTTTGATGTTTTTATCTTATCAGATGTGAATTTGTCATGTAGACTGTGTTTTCCGGAACGATTTTTGAAGCAAAAACACTTAGTGCTCTTGTATTTTCGGAAGGACACACGGGGATAGTGATGTGACCGTTTTCGATTGTTTTGGTGAGGTTCAATCTGTGGTTTCAAAATGTGCTGGAATAGCTTTTTCATTAAATTTGCTATCTATTGGTGTGAGTTTGGTCTCAAATAACCCAGTAGAACGGTCGAAAACGATGAAAACAAAAAAGTTTCGAAAGGGGAGGAGTTTATTTGGAATTCGATTTGATATTTTCACACATTTTCATCAAAAGTTGAATGCCAAACCGAAAAATAAGGTTCATATTGGATGTTTTTGGTGTTCATCTTCCTTTATACTAGCACATTCGTATAGTTTGGAGTTGTTTTTTCCATAATCAAATTAATTAATAGTGATTCCCATACGCATGGGCTATGGGAATACGATTCTCTCAATTTTTCATGATATTTATTTTAATGATATGAGAGTCAGCTCCTATAAAAGGTCGAGTTTCGCTATAATCAAATTTTCTTTTTTTTTTCAGAAAAGCGCGAGAAATTGAGCAAGCTCTTGCTCTTTTTTGCCCCCTTGGCAACTTTATCGATTTTCAGTTAGAAGAGAGAGTCCCATAGTTTTCACATATTTTCATGTGTTTTTTGTTTGTGTTGAATATTTCTACCCTACAAAAAACAACTATTATTTATATCTCAGCAAAAAAAAACATGTTTATTTCTCATGATATTCTCATTTTGGCATTTAAAAGGAACTATCGAAAAAACATATTTTGGTTATTTTTTCAGACTTATTATCACATTTTTCTCCGACTGTTATCTCTGTGGAAAAATTAAAAATGGCAACAACAACAACTAATGGAGTCGAAAAACGGAACAAATACTTTGAGAATTCGAAGGATGATTTTTTGTATCATTTTGGATTTGGAGTTAGCACACTGGATCTTCCGGAGGTTTTCGGTGATACGAAAGTGAGTTTTGGGAAGGGATGTGGCGAAATATGATTGACAAAATGTGCTTTATTGATAATTTGAAGGTTTTTGATATCAGAATCGGACTTTGCTGCCCAAAAAGTAATCATAACTTTTAAAAATTTGAAATGGATGATAATAATAATCTCTCGAAAAAACGTTTTCAAAATGATTTCAAACAAAAAAACCGGACTTGAATGAAATGACTCAAAATGATCGGTCTCTAAAAAAGCCCGACATGGCCTCTTTAGCTAATTCCCGAAAAAAAACACGGATATGATTTTTCCACTGAAAAAGTCGGTCAGTGTTGGGAATAGCCCGATCTAGTCCGGGCCTATCAAAAACATCCCAAAATCTCATTTTTGTTGTCAACTTTCCTGATGTACTTTGACTTTTAGCAACTAAAGTACAACACCAAAATTGTTATTCTATGTCATATGTGATATTTTGTTATTCAATCAAGTCAGCATAACATACATGTACTTTGGACCAGGGCGAAAATGAGAAAATATTTTCTGAGTTAAGTGGACAAGTTGATTTGAGTTTTTTTGGCCGTAGAACCCGATTCTGATATTTAAACAACCTGAAAATTAGTTTCGGATCGAAAAAACTTGAAATTCTCATTTTTTGCATTTCGTTTTTGAGCAAGCTTACCCGGGCTGAGTAGGAAAGAGAAAAAATTCTAATTTTCTCATGGTTTTTGGATATGAAGATCTGTTTTACCTTGATTTTTGCCTCTTCTATCCTAAAATAGTGGATAGATCGGGACAGGTCTAATTTTCAGCAAACCAAGTCAGCCTATTCTAACAAATTGAGGCCTTCGGGTCTCATCAAATGGTCCAAATTACATCTCTGTTTTGAAATGTCTCTAATAATACCTAATTATTGCAGTTTGTGTGCACTGGCGGATCTCCTGGTCGATTCAAATTGTATGCGGAATGGTTTGCCAAGGAGTGTGGTATCGCTTGCAGCGATAATCTCTCAAAATCGGACCGATTTGTGATATACAAAACTGGACCGGTTTGTTGGATCAATGTGAGTTACCCTTTCTCCTCCCGATATTAAACCTTCAAATTTGATTATTTTCAGCATGGAATGGGAACTCCATCGCTTAGTATTATGCTTATTGAGGCGCTCAAATTGATGCATCATGCGAAAGCGGAAAATGTTCGATTTATTCGGCTGGGAACATCGGGAGGAGTCGGAGTCGAACCGGGAACTGTTGTTGTGACAACAGAGGCGATGAATGCAGAGCTGACTGATAAACATGTACAAGTTATTGCCGGAAAACGGATTGAACGGCCAACTCAGCTCGATGAGCAACTTCGCATCGATTTGTGCGAACTCGCCGCGGCGAAAAATATCCCGGTGGTGACTGGAAAAACAATGTGTGCCGACGATTTCTACGAGGGACAAATGCGGCTCGATGGATATTTTTGCGATTATAAAGAGGAGGACAAGTTCGAGTTCCTCAACAAGTTGTATTCATTAGGAGTTCGGAATATCGAAATGGAATCGACTTGTTTTGCGAGTTTTACTCATCGAGCTGGGTTTAAATGTGAGTTTGATGGGGGTAGGGAAGGTTACAAGGGAATGGTTCGTTTTGCGTGGTTTTTGGAATCATTTTTAGAAATAGTTAGGCGAAAAATAGCTCTAAGTTTTTTCAATTCGAAAATATATCTTGTTGATCGATTAGAGGCTTTCTTATTTTCTTTCATTTCCAGTCAGTTTGTGATTTTCAAAATTCTGTTAGGATTAGGTTAATATCGTCAATGTTTTGTCTTGAAGAATTGTTTTTGTTTTCACATTTCAACCGATAATAGTTTCAAAATCATAATACCAGAATGTTTTTCATGACTTTAGGGTTTTAGAAACTGTGAATCACTGAACAAGATGCTGATAGTCTTCTACGCTTTTATTGAAAAAAATTTTTAGGCTGAAATTGTTCAGGTTGCCTGGGTAGAAAGTTATATTTTTGTGAATTGGGAGAAGCAGAAAGTCTATCAATTGTTGTTTGGCAAAACCAAAATTGAGATACGTAAAATCGATTTTAAAAAATTTGAATTTTTTCAGAAATCTTGATAGCAAAACTGATTTTATGAGTTGATCAAAGTTTTAAAATTATTTGAATTTTAATTTTACCTTGTAATTTTTCCTTTTTCCTTACCTTGTTTTTGATCCTTTCGAAAATGTTCGTTTTTCAGCCGCCATAGTTTGTGTGACTTTGTTGAATCGGATGAACGGAGATCAAGTGAAAATCGAGAAAGAACAATATATCGAATACGAAGAGAGACCATTCAGATTGGTAACTGCTTTGATAAGAAAACAATTAGGACTTTAATTAGGCAACAAATGAGTTTATTGTAAATATTAAAATTATGAATATTTCATTGTTTGCTAAATATTGATTTACCATATAACATGTTCATTTTAAATGTGAAATCCAATAGGAGGGATAATGGAAGGATATGAACAAAAAAGGTGATTAAATTAGTGCAAAAAAGAAAATGAAAACATTGCAATAAACAACACTGTTAATAAAACATGGAGAAATAATGATATGAATAATTTTACATGTATGATGATATTTTTTGGGAAAATATTTTACAGATGAGGAGTACGGTACTTGGAGAATTGGGTTTGGTTGGTTGAATTGTGAGTGGAACTAACCAAATACATATTTTTGTCTTTGCGTGGGCGACGTTCTGGTTTGCCAGTTGGAAGAAGTGAATGATTGGTGCCGGAGTGAAGACGATGAGAACAGGACTGAGAAGAATTGTACTTGGAAATGTTTTAAGAGGAAAAACTTACTGAGCAATAGTATTGTCGACATGGTTTATCCTTGCAGTAGTTACTCTTGTTCCCATACATCCGTTCTCTTTTCAATGTCAATCTTGTTCTCACTGTGACATCGATCGGTTGCTCTGTCGGTGTTATTCCCAAAAATGGTTGTCGAATCATCAACGCCCAATAATCTGGTCCGAGCTGATATTCGACTCCATTGTACCAGACAGTTCTGAAAATTATAATTGTTTCTATTTTCATAAGTATATTCAAAAAGGAAAGAAACTTACTTTGGGTTTTTGTCGAGTTTGAACTGTCTCGTGGCTTTCAGAAATTCGGCACATCCCTTTTGCAAATCCTTGATTTCAGAATCGTCGAATCCATCGGTTTCGTTTTCGGGAACACCGTTTTCAGAGAAAGCCACGAATTCGTAGTCGATTTGTCTTGTTCTTCCTGTGAATGGTCCATCGTATCCCCATATATCGAATTGTTTAACATCTCCAAGTCTTCTTTGATTCGAATCAGTCAGATGTTGGATAATATCGATGAATGGGTTAAACCAAAGACCTCCACATTGATCACAACCCGCATTCTCCATGACATATGGTTTGATTTCGATTTGAGTTTTGCTTGAGTCGATGTTATTGAATTTCAAATATTTGCGTTCCAGAGCCATGTTGAATGATGAATCTTTATCGAAGACAACTCTAGCTGCTCCTTTTGGATAACCATAATCTTGATCAAGGTCGATGGTGACGAGGAGCACTTTACCGAATTCGTTGAACATTTGAGCGATTTCTTCAGCGGTTACAATTCTTGGAAGTCCGCCGACGAAAACAGTTCGATGAATATCGATAACTTTTTTGTCGCGAGCATCTGGATGGATGTAGAATGCGTTACGAAGGAACCATGGGCGAATTTGGATCTGGAAAATGTTTTTCGTTTGAAAAAAAAAAAACAAAATTTAAAAACTGTGCGTACACCGTCTGTACACCGTGTCGAAAAATTGCACAATTGTTGATTAACATTTTTTTTCAAAACAAAACGTCGAAACTTGTTCTTTCAAGCTCACTGTCCGTTTAGATGTTTTTAGGGAAAAAAATAGCAAATGATGAAACTGGAGATATCGTCTCAATCAAATTTGAAGACAATTATTGGAAAACAGGTATATTTAAAATTTTGAAATATATATTTTGTAGAGTATTTCAACCTTAGAAATTATTTCTCACATCAATAACTCGATGCATTTTTAGTTTTATCATAAAAATTAAGAACTTACGACATCATTTTGAGTATCTGGAACTTTGACGTAGTATACATTGTTGGCTGGATTCATACATTCAGCCATCAACTTCAAAACCGATTCTTCCGATGAATAAACCAAGAACAAATAAGAATACGAAGTGACAATACTTTTCCGGTTCATACTTCCATTCTTGCTCATTTTAACCGGCCAATCAACAAAAACATCTCCAAATTTCGCGAAAAAGTTGTTGATTTTGCTTCGCTCCATTGATTGACTAATCCCTCCAACGAATACTTTGTTCGATACAATTCTGGGTTTTGTCTCATCTCTTGATGTTTTTACCAATGTGTGAACTGTATCAGCCGAATAGATCTTCTTGTTTTCCTCTTCTTGGAAATGTTGAAAATGTTTGTTATGATCAACAAGATTGTCGAAGAGAACTTGATTCTCATAATCGGTTCGTAAGTATTTCGGGATATCAAAGTCGCATGGAGATGGAGTAGATTCCAGCAAACTGTACATGCTCAACGCTAAAAAAAAAACAAATTTTTCAACTTCAGTTTCATTTAATGGTATTGTGACTACGAAAAAATTAGAGAGTGGCCTAGAAAATGCAAAATGGCCTAGAAAACGCAAGAACCTATTTTTCAATGATATTTTTCAAAAAGTACTGTATTATTTGCATTTCTAGGCCATATTGGTTGCTCTTCCAATGGTCTAATAATTTTAACCCTTCAATAGCAAAGAAATGTTTTTATGTCAAAATGGAGGTATTCAAAGAAAATATTTCATCTTTTGAGACTCTAATTAAGAATGAGTGACCAAATTTTGTCAAATGAGTCTTAATTTTTTAATTGAGTTTTTTTTTCACTAGTGTTCGAATTGGTTATTTAGCACCAAAAGAAACCCTCAAACATTTATTTTTGACAAAATTTGAGCTAATTTTCGGAATGAAACAAAGAGAAAACAAGTCAAAAAATGTCGAAAATTTTCAAAATGAAAACGTAATCAAAACATTAAAAAAAAAACTAATGACTTCGCCCCTCAAGACCCCCAAATGACATTTTCTATGAAAAGCTCATATCTTTCCGACCTCAAAACATTCCCTTATCAGTTCAACTCACAATTACCACTGCTCAAACTACGCGATTCGGATGCTGGTGGAGTCATACAAACCGCTTCGAGATTCGCCGAAGCCTCTCTTTGTGATGCATAATGAGCCGCCATCAAAGCACTATCATTGAGCATCAATTTCTTGTGAATCGCATGCCAAGTTTGCAATGAATTCCATCCATCTTGGGTCAATGCTTGTTGAATTTGTGGACTATATGAATGTTTTTGTTGTTGTTGTTGTTGAGCAAGTTGTTGATAGCGGAGCAAGTTTTCATAGCTCGGGTAGTCGTTGTTGTTGTTGCTGAAAAAAACATGTTTTTCCTACGGAAATGGAATGGACCACCCACGAAGAAAACTAACTTTTTCTCTTGAAACTCGACTAAAAAGTGGAACTGATCAAGATTTTTCACGTATTTAAGTCACGCGGAACATTCCCCAGATTTGAAATAGTTTTTTGTTAAAAAATACAAAAAAAAAAAACAAAAAAGGACCACCCATAGAGAAAATAGCTGAAACCGAAAAAAACTCACACATTCAACTGATGAGCATGATTTTTGCACACTCTCCGGAATTTTTCCTGATGTCCCAAACTTCCACTATTCATCTTGAAACACTGAAAACGTGACACAACTTTGAAAATGGCCTAAATTCGCGTTTCGAAAATGAAAAAAGGCGGCACACAGTAATTCTTCGTGGGTGGTCTAATTAATCGACAGGGCGACGTTGTGTGTTTAAGAGGAAAATGGAGGGAATTTAAATTTCAGTTTGTTTACAATGGGTTTAAGCTCAAAATAGAACATTTCTAGGATATTTTGATACGTAGAAAGCGATTATGATGTTGAAAACATGATGAAATTCCATTTTTAGTGAGAATTATTAATTTTCGGCCAGTTTTCCCTAGGAAATTGTTCATTCCGTGTTTTTTTGGCGATTTTCGAATACGTAGAAACATATTTTTATTTTGATTTCTCAAATAAATATGGCAAACAAGCAAAAA
The DNA here is from genome assembly GCA_900536415.3 of Caenorhabditis sp. 38 MB-2015. Taxonomy (NCBI): domain Eukaryota; kingdom Metazoa; phylum Nematoda; class Chromadorea; order Rhabditida; family Rhabditidae; genus Caenorhabditis; species Caenorhabditis quiockensis. The sequence goes on from LR548769.1 coordinate 185,740, forward strand.
AAAAATTTAATCAGATCATTTTGGAACAAAATAAAAAAATCAATAATAAAAATAATACTACTGTACATTTGATTAGCACCATTTGCTGCTTCAGAAGAGATCAAAATAAGGAGAAAAAAGCGAAAAATGAGCAAAAAAAGAGAAAAAAGCATGGTGCACATTGAATTATATCATAAAAAGGAGAAGAAGTGCAACCCTGAATTTGGTGGTGGTGGGAAAATTAATCGGAATCGGTGGAGTGTCGTTTGAGATCGGTGAAGACTTCGGTGAAAAAAGTGGACGATGAATTGAGACGAAGCATCTTCTCACTATGTGATGTTATCATTGAAACACATCGAGACCAGAATGCATTTCGATCCTAAATAAAAAAATCGATAAATTCTGGGAAAACAGGGGGAAAAGCTCACCGTTTCAATCAAAAATGGCTTGAGAGGATACGAAATTTCATTACCCATATAGGAATAGGAGACATATAAACAGCTGAGAATCCAGGCATGAAGTTCTTGAAGTGTCACAATGGAATTGCGCTCAACTGAAAAAATCAGAAGGTTTTTGAAGGGGGAAGAGGAGCTGGAAGGGGCGAGATGTACTTTGGCATAAGGTTCTCGGATACTCTGACTGCGAATATGATATTGATCAGTTGTAAATCTAGCACTGGGTTACTGTAGTTCCAGTTTTCTCACTTGAAAATAGGCTTCCCGGAATTTTGAAACCGTGAAATAAAATTGTTCAATGAGGTAATTTTATACGTAAAATTCGAATTTGACATTGGAAATCAACCTAAATTTCACTTTCAGTACAAAACTTATAGATTGTTAATAGGATTTCCGATTCGTGAAAAGCCTTTATTGGTCAGTTTTAAATCTACTACTGGGATATTGTAGTTTCAAATTTTAGAATTTAATATTGTTAGATCGGTAAATTTTGTTGTTAGGAGAAGTTCCCTGACAGTCCCTTCCTTGTGAGATTCTCAGAAGTGCAGTTTTGTTGTTTCAAGAATAACTTTGAGGTTATCGGAAACTGAAGCAGACCGGGTCATATAAAATCGTACTAAAAAGTCGGATCTTTTTTAGTATCAGATTCAGAATTTTTACAAAACATCAAGGGAAACAAATCAGGTTGAGAATCAAATTCCAGGGTTGTGATTTATAAACTGCTAAATAAGTCTCTAATTTCAAAAATTTCTTCGCATTTTTCATTATGAACCCATCCTCTGAGGCTAGTTTCATCACCCTGCAAGTATGAACATTTAAGGATCAATAGGAATGCCTATATTAACCAAACGGCCGGGCCCGCTGTGGTCTGTTTCGTCCCGAAAGCATAACCCAATAACTTTTTCAAATCCCCTTACTCACCTGGTAAAACATCTCTAACAATCATAAAAATAAAAACCAAATTAGCGGGGTTAATAAATGCAATATCTTGCCATCCTTGTAATAATAATGCTCGATCAACAGATCTCAGCCAAGTGACAAGATGGGCGGCCTCGAAATCCGGAACAATACACGTATTTGCTATAAATATACCAAGACCTCGTAATAATTCAGATGTTGATGCTTGGATTATTGTCTTTCGAGATGAGCTCAAATTTGATGATTTTGTCTGAAAAAAAAAGAAATTTGTGGTATTGAAGTCTAAAGCGTTATGAATTTTCGCCTGAAAAAAATGACAAAATATGTCGAAAAATGCAATATTTTGACATTTCTCTACATTTTTAGGGTCAAAATGTCGAAATATCGGATTTTTCAACCTTTTTGAAATTTTATGGTATTTCTCGCAGGTCAGTAAATGTCGAAAAATGCGAAGAAATGTATAGAAAACCAAATATTTTGACATTTTTTGTCATTCTTTGAATTTTGATGGTTGAATCACCGAAAAATCGGGATTTTTCAACCTTTTTTGACATTTTATAGGGTATTTATATAGGTCACAAAATGCCGATAAATGTGAAGAAATGTATAGAAAATCCAATAATTCCACATTTCTCTGCATTTTTGTCATTCTTTGATGTTTACCCAAAAAAAGAGTAAAAATGTCGAACTATCAGAATTTTTTAAAATTATTTGACATTTTATGGTATTTCTTGTAGGTCAGTAAATATTGAGAAATGCCAAGAAATGTATAGAAAATTCAATTATTCGACATTTCTCTGCATTTTTGTCATTCTTTGACTTTTCCTACAAAAATGGTCAAAATCGAAAAATGGAGTTTTAAAGCTTTTTTTGACATTTTATAGTGTTTCATATAGGTCAGAAAATGCCAAGAAATGTGAAGAAATGTATAGAAAACCCAATATTTTGACATTTTTTGTTTTTTATCCATAAAAAGGTCAGAATGTCGAAACATCGGAATTTTCAACATTTTTGACATTTTATGCTATTTCTCGCAAGTCAGAAAGTGTCGAGAAATGTGATGAAATGTAGAGAAAATCCATTTTCTCTATATTTCTTTCCACTTTTCGCAAAAAAATCAACATATGCCCAGAAATGCAAAGAAATGTTAAAAAAATACTATTTTTTCGACAATGTCTGTCTTTTTTCGGCTTTTTACTAAAAACAGTCATGAAATGTCAAAAAATCGGAATTTGTCTACCTTTCTTATCATTCGCAAAAAAGTGTAAAAAGCACAAAATGTCGAGAAAAACCATTTTTTCGACATTTCTCTGCATTTCTCGTGTTTTTCGATTTTCTATTAAAATAAATCATTTTTTCGCAAAAATTCACTTTGACTAATTTGAATATGCTTTTTCCCATGGAGCCAACTTCATTTTACAAAAATAATCAATAAATTTCTTACCAAGTCTTTGCTAATTTCGGTTGGTGATAATAATCCATTTGCATTTTCATCTCTTTTTATTAATTGTCTTGGTATATGTTTTGGTGAACAATTGTTGATATTTGCTGTATTTGTTCCAACATCATTATTATTGTTGTTATTGTTAAGATAGTCTTGTTTATTTAATTGTAACCCGCGTCGAAATTCATCCCGAATACTATAATAATTTGGAATTATTGTCGTTGAATCACCGATACCAGTTGAAGAAGAGGATGAGGAAGATGTCAGAGATCGAGATCTGAAAAAAAATGGTATTGATTGAAAAACATGTCGAGAAATGTAGAGAAATGCGCATTTCTCGACTTATCTTGCAAAATATACGTTAAAATTGTTAAAAAATGTCAGAAAAACCCTTTTATTTCCACATTTTTTGATTAATTTCATCTTTTTAACACTTCCTGCAAAGATGACAAGAAATATCGAGAAAAGTATAGAAAAATCAGGAAATGTCGAGAAATGTAGATAAAATCGATTTTTTTGTTCAGAGAAAATAGAATCCTTATTTCGTTGTTATGAAATGTCAAAAAATGTGAAAAAATTGTAGTTTCTCCAGAAAATTTTAGAAACTTTGAAGAAATGTGAAGGAACTTTTAAGTTTATGGCATTTTCAATAAGTTTCGCCCAAAATGCTAAGAGTTGTGGGGAAATATCAAGAAATGTCAAAAAACTACGAGAAATGACGAAAAATGGTTTTCAAAAAAATGTGGAAAATGCTCCACTTTGACTATTTTTGCAAATAAAGTTTTTTAAGCGTTAGAAACAAATTTTCGAAACTTCGAGAAATGACAAGAAATGTCAAGAATTGTCAAATAATTCGAAAATTCCCCTCAAATCTCCTTACGTGGTATTATGATAATTCTGATTCTTATCCAAACAAATCGATACTTTATTCCCAGAATATTGTGTCGATCTGGTAAAAGAAACCAAACTGTCACTAGATTTCGATGAAATTGTCGTGTCAGATGAGGATTCTGATTTGGGTAGACTTCTTCGGCTCATAACCGGCTGAATATTCCGTTTACTCCAATTCCATCCTTGCATCAGAACCGATTCTTTTGGATGATTTCGTTGTGGAGCAAATGTTGGACCACCATCACCGGGCGAAAATAGATGATTGCATACCTGAAAATGAGCAGAATTATGATTTCAGATCAGTTTTTGAACCCAACTTTGATAGAAATTCAGACGTTCATGCTAAATCGCAAACTTTCCTCTAAACATAAATTTTGTAGCGTTTCATTTAATGTTTTATACTGATATAACTTTACTTTTTTAGAGCCTAATTTTGAACTTCATAAAGTGAAACTTCACAAAAATTGATACTATAATCTTTTTCAGCGTCTCAAGATCTTTAAAATAACCTATATTTCATCAGAAACCCCTCAAAACTTCAATGTTCCATAGACTGAAAATGAGATTCCCTCCACCTCACAATGTTATTCCAGACAATGCGTATTTTTTGCAATATTGTTGTTTGGATCTTGTCAGGATTCAAAGATCAAGAAATTGAGTTTCAGACAGATTGTTGAGTACACTTGAGATGTTCGGAGATCGAAAATCCTTCTTCGGAGAAACACACAAAAAATAATTAATAGAAATATTAAATTTAAATATTCAGTTTTGGCGGTGTGTTGCATGTGCGCTCCAATGCGAACTTATTTTTGAAATTCATTTTTTCTTTCTGTTTTTTCAATGTTTTCCCAGGTTTTCCCAGGTTTTCTGCACAACTTACCGATGTTTGTGGTCGATGCGGCAGTGGCGATGTCAAATTCGCGCCCATTTTTCGAATTTTAGCACAAATTCCCTTTGGAGAACATCAAATATTTCCTCATCAGATGAAGAAACAAAGAAAATCGAAGGATTGAGCTGAAAATGTTAGTTTTTTTCGTTGTTTTTCCAGGAAGAATAAGTATATATATTCAGATGATTCATATTAGATGAGACAAGAAAAATATATAGAAAAAGAAGATTGACATATTTTGCGTGACAAAAGATTTTAGTATCAAAAAACATATCCATTTTTTGACCTTTTTTCCTTTTTTTTCAAAATGGGAAACATGGAAAACCCGAAGAAACATTGAAATAAAAGAACAATGTATATTCATTAGAAAGACAAATAATATTAAATTAGGGCAAAAAGTGTCGAATTTCTGGAGGGAAAAAGAAGAGGATTTTGAGAAGGAAAAAAACGAAAATGTTATTTTCTACATCAGTAAACAACCACAAATTGTATACTTTTGCTCAAAAATAATATAATTTATTGCATTTTTCGATGATTCTGGAGAAAACGGGGAAAAGTTCGAAAAAAAAGAAAAAGTCTTTTTTTTTGCGGGGGAGGAACTAAAGACAATCAAGGACTCTTTTGTTTATGCAAAAATGTTATTCGCTTTTGTTTTTACATGCCTGCAAAGTTTTTGAGCATATTTTGAGGTGCTCAGGGAGACCTCAATCGATTTCCGAGGTTTGAAGCTCATTTTTTCTTACCAAAAAGCTGAGTTATCTGAATCCTGCACAGATTAAAAAAGAATAGTCTCATCAACATTTTGCAGGTCTAAAAATTACAAAATCTATCGAAAAAGTCACTTCAGAAGTCAAATTCTTAACCAACAAATACATTTTCGTCCTCGAGTGAATAAATTTGTCATTTTTTTAAACTACATCTTCACTAAAAGGGTCCATGCTCCAAGATTACATCCAAGTATCCCTTGATCACATTTTCAGGTTCTTTTTATTTCTATAATGCTCTCGTTTAATTCATTTTTTGTCCCATTTTCTAGCTCTTCTTCTTATTGATTGATTTAGATCTCTTTGAGAACGGCCATAATTTGCACGACTTGACCACAAATTAGTGAGAGAAGGTCCCTTCAGGAAAACTTCAAAAACTTAGAACCGGGAGCATATTCTGAGCTCCGGTCTGATTCAGCGAATTTTTGTTATAACAACGTTAGAGCTCTTCTCCCGAATTTTAACTGTACGCTCCTTTTAATCGAACCTGGTCCGATTCATACAATTTGGAGTGCTGTATATAAACTACAATAAACCGGAATGTACCAAAATTGAGCTCAAAACTGGGCTCAAGTGCAATTCTTCTTTAGTTAAATTCTGAAATCTTCGAAAAATTGAAGCGAACACTAAATGAAACCAATTTCAACAATCGGACACCAACTTGAAACTCATTTTTTCTTACCAAACAGCTCAATCTGGTAAGAATTAATAATATAATTTATTTCAGTAACATTGCGCAGTGCTTAAAATCACAAAATATATCAAGAAGTCAATGACATCATTTTTCATAGCACAATTCTTGACCAACAAATACATTTTCGTCCTCGAGTGAATAAATTTGTCACATTTTTTTTCACTACACATGTACATCTTCACTTTGAATGCTCGAAAAAGGAAAAAAAAAGAGCTAGAGGGTTTTCTGGTTAGTAATCTTGATTTTCGGATATTTAGAGGTTTTTTTTAGAGAAAAACAGCAAAGCTGATTACAATAAGCTGTGACGGAAATGGAAAGAATTAGGCAGTTTCCATAGTTTCAAAAAAACATATCCTGGGAAACTTGGAAAACGGAATAAAATCTATGAGCTGGAAAAAAAGAGGCTTTATGTATTGGAAATGTGTTTTGAACTCATCCGGTTCCAGATTGAGCACTAGAAATGAGCTAGGGAATATTCAGGAGACTTAAGGTTTCAAACCTAAGGGACCCTAAGTCTCAAATTTAGCAAAGAAAACCAAAGAAGAAATGAGATTTTATTCTACTTTAAAACCTCCTAAATTCTCAAAAAAGAGCTCAGCCAAAAATGAGCTCAAAACTATTATGAGCTGATAATCCTATAGCTTCTTCATCGGACAAAAATAGCGAACCCTGAAATTGGACCGGAAATCATAGCTGCTGGCTTTTGGAACCTGAAGTTAAAACTCAAAGCCATCCATGGTTATCCAAGTCCAACTTTTGAACTGAAATTCAGGCCCAAAAAGATGTGGGTCCAAAATTGATAAAAACCAAGAAATCTCAAAAACTCGCACTGAATATCGATTTTAAAAAAATTGGAGATTTTATATCGAAAAATTATGAAATTTTTAAACCATTTTTCAATTCAAAATTGACGCCAAAACTGGGAACTGTTGAACATAGATTTTGGGTCAAAATTCTAAAAATACATACCCTATTTTTAATGGCAAAAATAATGTCAAAACTGGAAATAAGGTTTAGGTCATTTTTTTCAAACAAAACATTTCCAGTTTACTTCAAAAAATGTGAAATTTGGCTTTAAAAATTTAAAACTGGGTCCGAAATTCAGAACAAACAGACCCCAAAAACTTCGAAACTTCCTTTTTAGGCTCATTTTTCTCGGTTTCTTCCGGGTTCTTTTCAAGTAGTTTTTTCTGGAATGAATTAAAAATCAGTGTGTGAAAAAAAACTGATTTTTCTGACTCCAGACAATGATAAAAACTACAGTAATCATCTGGTGATTACTTGATGAAAATTAAAACAAAACAGAACTTTCGATTCTTTTGATTACTATGTTGAATTGGATATGCTTCAGGGGTACTGTACTTTTTGAAACAGTGAGAAAAATATGACGTCAATCAAAATCTGAAAATTTCGAGAGAAAAAACAAGGCAAAAGGCGAAAACGAAAATCTCTGGAGAAATTATAAAATCGTAAAAAAACCAAAAACAAAAAAAAAGAGAAGGACAAAAAAGGTTTTTGGGCAATCTATCTCTTCGTCTATCTATGTATATATGTGCTTTCAAGCCAAACAACTGAATCTTCCTTTTTTTCCCTTCTTGCGCAAGAAAATAAAAAATAAAAAAATCGATGGAAAAGAAGAAGAAAAAGGGAAAAATGAAAGGGGTTGGAGCCGTAAAAAGAGCAGAAGAAGAAGAAGAAGAAAAAAGAATCGATAAGTGAAAACGAAGAAGAAGAAGAGCTAGAAAATGGGACCAGAAAAGGAATTAATGAAAAAACGAGGGTATTATAGAACAGAAAAAAAAGAACCTGAAAATGCGATCAAGGGGTACTGTAATGGAGAAAAGAGCATAAAAAAGCTCATTTTGGACCCTTTTAGTGAAGATGTAGAAAAAATGACAAATTTATTCACTCGAGGACGAAAATGTATTTGTTAGTCAAGAATTATGCTATGAAAAATGATGTCATTGACTTCTGGAGATGTAATTTATGATTTTTAGACTTGCAAAATGTTGCTGAGACAACTTATATTATTAATTCTTACCAGATTGAGCTGTTTGGTAAAAAAAAAATGAGTTTAAAACCTTGAAAATCGGTAACCGATTGTTGAAATTGGTTTTATTTAGTGTTCGTTTCAATTTTTCGAAAGTTTCAGAATAATTTCAGCGGGATAACTAATAACTAAAGAAGACTTGCATCTGAACTCAATTTTGGTACATTCCGGTTTATTGTAGTTTATATACAGCACTTCAAATTGTATGAATCGGACCAGGTTCGATTAAATGGAGCCTACGGTTAAAATTCTGGAGAAGAGCCCTAACAAAAGTTTGACGAATCAGATCCAAGCTCAAAAAGGACCCAGGGTTCTAATTTTTTGAAGATTTCCTGTAGGGACTTTTTCTCACTAATTTGTGGTCAAGTCATACAAATTTTGGCCGTTTTTAAAGATCTCTAATCAATATGTAGTCAAAAAGAAGAAAAGCTAGAATTAAAAAAAAAAAGAGAGTATTATAGAACAAAGAAAAAGAACCTGAGAATGTGATCAAGGGGTACTGTAATCTTGGGGCATAAAAAGCTCATTGTTGACCTTTTTAGTGAAGATGTATTTTAAAAGAATGACAAATTTATTCACTCGAGGACGAAAAAGTATTTGTTGGTCAAGAATTATGCTATGAAAAATGATGTCATTGACTTCTTGATGGACTTTTTCGATGGATTTTGTGATTTTCAGAAATTATAAATTTAGATTTTCGAAACTTTCTCAATTCGCAAAAAATCCAAGGAAAATTCCACAATTTTCATATTTTTAGATTCACTGGATTCAAACTACAGTATTCCATGTAAAATTGAAAAATTGATCGAAACTAGTTTGAACCTTAAACCGGTTCAAGCACGAGCTTTCGTGGATATTCCAGTTTTTTCAGGAATTCAGATAGTTTTGTGTTTTTCAGATGTTCTACTTTTTCAAAACTACTGTATCTAAACTACAGTACTCTAAGGTTTGATGTTAGAAAAAAGTAGATGCGAGCTATTCACAAACAGGGCATTCTAAATCAAAAAATCTGCAATGTCTTAATCAGGCACAAAAAAGAACTCTTGAAATTTTTATGAATCGGATTCAGAACAAAAAACTCGACCCACTAAAAAACGGATGTATTGCATGAAATAATCACAACTGATTTTTCAAAACAATCTTCCAAATAAGCTCATTTTGAAACAGCAAAAAAATATACATTATGCAAAACTCGAAACTATTTAGCCAAAAAGAGTCAAAAAAGATTAATAGGAACAATTGAAGAGAGAGAGAGAAAGAGAAAAAGTATATATAATGATGGATGAATGAATGTATATAGTAAGAGTAGTATGAATATTCTCAAAATAGAATGGCTCAAACCAAAAAAAATATATATACTTCGTTTCCAGCCGCAGCGCCTTTCACAAAATCACCTGAAAAACCCCAAAACGTTCATCAGCTGGTTCAGCCGATGTCCAACTATAGTAACTACTCATCAAGAAAAAAAGAGAAAAAATGTATATAACTGGCTGAAAATAGGAATTAAAGTGTTCCCTTTTTGCTCGTCTTCTTTTTCTCAAAATTCAATTTATTCATTTGTTAGTCAGTTTCTGTGGTATTCTTCTTCTTCTTCTTCTTCTCTTTTTCCCTCTTTTTTGTCCATTTGGGGTACTCAAAAAATTCGATTAACCGACCGCAAATGACGCCTCCTTCTCCCGTTTCTCCTTTTTCGCTTTAAAATGAAAAAAAAACAACGAGGATTTCGAAATATCAGAAGCAGAAAAAGAAGAGCATTCTTTTATATATGACAAGTTTTGATGCACAATTTTGGAACGAGAAAAAGGAGGATCAAAATATCACTTTTTGTCATGTTTCGAGTCTTTTGTCGGCAAAAAAAGTCGACAGCATTTTTGGAGAAGAAAAGTTATGGGAAGAGTACTTTAGAAGGGAGCGGATGGATGAATGAAGATGGATGGATTTAGAAATATTTTGAGAACTTTAAGAAAATGAACGAAACTGAGCTTTGACCTAGATTCAGGTCATTTTCAGGATATCCTATTTATTTTAGCTAGGCCTTGATCCTGTTTAAGCCAGATCCTCTTCAGATCGAGGCCCAAGTGAACTCTGGTCATTATCAAGTCTGTTCTATATAGGCGCAGTTTTGTTTATCCAATGGTCAGGTCTCTAATCAAGCCTAGTTCTGGTTAGGTTCAAGTTCTTTTCAGATCTATGTCTAGTTAACCTTATATACTTGGACCATGATTTTAGGTAGGCCTTGGGCTAGTTGGGTCTAGTAGTAGTAAGATCTATGCGTTGGGTAGGCCCAGGTTCTAGTTAGAGCTAGTTTTTGTTAGGCCAGATACTCATCAGACCTCCTTCTAGTTGGGCCTAGTTTCAGTTAGGCCTGTCTTAGATAGGCGCAGTTTTGATTTTTCTTTGATCAGGTCTTAACTAGACTCTTGGTCCTGGCTAACCATTAGGTCTAGGTCCTAGTTAACCTTGTCCTAGTTCTAGTTAAACCCACGTCATCATCAGGCCTGGTTTCCTAGATAGGCCCAAGTTGTTTTTAGATCTAGGCCCGATCGATTTGTAATCATTATCAGGTTTTTCCTATACACGCACAATTTTGGTTCTCCTTTGTGCAGGTCCTAACTAGCCCTTCCTAATTAAGTCCAGTTCTAGCTGGGCTTTGGTCCTAGTTAGACTCATGTCCTCATTAGGTCTAAGTCCTAGTTTGGCCTAACTGTAGTTAGGCCACAGTCCAAGTCAGGCTTAGTTCTAGGTGCCCTCTAGGTGACCTAGGTCCTAGTTAACCTTGTCCTAGTTCTAAGTAGGCCCAGTTCTAGTTAAGCCCAGTAATAGGAAAGCCTTTTAAGGCTATTTCTAGTTAGGCCTAACGCCTAGTCATAGTTATCCTATCAAGGGGGTCCTCGGTTAGTCCCAAATCATCATTAGGCCTTGGTCATGGCTAACCTTTAGGTCTAGTTGGGCTACACACTGCGCCTATTTGGGGTTCATCAAAGCTTAGTACTAACAAGTGAACCTTTTAAGCCTAGTTTCAGTGGAGCCTAGTTCTAGTAGTTTTTGGTCTTAGTTGAGCTTAACACTAGTTAGGCTTGGGTTCTAGTTAGGCCTTGGTTTTGGCTAACCTTTAGGCCTAGGTCCTATTTTGATCTAGTTCTAGTTGGAGTAAGGCCCAGTTTAAGTTAGAATTAGGCCTAGATAACCTTCTGTCCAGACCTGTCATAGCCAGAAGCATTTTTGGTTTTTCTTTGTTATTTACACCGGCAAGACAGCCCAATCTTTTAATATTAGAATCGGCAGCAAATCTAACTGTCTATAATTTTTGACATTTTTCAATTTTTCCCATTGTTCTGCTGTTAACGAAAATCACCCCGAGGGATTCGAACCATGATCTCAAGATTAGTAGACACAAATCTTAACCACTTTACCATATGTCACGCGAAGAAACTGGTTTTTTTCATAATGATATTAACCTCCATTTTTCTATATCTTGAAATTATCTTTAAAACGTGAAATTATTTCTGTAATTTTCAATGATAAACTACATTTGTTTTATTTATAATTTCAAAGTCCCAAATCATAATTCAACGAAGAATGTGTTGCATACGCATTCATGAATGAACTACCATGTTCGATTGATTGGGTAACTCTTTGAATCTGAAAAAAAATATATGGTTAATTTGAGCACGGATTGGTTGAATAGTGATAACTCGGCTGAAAATAGTCTGTTTGAGCCCATATTATCAAAGTGTTCCAGTTTTTGTAGAGCATTATCTGGGAAATTAAAATCTGACAACGATCACTTTTTACCTAGGGATAAAGTATGAAAAAAAACTTTTCCATAAATAACTCAAAGTCGACGAATCTGCATTTACTGACTATTAATGCAATTCTGAAAATTCCAGAGTTTTTTGAAAAAAATTTATCTATGATGTTTCAACATGAATCGTGATTTAATGATTGAAATTAGTAATTACAAAGATCAAAATTCAAACAAATGTCATATTATTCCGATCTAATATGAATTTTTGGCCAATTTAGATTTCATAATCAAATTCTACGGGTCAAATAACTCCATATATCAACTTAAAGATCACAATTTGAAAAATTCTGGTTCCAAAAAAAATGGAAATCAAAACTACAGTAATCCAATGGCAGCACCTTCTGATGAAATTTTAGGCAAACCTCCATTTTGAAAAAAATGTTTCTACAAACCCAAAAAGGCATTTTGGCACCGGAAAATATTCGTCGAAAAAATCACAAAAAAATATTTTCTTCTTCACACAGTCACTTGATCAAAAAAGTCAAAAAAATCACAGACAAAAACAAAAAAAATGTATTTTTTCGGAATTTTTTTTCGGTCAATTTTGAACATCTGCCAAAGCCCCCAGAAAAATAAGTTTTTTTTTTCAAAAATTGAAATTTTTAGAGATTTATTTTCAGATGTTAATTTTTCTAGATACCGTTCTACAAAAACTGTAACATGTTCTTTATTTTTCTAAGTGCAAAATATGGAGCCAAACGATCTATTTTGAGCCGAGTTATGATAGTTTAACCAAAGCGGTCTAAAACTTTGATAACTACTGTACTAACCGCTTCCAAATTGATCATATGATCAAACCATTTTGTCAATTTCGGGAATTTTTCGACTCCAGGAAATCCGACCTCGGGAAGATCTGTGATTCCTTCAATTCTCGTGGCCCACCACATTTTCTCGAAAAATGGGAATGTCAAAAAATCGGGATATCCTGGAGCATTTCCCGCGTAGAAATCAGAATGAGCAAGAAGAGATTCGGCCATTTCCAAGGTCTCGATCACTTTTTGATTTTTCTCAATTTTCAGGGATTTATCGCGCATAACAGCGAATAGAGAAGGAACAGACATTGCTACCTGCAAAAAAATCGAATGGGAATAAATATTGAAAAATTGATAAGATCGTACCGCGGTCAATCTTTGGGCCAATAATTTTTGTTTGACTTTTTCGTATGGATCAGTTGGAAGGATACGATTCTCCGGAAAGGCATCATCAAGATATTCGGGAATATATGCCGATTCAATGACGATTTTTCCATCATGTTCGATTGCTGGCGCCTTTCCTTGATAGTGTTTTGGCCAATACCAATCGGGTTTGTCGGTTACGTTTAGGTTTACTACTTCGGCACTGGAATGAAAATTTAAATGGGAATGATTTCAGGAAAATGTGGGGTTTTGCGGCGAGACATATATCATTTTGTAGATCTTGAGACGCTGATCAAGAATCCGTAATCAATGTTTGCCAAACGCGAATTTTGATGCGCGAATTTCAGTTCCAAAGTTTCCAGCTAGAAAGTGAGAAGACCTGTTTAAAAACGATTTTGAGGGCTCGGGCCTAACTATAGGGTAATCAAGTATGAAAAAGATCACTGGAATCAGACCTGGGCTTTTTTACGTTTACGGTTTTTACGGTTTTTTCAGCTTACGTTTTTTACGAAAAACATGGGCCGTAAATTTTTTTACGAAAAACTTTGCCTTAAATTTTTTTTTCCCAGGAAAATTTCCATGAATTTGTTCATTTTCCAAAAAATTTTCTGGGAAAATCGGAAATTTTTGATTTTTTTAAAAGTTTCCCAAGAATAATCCGATTACTGTTAGACTTTGAGTGATTTTATTTTAAAAATTAAATTGTTTAATGCTTTTTCGGTTTACTTTTTTCATACATGAGCTCAATTTCTATTCACAGGTTGAAAAATTATTTTACGAAATTTTACGGTTTTTTACGCTTTTTGGCAGTCGTAAAATCACGTTTTTACGTTTTACGGTATTTCTCTGACCTGGCCCAGGTCTGACTGGAATGTTTATTTTCTTCAAAAACCTCAAAATTAGGCTGAAGATTTCAGAACATGGAAATTTTTTGCAAAAAATAAACAGAAAAAAACGGAATGAGAACAAGTCCACGTAACATTTTCACGTGTTTTATTATTATTTTTGTCTGTCAGTTTTCATTTCTTTTTGTCGTAGAAGAAAAATACAAATTCGCAAAAAATGCTGTAATTTTTGATTTTTATGCGAAACAAACTGTTTAGATATTTTCAGGACAAAAAGTTACCCAATAGTATAGTATACTATCCCATTTTTGTTAGTTTTTCATGGTTTTTCGACCATTTTTTGTGTTTTCAGTGTTAATTTCAAGGCTGAAAATTGCGAATTGAGGATATCATTTGGCAAAAACTGACTATGAGATGTTGATCAGCGTTTAAAATATATCGAACTATATGATTTTGACCGAAAAATTTCCGCTTTTTTCACAACTTCAAAGAGTTTTTCAGTTTCTGAAAGCCACAATTTTTTATATTTTGATTTCATTTTAGATACATTTGTTTCAGGTCCAGTTTTTATCGGACCAGGGTCGTTTCAAAGGACTCAAAAAAAATGACATAAATCACTTTATAATTTTTATTTTTGTGTCCGATTCAGGTTTGATGAATTTGTTCCAATTATCGGGTCTTTTCCAAGAATCACAGTTTTGGCACTTAAAATATTTTTTTTTTGAAACAAAAGGAAAAAAGTTATGTCAAATAGTTCGAATTAACAGATCAAACTTTGACCTCAATTTTTAGATTTCTACGCGGAGCTCAGAAAAAGTTAGAAACAGGATGTTGATAAGCACAAAATATTGTATTAGATGACATTAAGGTAATAGCCTCTTGAGGTTCCCTTGTTAGCCCGAGCTTTAATTTTATTCTTGTAAGAACAAAATGAAACAGCTTTCATTTAGTTCCAACACAGGTCAAAATTTAGAAGTTACAAACATTATTCAACTTCTAACCCATGTTGTCTCCTCAACTCACTTTATTCCCTTGACCGACACATAAATCATAGCTCTCTCAGCCCATGGACAGAATCGCATGTTATAAACTCGAAACTTCCCGGATTCCAATGGAATTTCAGCATCTCCTTTTCTCAGTGCCTTTGAATTTACACCAGTTAGAACCATTTTGGAGAATATAAATTAACAATTTGTTGTTTGTTATCAGCAAAAAAAAGAAAAGGAAAAAATGGGATGATAATGACAAAAACGATGTGATGTAATCAAATGTTTATGCCTTGGCAAGGTTTTGAGATACGAATTGTTTTCAGATTGAATTGAGCTCATAACTGTAATTTTCGAGAAACAAAAAAAACTTTTTTGGTCCCGATCAAGTTTTGTTCTGTGATTTTAGAAATAACTAATTTTCAAAAGTATCATTCAGGAATTATCTATATTTCTGTGAAGTATTCCAAAAAAACACCAAGTATTTCAAAATCAATAATTTATACTTTAAAAAATCAATGTTTAGCAACACGTCTCTTCTTATATCCTTGTGAAGAGGCATTTCCAGACTCAACACTTGATTCTTTTCTAGCTGGACATGGACAATAATCGGCATCTTTTCCAACAGTTCCCGGTTCTCCGGCCTTTCCTGGTGGTCCTGGATAAGCATCCCGTCCGACTTGTCCTGGCTCTCCTTGTGGTCCTTTTGGTCCCTCTTCTCCATCCTTTCCAGCTTCTCCATGTTGACCTGGCAATCCAGGCAATCCCATCCATCCGGGCTCTCCTGGTTGTCCAACTGCTCCAGGGAAATATGCAGTGGCTGGTTGTCCATCTGGCCCATCAGCTCCATCATATCCCTTAGCTCCCGGTGCTCCTTGATCTCCTTGCGCACCTTGTCCACCAGCTTGTCCATCATCACCCGATGGTCCTGGATTACCCACAACTCCTGGATATCCTTGTGGTCCGACGAGTCCTTGTGGCCCTGGTGGTCCAGCAGGTCCTTGTGGGCATTCAATACAACCACCTGGAATGTGATGAACGGCGGCGAGAGAGATTCCGGTGGCTCCAGTTCTTCCCAAGTCTCCAGCAATTCCCTCATCTCCTCGCTTTCCTGGCAATCCTGGTGGACCTGGTGGACCAGCTGGACAACCTCTCGAATTATTGTCGCAGTTACACATTCCTGGATAGACATATCTTTTGGCTCGGAAGATTGACGACATCACATTTTGACTTTCTCCAGTTGGTGATTGAAGAATAAGAAGACGTTGCCATGTATCATCAGCAAGAACCTGTAACACTTCAATGTTTTCTGAATTTTCGGAATCTTCTCTTCTCTTACCTTGAACTCATCGACTCCTCCCTCAACTTCGCCTTTCAATTGATTAATATCTTGCACAATTTCAAACATCCAATAGACTGAAGTCAACAAAGCGGAAAGACATATTCCGGCGCCGAAATACCCCAAAATCATTGCGATATCTGGTACATATCATGGTCTACCCCGCCGCTTTTATATTCGAATAAAAAACTTGGAAAAAAACTGGACACAAAAAAATCGGGGGGCGTTTTGGGTAGATGTTCGATACTTTCCCTGATGACGAAAAGAAAAAAGAAAAAAAGAGAAAAAAAGAGAGAAAATATATCAATTATATTTATGTTTATGGATGAAGATGATTTATTTATGAGAAAATGGGTGTTTCAGACATGTAGGTGAGGATTGGGCTGGAGAAAGCCTTTTTTGTGAAAAAGGCCTCTGATAAGTTGTTCAGGCTCTAATGGAAGTAAGATAAACCGAGATTTGTTTACAGAAATAGGCAGCAAAAAAAAGCGGCCTAATTTTGTTTCAGCCTGACTGAAATGGGATTGAAGAAAAGTGAGAACGCTCATTGATTGTTATGCTTTTTTCTGACAAAAGCTTAGATTGTCTGATTTCACCAGGAACATTATTTTTTTCAAAATTTCATCCTAGACTGTTTTAGGCTGAAAATATAGTCACTCGATGGGAAAACAATTGATTTTTGGATAATACAGTAATTAGCAAAAGTTAGATCGTAATTGGTTCGGCATAGCTCTCGGAATTTGTTTCTGAAAATTTCCTTTTTTTATATAAATTTTTTATAGCGTGATTTTGTTTGTCTACATTGCCAAAATGTCCTCCTGGGTTGGTAGAAAAATTCAAAAATTTTCTGAAAACTATTCGTGATTTTATTTTTTTCAGTTTTTTCCAACGTCTTAGAAAAATTGGAAGTTTGTAGTGAGAAAAATAGAAACCCTTTTTTAAAAAGAGTTGAATGACGAAAAATAATCTGAAAACGTTTCAAGTGTTCATGTAAATTTTTCAAATTATTGTTTTTTTTTAGTGTGATATTAAAATAATAGAGATGATCACGTGAAAAATAGGAATATGTTCCTTTTTTCCAAATAAAAGATCAATTCTCCAGAAAAATTTGGGCTTGATATGATTTTTGAAATTTTCTAGGAAAAACTGCTTGTTTCTCTATTTCGTGAATCGCTTTTTTCCAGAAAAAGGGAAATTTTTTCTCGCGAACCATAAGATTCAGGGCGAAAATTGATAGCTAGAATTCTCGAAACCTGTAATCAGAACTGTTTTGGACCCGTTCTGAAACCTGATTCTTCCCCAAAAAATTCCTTTTTTCCCCTTTTCCCTCCCAGTCTGCAAAAATGATCTTTTGAAGCGTGAATATAAAATATAAACATTCAATGTTTATTCATTCCATCCATTTTCCAATGACTTTTTCCTCCAAATTCCAATTTCTTCTTCTTTTTCTCCTTATTTCTTCTATATTCAGCTACAGTATTCCAACCTACAGTACTCCAAATCCACGTGGCGAATGTCTCACCGATCGAAATTGTGAGAAAAACGAAAAATGTGTTAAAGGAACATGCTTTCATAAAAACGAACACATCTTCGAATGTCAGAAAAAGGCCGATTGTCCGGATTTTCATATTTGTGTTCGAAATGTTTGTTTGATTGATAAGAGTTCTAATAAAAAAGTTTAGAACCCCTAAAATCTTTGAAAATTCATCTATTCGACGATTTGAGGAAAAAAAAATAGACAGTGAGGAAATAACTAATCAAAAAAAGGAAAAGAAAAAAGAATCACATTGATAAATAAGTACAATAATAAATATCGTAATACCGTAATATTCACAACAATGGTAAAAATAAACCATTTGGAAGGGGTAAAGGAGGGGGGATTTAAAGTAATTATCGATCGAAACCCGGAATGCAAAAATGGTTATGGCTTTGATGAAGATGATGTACTCGGCTGATCTGGGCTCATTTTTTGGAGGGGAGTTGAGGAAGAAGGAGAAGTGGTAGTAGTAGATGTAGATGGAAATGCAACAATGTTTGAGAATCTGAAAAATAGGGTTTTATGAAAAGAAAAATTCGATAGGAGCCACAGCTACATTTTCCTCAAGCTTTCAAATTTTGTAAGTTTTGAAAATTTTTTTAAACATTTTATCACGACTTGAATGGTATTTTTATGTTAGATGTTTCTTTAATTTTCATTAAGGATATGCGTTTCAGTTGATATTCGTGTGAACTTTTTTTATTCTCCAAATTTCGAGTTTTTCTCATCACCTCCATTGAAAAACTTCTAAAGCGTGAGATGAATTGAAAATAGATTTTTCGAATTACAGTAATCGGCTAATGAGCAAGACATAACCATGAATTTCGAGCTTTCAGATCATGAGAGCATATTTTGATTTCAGAGTTTGAGTTTTGTTTTAAACTTTGACATTGGAATCTAACAGATTTCAAACTGTTTCGCAGATTTTTACGAATTCTATTTCAATACTTCAAACTTTGATTTTTGAACATTTTAGTTTCTCAGTCGATATTCTCAAAACTTCGATGTTTTGGAGCAGATTTCCGAGGATTGATTTTTTTAAATTTCAAAACTTCAATATGCTAGTCATATCTTTTGTTGAATTCATGAACTTCTACTCTAAAACGACAAAGTTTCCGATTTTTAAATCGCGAATCTGGGTTTTTCCAGGTTCTGATGAATACAACTATTTGAATGGATTTTAAAAGCCCGAGTTTAGCCACTACATTTTGGATTTTCTAACTTTGACTCTAGATTTTTAAAAATGTATGTTCCATCGTTTGGCTCTCTTTTTCCCTACGATTTTCAATAGTCCTTCCCAAGTACAATTTTTACCTTATAGTTTGTGATGCTGGCGGTATTCCAGGTTGCATATTTCCTCGTTCATCAATCAAGTATTCAGGAAGTGAGTGGAAAGACGAAGACCGTGATAATCTCGATGCTCCAGCCGTATCAATATCAACTAAATCATTCGGAATATCAAGAGCAGCTCGAACTTGTTCTTCCTACAACATTTTCTTTTCATTTTTTCCAACCAATTTCAGATAACTTACATGTTCTAACCGTTGTTCGGGTGTTGATGCTTGGAATGATTCTAATAATTTGTTCAAATATCTCTGTTTCACTTTATATTGTCTCATCATTTTCAATCGATGTTGTAGACTGAATGTTCTCATTCGATTCACTTGTTTCTCATAACTATCCCATAACGCATCGGCTCTTTTTGCTCCGTATTCTCTGACTCTTGCCAATTGTGTATTATAATTATCGCGCATCGATTCTAAATGTGAACTGACAGTTTCCATTTGAGCAGCTCGATAATCTCGGAATTTTTCAGATTGTGAGCTATAAGATACTCGGAGTGCTTCAACTTGTTGATGATAATTATCACGCACAAGTTGAACTCTTTTCGAATATTTATCATGAAGCGATTCCATTTGTCGAACTCGATATTTCTCCATTGCTTCGACCATTTTTCGAACTCGCGACAATCGTTCGGCTCGCTGAATCCACCAAAGTGCCGATTTTCGGGTCAGAATCCATGTTATGTTGAGAAGGAACGAAATGAAGCATACGAACAGGGAAGTGGCGAGACCACCCCAGAAAACGGAATGGAAAACATTAAGGGAATACCAGTCAGAATAATCGAGTCTGGAAATAGAAAATCAATTCTTACAACACAAAATCCGATTTCAAATGCAAATAAAATCATTGTCAGGCCGATATTGGACCGGTTTGAAGTTTGTTTTATGAATATTTTAAAACTTAAAATATTTTTATCATTTTTGAAAAATCATTCTTCATGAACTTACCTGAAGTGTATAATTTGATGAACTTTTCCATGCTCATTTTCCGCCACACAAACATATCTTTCAACATGTGATCGATTCGGATTTCGAATCAATAAATGACCGCCGTCAATTATTGAGTAACTGAAAAATTGAAAACTAATCTTAATTTCATATAATTTCTCACCTTTCTCTAGCCAATTCACTGACATTCATATAATCGATCGAATTATTGATCGGATTATATTTTCCAAGAAGTTGGCTGGGTCTATATCGATACCATGTTATTTTCGGAGTCGGATCTCCAAAATACAAGCAATCCAATATTGTGTCGTCTGAATATTTGCCAAAAACTGTTGTTCCATTACCAATTCCAATTGTACAATTTGCAGAGGTTATGTCTTTTCTGAATTTCAAATTTCAAAACAAATTATAATATTTTTTGGTGAAACTAACCTTTTTAAACCGCAAATTTTCTGTATTTCAAGTTGTTCAAAAACTGGCAACGTCCATCCCAAAAGACACGGTTGACATTGGAGTTTTGACGACGAGAATTTCAATTCGACCTTCTTCTTGTCGAAAAAATCAGAGGGCATAGAAAAAAGCTGAGTTTCGGTCAACGTGAGCTCTTTGAGGTTATCCGGAGCTTTTCCAGCAACAACTTGAAGATAACGAGATCTCGCAGCAGAGAAGTTTCTAATATTTCCAGCTTCGATTTTGTAGAAATTCAAAAATCGGAAATCTGATTCATCCATGTTGAATTCTTCGAGCTTTGGCGCTTTCAATTCGAAACCTTCTTTGAACTTCAATCCAGAAACCATAAATCTCTTCAATCTCGGAAATTCTAAATCTTCTTCCCAACTTGAGATTCGATTATTAGATAGATCCAAATCAACGAAATTTCTCGAAATATTCTGTATACTTCTCAACGCATTCGAGGAAATATCAAGAATATCAATAGAATCCGGCAGGTCCAACATAGATATCTCATTTCTTCGCAATTTCAAATTCTTGACTTTTGCTGATAAATTTGGACAATCGAATTTTGTCAAATAATTATTAGCAAGTGACAAATAAGACAGATCTGGAAGCAGTTCGACGAGCCTACAAATCATCTCGTCGTTCTCCAATTCATCATTTTCCAAAATCAACGTTTGAAGCGAGTCGAATGTTCTGTTGACGGAAACATTTTCAATTTCACTACCTGAAAAACTATCATATTAACAGGGAAAGAATAGTTAATCTCTTACTGAGAATCTGGAGAGTTTGTAACTTCAGAAACCGCGTGAAATTGTCGAAATCGATGAAGGATTCTTGCCAATTTGTGAATTCAAGCTTTTCGATGTTGCGACCGTACACTCGTTCCAGTTCAGACAGTTTTTCTTGTCCTGAAAAATAAATGTTCAGGTTGAGCTTTCACGTAATATTCTCTAGACGGAACATTTAAACTTAAAAACAAAAAACATATCGTCATTTTCATGCTGAATTTCTTTATTTATTGATTTCTCTTCGGATTTGATTGGGGTACAAAACCAGTGTTTTTGAAAACTTTCAGAACATAAACTAAGTTCAAAATCAGAAAAGAAACAAATTTAATTATGAACCAGGGAAAAGATATATAAAGTTATTCTTTTCGACTATTTTTGATCAAGTCAGTCTAGCGAAAAAGAAAAAATTATGAAATTATGATATAAATTTTATTTCTTCGTGGGTGATGAAACAATTTTTAAATTTGAATTAAGAATTTCATAAGGTTGACATTTTTGGCGAATTGAAAGCTGAACTCGCAAGTTTTGTCAGTTTTTATGCTATAGATATAATATTGAAGTGTCTCAAATAAATATTATAAAAACAGAATGAACTCACCAACGCCGTAACATTGAATATTCCGAACGTTTCCTTCTATACAAAAACAATTCAAAACTGACGGACATGATGACGTGGATACTTGGACATCTAACAGTCCATTAGAAGATGCAAAACAAAAGCTGCCAAGCACAAATATATACAGCCAAACGTTTCTTTCCATTATGATGACATTGGTATTCTGAAATTGGCAAAGTAATTAAATAATGGAAGAACGAAAAAAATATATTTCAACGTGTTTCAAACGTAAATTGGAATAGAATAGGAGAGCAAAGAATAGAAAAACAATAACTTTATAACAGAACAAAAACTAGGAAACCTATAGAATTCGAAGAGAAGATCAATTGAGAGGATTTTTAAATAATTGCTGATTTTTGGTAGGATATCTTTTGATATAAAACCAGGTTCCATCTCTTTCTTTTTTCTCCAATTGATACATTGACATGTCGTTGTTCCAATATCGGTTGAATCGTTTATATCCTGCTCGATCAGCATCATTTCCATATTTATCACCGAAAAGACCCGACCAGAATGCTTGCATAACACATCGTTCAACCCGTAATTGTTGTGTTTTACATAATCCGGTTAATTGCCGGGGTAATACAGTGCCGTCTTCTCGCATGAACTGTTCGAGTATAAGCACATCCCTGATTAATTATTATAATTAAAAAAACAATTATTCTAAAACAGATAAACTCACTTATAAGACACTTTAACTGGTAGATTACATGTGCATAATGAGCAGAATTCACCTTCTTTTCTTGGCCCGACACTATCTCCAACTCTTTCCATGCTTACATAAGTCGTATCACCCTTGGTTACCTCGCTGGCTGAAAATCACATATCAGCTGGATGAACATTATTGAAATAATAGAAAAAACATACTTTTAAACTTGTGACCGGTCGAATTGCTGCGTACAGCCGTTTCCAGCACATTTCCCAATATCTTTCGCCCATAAAGATGTAACATCTGAAAGTGGTTCGATTATTGTTTCCGGTGAAAAGGTGTCAATCAAAAAACTTGGAATTAAAAAAATAATAAAAAATGAGGCTACGGTGGGCAACAGTGTTTGCAGAAAAACTAATAAAGTGCGGAGGAGGCGTTTTATTTGACGCCGCATTCTTTTTGTTTCCTTCATTTTTTTCTGTTGCTCCGATAAGAATTATAAAGTTGATAATTGTTTCCAGAATGGGAAAGCACACGAGATTTGATAGCAGCGACGACGACGAAAAAAATCCAAGGTAAATTATTTTTTGGTTCATTGATAAGGGGAAAACTAGGCGTTGGCTAAAATAGTTATACGTTGTATAATAATAATGCTAATCTGAAAATATGCAGCTTCCCATTGTAGAGAAGAAGAAAAAGAGCACAAACATCGAAAAGAAGAAAAGAAGCAGCGCGAAGAGAAGAAAGATCGCGATCGATCGCCAAGAAATGACAAAAACCGGGTAAATTCAAAATAATTTCAGTTTCAATAAGTAAAGTTCATATGGTTTATAGGATGAAAGAGATCGTCGTGGAAGTACAAACGAAAGAAGAGACAGAGATCGAGATGATTATAGAAAAAGAGACAGAGATCGAGGAGATCGTCGAAATGATTATGATCGTCGAGACAGAGATCGAAATAGGGAACAGGACAAGTAAATATAACTCTAATTAAATTTCAAAAACTGAATTGTTGTTTTTACAGAGGTCGATTGAGTCAAGAAGAAATCAAAGCACAACGCAAAGCGTTATGGGGAAATAAAACAAAACCAATCGATGAAGCCTCACAATCGGTAAGTTACAACGACAGTGATTATTGAAAAATGGGAATTTTGAGATTTTTCGTTAAAAAATATCTATTGAAAGATCACCAAACTCACAAAGACGCATGTTTTCAGTCAACTTTTTTTTAAATGATACAACTTATAAATTCGTGAACTCACTAATTAAGCTCCAATCCACATTCATCTTAACTATTTTTACAGACCTCCGAATCATCTTCCTCTGCTCCTGTCGCCAAAAACGAAAAACTCTGGTCGTCGGCAATCGCAGCGACCGGCGTCGATCAATCTCAAGCCAGCAAGTTCATGCGCTTGATGGGTGTCAAAAATGCGCCAAAACCCAGTGAAGATGACGCAAAATCAGGCGGTGAACGAGAAAGACAAACCAAATTATTGTCAGATTTGGAAAGACAATATGCGATTGCACGAGAAACTACGCATATGGGAAAAGGTAATGGATTAGGATTCCATTGATCTCCCTCTACCATTTTCTGTTGTTTTTTCTATGATTATAATAAAATTCCAAATATTCATATATTCTCAAAAATATATACAAACAAACAAAGAACACCGTAAATAATATACATATCACATAATATATTTTGCACTTTCGAAGACAAGAAAATATTCAATTCAAACTACTAAGTTATCAGTCGCTCCAAATTTCTTATCTAAAATTTGGCAAATCGCAAAAAACGTCGGTCTGTCATTAAAGTCAATCGCCCAACATAATTTCATTAGATCGTATCTGAAAAATCGCGTGATTGTCTAGTATTTTGACGAGAAAAATACTCACAATTCATCTGAACATTTGACAGGTTTCTCAAGGCGATTCCCATCAGTTAAATGCGTATAAATATCCTTATCAGCAATATTGTTATAAGGAAAACCACCGAGAGTTGCGATCTCCCAAAGTAGAACTCCATACGCCCAAACATCACTTTTCGTGGAATAAGTGTTGTCTTTTATCGCTTCAGGACTCAACCATCGTAAAGGAATCACTCCTCGACTGGTTTTGACGTAAACTCCTGGGCGGGACATTCCGAAATCGGAAATTTTGAGGATTTTTCCAGTGCCGACGAGGATGTTCCGCGCAGCCAGATCTCGATGAATTATCCCGCGAGATTCTAAATGAGCCATCCCTTTCGATATTTGTTGAGCAAATGATTGAAACTCTGTGAGATCTAGACCCAGTTTGTCCTCATTTGTGATTTCTGTTTGAGAAGAGATCAACTGAAAAACGAGGATACTCAATTTTCATATTTTCCCTATTCAAAATTTACCTCTTTCTTATAATTTTGCAAATAATGTTTCAAATCTCCAAATGGTACATATTCCATAATCATACATTGCAATGTATCATCCATACAATATCCATACATTGTCACAATATTATCATGTTGTCCAACAGTTTGCATCATCTGAATCTCATGCACAAATTCCTCTTTTTCTTCATCCAATGCATTTGCTTTCAATTGTTTCACAGCCACCCGAACTACTTGCCCATTTGGACCCCGTAAAATACCCTTAAAGACCAGTCCAAATGCTCCTTCCCCAATAACTGTTCCAACTGCAATATCTTGTCCTCTTATTTGCCATTCGGCACTTGCTGCTCCGTTGATATCTTGAGGAGATCGATAAAGGATATTGGTTTCCATGATACTGTGACGGGAACATGATATTGAGCGGCGGTTCAGGAAACGAGTTTCTCGTTTTTTCTTCGCACTTCGTCTGAAATTAAAAAAAAAAAACATCTTCAGTTTTCAGACGACTTTTCAGGTAACTGTGGGGGTTCTAATGATAACTATGATTTCTTTTCAATTAGAAGATTCTTCATTTGTTTTTTTGATTTTCTTGAAAACCTCTGCAGGACATAATTTATTAATTGCAAGCCCGGACTGGATCGAGTTTTTTCCCATTTTCACTATCAACAAACCAATAAACTTTCTCAAAAAAAAACTGAAACAATTTTTTAAAATGAAATCCGGGTTTACTTCAACGGGATCGATTAACAGTAACATTTTTTTAAAAATCAGTTTTTCGTGGTGAGTTCAGTGATATAATAATTAATTATAAGTTGATTCAAACTTAGAATCTTAGTATGGCGTGAAAAATGTGGATATTTTTCATGATAATTATGTCATTCGACATATTTTCCTACCATGATCAATATCCCGTATTTAGTTTTCCCCAAATCCGATTCAAAATGCTCATATTTTCACATAAAAATTTACTTCGGAAAACCAGAAAGTTATCAAAAATTTCCACAATTTTCGTGTAGTTCTCTTGGACTACGGGATATGTTTTCATCCTGAATATTTCTCGAATTTCAGTTTTACAATAAAATGACAAATTTCAAAGATTTGCTCCATTTTCTGGTAAGACGAAATGAATAAAAATTAAAATTGAATTTTTCGTTTTAAAGCAACAGCCTGAGACAAAATCGAAAAAACCTGTTGATCCCTGAAGTTAACAAAATTCAAATCACTGAAACTCGTTTCACTGAAAATATTGTGGTTTCATATTTTCGGCGTGTTAAACTGCCAGTATCAACTTCAATTTTAAATATAGTTCGCCGATTTTTAGCTCATGGTGTTGCTTTAAAGTTTTCTTCTTCAAAAATGTTGGTGAAAACAGTTTTTTGAATAAAAAAATAAAAAATACGGGATGTTGATCAGAGTTTAAAACACTTATTTTCCCTTCCTAAATCTTCAAAGAACTAACCTTTTCCATAAAAACAAAACAACCGCTGTGCATAACGGACTCATACAAGCAACCAAAATAAAGAATATAAAGAAGGCAGTCGATTCGAGTAATATATTCCTATCAATAGTTGAAGTGACAATTGAAGTTGTATTCGGTTTTTGAATAATAACTTCTTCTTTTTCTTCCTTTTTCACCTCATCTTCCTCGTTTTTTATCTCCATTTTCGATACATTTTCCGGATTAAAAAACAAGAAAACATCGGACGAATGACAAAATCGATTGTCTAACCCGAATATTCCGATTTTGTATTGTTTCGATGGTTCAAATGGGAATGGCAGGATGTACTTATACTTTTTCGAATCCCCAATTATTCTCGAATCCTTTGATGTCACTTCAATTTGTTCCGAATTCGCGATTTTATAAGTATCATCATTCTCCTGTGCCTCATCTCCTGATAACATTCGCATTTTATTCAAAGGTGTCTCGATTTTTTCAAAAACATCCACAAAAAATCGATAATCTCTCTCTGGTTTTTCATCAAATTCCCATGATAATTCATAGTTTTGTTGAGAGACTTCTTGAATTCTCAAACTTCGAATATCATCAATATCTTCTGTATTACATTTACAGTACTCTCCCACACATTCTCCTACAGTATGATTGACTTCGACGAGGAATTTATCATTGGTTTTTGATGGATATGGAATTGACCGGATTTGGAGTTTATAGGTGCATAAGTGATCGATGATAAGGGAATGACCATGGTATTGTGAGGGGATTTTGAGACTTCGCTCGGTTGGAGAAACAGAGGAGATGAAGAAACCGGGGAAGTTCTTTATACACGTCTCATTGATGGCTGTGTAGCGAATTGAGAATCCGGTTCGACGAGTGTCTGCAACAAGGAAATTTCACTGTTTTTTTTTCAGATTTTATTGACCAATACCTTTAGTACAGTCGCACTAACAAAAGTTCACAAAGTGATACATATTACGAAACATGGGTACTTATTGGTGACTGTTTGAAACAGTATTCATATAGTTCAGCTCGGTACTAATACATGTATCGTTCAGACATTGTTTGATACGTGAATCGTATGAGACATGTATCGATGCATGTCTCATATGAGGAATGTCTCATATGAGACAGTACGGACACGATGCTTTTTATTCATACTTTTATTTAATAAATGTATTGGATTCACGTGTACTAATTGGAAATTGAAAAATAAGTGAATGGGGCTACGCGCCCCTATCAAAGGGACATTTGAAAATTTCAATATTTAAAATTTATTGAATACGTCGGAGCAGTAATCAAAAACAAAAATTTACCTGAACACAGGGTTTATAAATTCTAGCCCGAGGGATGAGTTGACGCAATAATAAATGCAAACCTCAATCAGCGTATTTTCAAAACAGAAGTCAAAATTTCATCATAAGTATTCAAATTTACTCCTTGTAACAATATTATTAACATTAATTTTTTTCAAATAATTGAACAAATCCACAGAATGAGCCAGAAAAGTTTGTAAAAATCTTTTGCGAAAATGTTTTCTTAATTTTTTTTCATAAAAAAACAGAGGTCAAAATCAAATAACCAATTATGGAATGAATTAGTTTTGTGTAAAATCTACTTTTTGTATAGTATAACCTAGTACTGTAATCAAAATCCAGAACATCATTTTTGTGGGCCTTTTTTTCAAATTTTAGAAGCTCATGTTAATCTGGGACCCCTATACGAATAAAAAAAAAATCAATGATTTTGACGTAATGTGAATCTGAAAATCTTTCGAACTTCATCAGAATCAAAAAGTACAAAGATAAGTCGGAAAAGCTTGATTATGGATGACTAAAACCTGAGAATAACCCTAGAAATGTACTATACGAAGCCTAATGGAAATACTATTTTTCGTTCAAACAACTACTGGAGCAGCGATCCATGATCAAATCATTATTCAACGTCTAGTGACGTCGTCTTGGTACTCTAAGTCTGCGTCTCGAGTGTAAGAACAGGAATGGTCTTTTTCAGTAATGTTTCTAGAAAATGTGAGACTGTCTTTAGTACACGTGAATCCAATACATGTATTAAATAAAAGTATGAATAAAACGCATTGTGTATCGATACATGTCTCATACGATTCACGTATCAAACAATGTCTGAACGATACGTGTATTAGTACCGAGCTGAACGATTCAAAAATAGTGTTGTGTAAGAATCTCAACAAGATATGCATTTGAAATGAGGTTCGATACTCACTTTCGAGACATGTATCACTCGTGTACGATACATCGAGGATCGATGTCGGAACTACTGCTTGTTTTCTTTCTCTCAATGGAGCAAACAATTTGGTTTCGAAATTTTTAGTGAAAAGAAATATTTTTTTGAATCTGTTGTTCGAGAAGTATATCTGGAGAGGTATGAACTCGAAAATTTTTTTTTAAAAATTGGTTGAAGGTTAGTTTTTTATCAAGCCTGCCACATGTCCGCAGGTCCGTGGCAGGAATGCAGATTTCTGCACATCTACTACATTTATTCTCAAAAAGATTTGGAAGAATTTAGAAATCTAGTCTCCGGGACATTTTGAAACGGGTTGAACTTAATTAAAAACTGTTGAAATTTCGTTACCAGAGGTTTTCGAGTACGAGAAATATGATGGCGATGTTCATTTTTCACCAAAAAACAGCTTTATCTTAGTTTTCACCTATTTTAGGTCCAAAATTGACTGAAACAGATTTTGATGAAATTTTGAGACAAAGGGTGTTTGAGTATGGCGAACAAGATGGTGATGTTCATGTTGAACCGAAATAGGGTTAAACTCGAGTTTGTGCCTGTTTGAATAGTCCAAAATTAATTTTTTTTTTGGTCCGAATTTCAACAAAAAATATTTCAGAAAAGTCTGTGTCAGTCAGTTATTGACTTGAAACAGGTACAAACTCGAGTTTAACCCTATTTTGGTTCGAAATGAACATCACCATCATGTTTGGCGTACCCGAAAACCTTTGGTACCAAAATCTCAACCATTTTTTAAATTAAGTTGAACCGATTTTGAAATATCCCAGAGCCGAAATCTAGAACTAGTCGAAACTACGGGTTTGGCTATAGTACGGGCTCAAAATATGCTCAGTTCAGAAAGTCACATATCTGAAAAATGACAGGTCTGAAACTATGGGCTCAAATGAGATCATATCCAAACAAGCAGGCCAGAACTACAAGCCCAAAACGTTATGAACCAAGGAAAGTTACATAACCAAAAATAACAGGCCTGCAGATATGAAGACACGAGATTAGGAAAAATCCAAAAATCAACGGACCTGAAAATTGACAGGACCGAATAAGCTCCAGCCGGGTCAAAATGTGAAAAATGAAAAAAATTCTTGAAAAACCCAAATATCGTGAAGTTCTCTTGACAATAGGATAACTTTTTATCCAGATTATTTTCAAAATTCTAGTTTTGTATGAAAATGAAGAATTATAGTAATTTCAGAGATTTTCACAGTTTTCTGATAATTCACAAAAATATTGAAAAATTCACGTGAAAAATAATAATAAATTGTTACGTAAGTTTTTCTTCAGATTTTTTCTGGTGTTTCCATAATTTGATATTTTCAACAAAAATGACTTGATCCCAATATATTTAACCCTCAAAATTGCTACAATTTCCTAGCTGAAAATCGCCAGAAAAATTGGAGAACAGTTTATTTTTTTTGGTTTCCTGGATGTTAACAAAAATCAAAAATCCTAATTAACTTGGCTATTTTTTATTGAGAGGCCTAATAGAGCTCAAGATGGAGCCAATTTATGATCAGAAGTTTTAAAGTATTCGACCTGGATAGGTTCCCTGCACACCCTGTTAGCCCAATGAAAAATGGGAAATAGGTGAGAGGGAGGACGTGAGTGGAGGCGCAGACTGTACTATTGAAGCAAACACGCTCTTTCGCATTTAAATTTACCTTGTCTCAAAAAGAACAGATATTTTGCAAATTTATTCTCACGTTTTTGATGTTGGACATTTCATTTCCAAAAAAAGGCACCTTTTCTGTGAATTTTCAAAAAAAAAAGCTGAAGAAATTGACTTTTTTTGTTCGATCAAAATAAAAACGTGAACCGACTAGTGAAATTTCCAAATTTTTTGCAACAAAAAGTGGAAATGAACATGTGTATTCTCGCTCTAATGAACATGTCTGCGTCTCCATATCACGTCTTCCCTCTCACTCATTTACCTTTTGACAGGGTGTGCCTGTTGTTTTTGTTTTTCTATTTTTCATCAGTCACTCAATATCTTTTTGTTTTTTCACCTTTTTCATCTGCTTTCCATTTCAATGTTGTCTCAATTATAATTCCATCAATTTCCTCGACATTTGTATCAATTTGAACATCAAATGGAGGAGAAGCAAAAACTGAAAAGAATATTATTAGAAGAAGAAAAAAAAGAAGAAGAATACATGCACCTTGTGGACATTGACAACTGTTCTCGTAAAAAAAAGTGATAAATAAATATCTACTTTAGACATGAGAAAACATTGATCAATTATTTTTGCATTGAAATATTGGGGAATGTTAGAGGTTCACAAATCACGAAAAAAAAGCTGGTGATATATTGAAGGTTGGCTTAGCCACTTTTTATACATCTATTTTTGGGTTACTGTACTTTATGTTTTCATTTCCTTTTTTCCTATTTTCAGTAAATTCTTATCAAAACAAAATATCTTAAAGTTATCTCAGAACCTTTTTTTTTAACTTTCTGTTCATTTCCTCATAAGTTTTCCATGTTTGAAACACTTTTCCAAAATTTTGAAATTTACGGAAAAAAAATGCTTATTTTCAAAGTCGCTCAGACGTCGTAATGTTAACACACCATAACCCAAACGAATTATTTTCTCTCAATATAGCAAATAAGCTGGTTTGTTTGATTTCTAATTTTTTTTGGAAGAAAAGTTATTTTTCCAATTGCCTAGTGTCTTTAACTCGAAACCCAGTTATTGAAAATTCATAAAATTAGAAACATAATTTAAGTGTTTCAGCTTTAACAAAAAGTTCAGTAGTCTGGTTGATATATCGATTTTTCGAGAAGATTCTAATTTTCTAACTATAAGATGAAATTTTTATTGAAAACGGCCGAAAAAAAGCTAGTCCCGGCTTTCTCGGCCCTTATTCTATAAGCCAGGTCTCTGGTCTCTGGCGTAGTCAAAAATGTCTATTTTTCTGGAATTAATAAATTATATTGTCGAGTCGAAAAAAATAGAGCCTTGGAAGAGAACCAATATGGCCTAGAAAATGTCGTACAGTACACTTCACGATGAATCAAAAAAGTTTTCGAGTCTAATAATTAAGTAAAATTGTAATTTACAGTTGAAATTTGGAAATTGAAACGAGTTAAAAAATGAGTAAATGTTCAAATATTCTGAGAAAACAATCCGATGTTATTTTTTGTAAAAATTCAAGTTTCAGATATAATTCCAAAGTAATTTTTTCTGACTCAAAACTTTTTTTGATCTTTTTGAGAGGGAACGTGTACTGTCGACATTTTCTAGGCCATATTGGTTCTCTTCCAAGGCTCTAACTATTTATTTTTTTTGGCGAAAACCAAAAAAAAATGAATCTTTCAATCAAAAAAGTAAATCATAGGCATCAACAGAACCAGTTTCAATTTCAAAAAAAAAACACGAAAAATTTTGCTTCGATCAATTTTAAGATGTCTTATTCAATAATTTTCAGACAAAGTTTTTCTGAATGAAACACAAAAACTGGACTTTTCTAATCAGTCCCGATTCAGACGATTTTTGTGTTACTTGGTATTAAAAATTGAACTTTAGCAACTTGAAAACAAGGATTTCGACATTTTTTGACCTAATCGACATTCATAATGACATAAAAGTACAGTACTCCGATGACAAATATCCAAGCCATCTCCTTTAATAATACTTTATTCAATATTCAGCCATTCTCTCCAACTCACTTTTCAAATCATTCAAATGATCATTTCTTGGTTTTTTCGAGCACTGCGTCAAACAATCGCCAAACTCTGTGCTCGTATCCAAATGTGCACAATATTCAACACAATCTGATCGTTGCTCAAAACCGTTTAAAAATCTCAAAAATATTAGGAAATAGATCCAAAAAAGCATTATTTCATTTCTACTTTACGAAGAGCAAAAAGACAATTGGAAAGAACAGTGTAACCTGAACGAGAGATAATTGTACCCAAAGAGACGCAGATTCGAAGAAGCAGTTGGTCATGAGAAGAAAAAAAGAAGGGATTTTCTGGGGGGTAGTTAAAAATATTCGATGAACAGAACAAAAAGAAGAAGTATTGATTGATTTTCTTGAACTTGAAAGCACATGGGGAATTAGGACGAATGTTTGATTGTTTTGGAAATTGATTGCAGATTTGAACTAAAAAGAGAGTGGTGTGAAAAACATGTGGAGTTTTATGACGAGACTTATATCATCCGATAGGGTTTTGGACGCTGATCAACCTACTGTTGTTCATTTTTGACCTGCTCAAAGAGTTGGCGAGCCTCGTAAGGAGGTGGACGTTAAAAATAAGCTTCAGTGGACCTCCGTCCGAGCTCGGCAAAAAAAAAGAGCTCTTGTGGTACTCGTCAAAAAAGAAAAATTTACGGTGTCGCGATGAGCTCGACACGAACCGAGTCGTACTTCAAAAATGACAATTATTTTTTGTTGTGTTTAGTTTACGTTCATTTGAAACTACTTCTTTGTCTGTTTTTAAATTTTTTGTTAACGTGCGATAGTAGCTGTCAAAATTGAGAACAATGTTTTCTCATGAATTTGTCGAACTCTACGCGAGATCAAAACAAAGTCAATGCTCGTCGCCGGCTCTTTGAGCTAATGCTGCAATATCAGCCCCAAAGTTTGTAGTGGGAAAACGAAAAACCCTGTATAAAAGCAATTTTGAGGATTGGGGCCTAACTGTATGGTAATCAAGTATGAAAAAGAATCCTGTCAAAAAAACACATTTTTAACGTCATTTCCTTGTAAGATAAGATTGCAAGTTTCAAGGAACTTCTACTGAAAAAATTTCATTGATTTCTGATATGTGTATTGTTTTTCCAGAAGGAAATTAATTAAATGAAAACAAAAACAAAACAAATCTCAGCCTAGTAGGAGTTTTGCGGCCTTGGAAAGAAAATTCAGACGAAAGATTTTCTGGAGTTCACACTGCTCTCATGTTGTTTTATTATCAGAAGAATGTGTTGATGTCCCCAGTTTCATATTCTTCAACTCTTCTTCACACTTCTTCATTTCAGTATTTCACCATTCTTGGACATGTGTGACAATTTTCTGAAATTAAATATTAGAATCAATATTATGTATTTAACTTTTGCTGAGCTCCGCGCAGAAAGCTGAAAATCGATATTTTCAGTTTTGACCATCAACAGTAATAATAAAGCTGAAACCCAAGAAAATCCTTCAAACTTTATCGGTTCTCGTGTCATTTTTCATTCTCTATATGTAATTTTGGGCCGACTATACCAAAAAAAAAAATCTAATTTTTCGACGAGATCTATACCATTCGATAGGTTTCTGGACGCTGGTTAACATGCTGCTCTTAATTTTTGGGAAAAAAATCCTTAGTACCTAATTTTCAGCCTTGAAGTTTACACTGAAAATACAAAAAATGCTTGAAAAACCATCCAAACTAACCAAAATGGGGTGATGTACTGTACTATAGGGTAACTTTTCTTCCTGGAAACATCTAAACAGTTTGTTTAGCATAGAGATGAAAAATTCCAGCCAATCTATGGAATGATATATAACTCGTCAATTAACTGATTTTTTTAAACCACTCTTTTGTCAGCAAACATTAAATACGGGATGTTGATCAGCATAAAATAATGTTTTCATTGAAATACATTTTCTTTGCTGATAATTACTATTTCTCTTACCTGGATCGTTTTTTCAGAGACTCTCAAAAAGTTGTCAAGCACAAAAATATCCCTAGTTATCTGCAATTAAATCGATCTTTGTTTTAAAAAACCTGAAAGGGTTTTTCCGAAAGGGTATTTTTTCTTGAAAAGGGGTAACAATTCACATGTCTGAAAGGGTGACAGAATCTCTTATATAGCCCATTTCTCTGAAAGGGTATCAAAATGCTGAAGTTTAATTTAGCTATCTGAAATTTATACGTTCATAAGGAAAAAACTTCATCGAAGTCAAGATAAGGGCTCCGGGACATTTAGAAACTATTATCCTGTTTTTGGTCTGAAATTGAATGAAAAAAATTTCAAGAAAGTGTGAGTTAGTCAGTTTTGGACTTGAAACAGTAACCATAACCATACTCAAATACCATTTGTCTAAAAAGTTTATCAAAATCTGGGTCAGTCAAATTTGTGCCTAAAATAGGTGACAACTCAGATTCAGCTCTTTTTTGGTGAAAAAAATGACGGAATGTTCCTGAATTTTTGACTTCGATCAAGTTTCTTTTTTTGAACGAATAAATTTCATATGTGAGTAGCTAAATTAAAATTCAGCATTTTGATACCCTTTCAGACAAGTGAATTGTTACACTTTTTCGAGCAAAAATACCCTTTCAGATTTTGCCTGAAAAAATTAAACAAACTCTCATCATTCATAAACTCTTCTATTTTATTGAATATTTGATTTTGTTCTTCTGTACTTTTACTTTTTCTCAATTCAATCATCATACCACTTTCCTTAAAACAATTATAGTTTTTGATATGAAGTTTATTTCATGTGAAAGAGCGTCTTCGATTTAGTGGATCTGAATTTATGTGAGAAAAAACTATGAAAAAATGTTGTCGCCCCCATGGGGAGTCGAACCTGACTAACCGGCCTCAATGTTGCTTCATCTGCCATATCTGACGGCATCACCGCTTACACACAAACTGAGAGCGCAGAAACTTTTTTTCACATCCACTAAATCGACTACGCTTTGTCACATTAACCTACCTCAAGAGCTTGACTATATGTAGATTGAATGTACAAAATCTGTTTATCCAACAATTCGCACATAATTTGGAATCCATCCCATTTTGAGGTCGGTATTTTATAATCCTAGAATATTGGAAATTATGGGTAGATTTTGTAGAGGTGAAATGATTTTCCAATTTTTGGACCCTATACATCTTACAAAATTCTTCCTTGTGTAACGTTGCATTTCGGTTCCAACTGCAATATAAATAAAACCAGCCTGAAATTGAAACAATTGATTTTCCATCTCGAGTAGGGGCATGGGTTTTGAATATCCACACTATATCAAAGTAATATCAATATCGTTCTTACCTCATCGACAACCCCCTCTCTTTGGTCCGATATTTCTTTTTGTTTCTCAGTCGATTTGCTTTTTTCAGCCATTTTACTCAACACATCGTAGGTCTGAAATAGAATGAATTAAGACAATTTCAAAAATTGACAAGTAACAAACACCTTTAAAACTTCGATCGATAAAGTCTTCAAATTGGAAAATGTATTATTTAACACTGCACATGAATCTTCGAATTCTTTTATTTTTTACTTCAAATTTGGTAATTTCAATGAGAAATTACATTTTTTCTGGAATAATTGTGTTATACATAGATAGATACTTTTGATGTTAACTCTGTCCAAAGAACTCACCATTATCGAGAACATAGAAACAATTGAATGCCCTTTCAAACAATGCAATTCAACTATACAATTGGAACACATCGAATTATCGATTATTTTCTTTTTTTTGCTCATTTTCCTGAACTTTCGATAGATCCAACAAACCCCTATCAATCACACATTCTTTACAAATTTGCATGCTGAAACAATTCTTAAAGTATTGTAATTAAATTCTACAAAAACCGTACTTTTTATTCGAGCATTTGTAACTGAAGATGTCATCACACTCTTCTACAGTTTTAGGCGATTTTTCGAGAACTTCAAGAGCTTCTGAAAATGATTTGTGAATTACCAGAAAATTTCTGAAAATCGAAGAATTCTTCATTTTCATAGAACTGATCAGGATGAAAAATTATCAGATAGTCCAAGAGAACTACACGATATTTGAAATTTTTCACTGTGAACTGCGTTTGGTGAAAATTGAATACGGAATATTAAAATGACATATGAAACAGGAAAAAAACCACAAAATTTTTTTTTTCATTTTTTTTTTTTGGTTGTTCATAAGGTCCGTTTCAGACAATTTAGTTTCGGTCCCTTTTTTGAGTCCAAGCTCGAGAAAAATAGAGCACCAGTTTTCACTTGACTAGGCCCGATTCTATTCCCTTTTAACGCCCTATTTAAAAAGTTCGGGTCGAAGATCTGTAAAAAAAATTTGAAAAAAGATATGTTTTTCTCGAAAACTATTATTTTTCGTTAAAAAATCCCTCGAGCGTTTCACTTTTTAAAAAAATGTGCTTTCATTTAGGAGCAACTTGTGAACTCCCTTTAGCCCCAAAGAAAAAACCAACCTAGCAAACCAAAATTTCTAGCTCGACTTGTGACTGGTTTCCTGCAAGTATGACAGTTCTCCATTGAATTTTTGGGATTATTTTGTTGAGTTTTCATACATCGGGTCCGTTTCATACAATTTTGGGTGCAAACTTGAAAAAAATAGAGTGCCCTATTGGAGAAGTTCGGGACCATTTTCTTGCTTACATTGGCTCTTTCTCTTTCTCCGTCCAGCAAGAGGATGAGTCAATATCAACTTTATAAGGGGAACAATAAGAATACGTGCTATTTCCAACTTTTACCTGCAGTCATAGCTTCTTGATATTCAGAAAACCCAATTGTATGCTATAATTCTGCCCGAAAATTTCTTAAAATATTGATCGATTTATTTAAAATAGTAAAAATTACTGAAAAAATAGGAAAAATGAATAAAAGTTGGAGAGGACAAAATAGTTTTCACAGCGTAAGTTCCATTAACAACAATATTCTACAAACAAATAAATGGAATACGGGGAAAAAGACTGAAATTGGTGGGAAAAAAATGAAATAAGAAATTAACAAATTGGAACATGTGAGAAGAGATATGAAACAGATTCGCCATTATGGGTACGGCGGATGGCTTCGGCCAAGATCATCGAAATGTCGATACACTGAAAGAAAAAAGTTTGATTATGGGAAAAAAATATTGTGAAAGGTTCTGAGTATTGTGTCATATGTCCAGTTCTATAACTGATAACAATGCATTTCTGAAAAATAATCCGAAAACCACCATCATAAAATGACAAGAAAGATATTTTGATCATGATTAGGCAGAAGTTTATTGATTCTCGGTATTCAGAGTTTGTGAATCGCTTGAAAATTCTCTAACAGAGCCCAAACATTTCTTTAATTCATACAAACCTGGATTTTAGGACATTGCTTCATGTTCTCGTCCTGTGGGATTGTATTCGTAACAACAACCGCTTCGAACTTCGACGCATTCAATCGAGCGATAGCTGGCCCGGAGAATATTCCATGAACGCAAAAGGCATACACTTTCTCAGCTCCAGCTTCTACAAGCCTGAAAGAATACAAAATGTTTCACGATTCTTATAAAATTTATATTGACTCACTTATCAGCGGCCATACATATGGTTCCGCAAGTGTCTGCCATATCATCGACAAGAATGGCGACTTTTCCTTCGACAGATCCGACCAATGTCATCTTTTCGACTTCGTTTGCACGTTTTCTTTCTTTGTGGATAAGGGCGAAATCAACATTCAAACGATCAGCAATTGATGTTACTCTGAAAAAAAAAACAGATATGTATTCAAAAAAAATTTCTCGTGGAATTATATCGATAGACTGAAAATTCCGAGAATGTTGATTCATATCAGAGAAAAATTGGGGACAATTGATGAAAAATAAGTTACCTTTTGGCACCTCCCGCATCTGGTGAAACAATAACCGAGGTTTGCCAATTAGGAATCGATTCCTTGATGTATTTAAGAATCGCTGGTTCTGCGTACAAGTTGTCCACCGGAATATCAAAGAATCCTTGGATTTGAGACGCGTGCAAGTCCATGGTGATGATATGATCAGCTCCCGCAACCGACAACATATTGGCGACTAATTTTGCTGAAATTGGAGCACGCGATTTATCCTTTTTATCTTGTCTTGCATAAGGAAACGCTGGAATGACGGCGGCGACGCGACAAGACGAGGCGATTTTGCATGCGTTGATCATAATGAGAAGTTCCATGAGATTATCATTGATTTCTCCAG
The DNA here is from genome assembly GCA_900536415.3 of Caenorhabditis sp. 38 MB-2015. Classification (NCBI taxonomy): domain Eukaryota; kingdom Metazoa; phylum Nematoda; class Chromadorea; order Rhabditida; family Rhabditidae; genus Caenorhabditis; species Caenorhabditis quiockensis. Next base: position 224,241 of record LR548769.1, read on the forward strand.
CTGCTGATTGAATAATATACACATCTTCTCCACGAACTGATTCTCCAATTTCGACATTTGTTTCCTTATTACTGAACTTTTTCAACGACGCCTTCGACACTTCCAATTGAAGCCGTTCGCAAATACGTTGTGACAAATCGGCGTGAGATGATCCAGAGAAAACCTGCAAATAATCATGTTAGAACTAAAAACTGGTGAGTATAGTTTCCCGGCAACTTGTTCTCACCGAGCTGATTTATCAGAATTGAGCCCAATCAGCTCGAAAAGTTCCACGTTAACATACCTTAATGTTTGGCATCCTTAATTCTTCAGTTGATGATGAAGGTACTGTATTTGGAGATGGATGAACCGCGAGTGAGGTCGATGAGAAAAAGGATGTTGGCGGTGTTGGGTGGTGGTTTTGATGAGCGTCAGTTGAAACTTGCAACGTTTTGTCTGCAAAAATATGAAATTATATCAAGAAGTTATCCCTTTCAGGTCAGAAAACAACCAACCTCCAGCCATTTCTTTTTGTTGGAAGAATGAAAACAAGAGGTAAGAGAATAGAGAAACGAAGTACAAGTTATACTACTATGATTGAGTGCATTCTACTGGGGGTGTTCCCTCACAACAAAAAAATAGGCGGAGCTTGACCGACCAAAGTAATATTCTGGCACCATGTGGACATGATAACAACTAAATGTGGCAAATCAAAAGACGAGATTAGGACGGTACTTTTTATGTTACCAAAAAATTAAAGAACGCACGCATTATAGAGATCGATGCGATCAATGATGTCTGCCATTTTTTGAGTACCACAAAGAGCATCTAGATATGCACGGTAATTAGGATGGTTATCTATGAGCATTCAACAGTAAAAGACCGAAATTTCGGCAGAAATAAAGCAATTCCAACTCAGAAACGACCAAAAATCTGCATTTTCTGAATTCAAATCTGGTTTTCTAGTTTTAGTTTCCCGACAGAGCTTCTAACTCATCCTCATATAACTTCCAAAGATACTAATTTACATATAGATTCTTCAAAAGCTCAGAAATCATAGTAAAATGATAAGTGTTTATTTGTTCAGTAGCCAAAATTCTTTTTTTTTTCTTCACTCGAGAACAAAAATGGAGGAAAAATGCCTAGGGGGAAAAATTGAAATCGTTTCATATAGAAAAAACCATCACAGAATGATACATATTTTGTGCACTTTTTTCTTATCAATCTTAAAAAACCGCCCGTTTTGTATTCTTTGATAAAATGAAGATATATCGATGAATAAAAAGAGGATTAGAGATAAGTATTGGTAAACGGTTGGAAAAGGCAAAAAATCAAAAGAGTAAAAAACAAGTTATCAGTTAGAAAGTAATTATATTTTGACAGGTAATAGAAGCAAAGTTTGAAATGAAAGGTCTTGTTTAATCACTCAACAACGTGGCTTCGTTTTTAAACATTGAAGTAATGAGGAGTCAGATCGGGGGTTTTTCAAGTACGGAAACCAGCAGAATTGCGTGAATGGGATTATTCATTTGAATACCTTCTTTTTAAAAAATTTTAATACTTTCACATAAAAATGCTTTTTGTTATAAAATAGTTACTCGGGGGAAAATCAGCATAGATGTCGCAGCGGCTGCGGCATTTTTTACTCTTGGCGCAGGCCTGCTACCATTTTTAGCAGGCCTGCTACACTTTTCGAGTGCCTGCTACAAATTTCAAAATATTTTTTTTGACGCAGGCATATAGCAGCCACTGCTCATTTTGTCGCAGGAGTGACGCAGGCCTGCTAAAAATTGTAGCAGACCTGCTATTTTTTCCCCGAGTAACTAACAAAATAATGACAATTTGAAGCAAAATTTTGCATAAAAAAGAATCGAAACTATGTTTTCGTTCATATGTTTTCTCCTATTTTGAATGTTTTTATATAGTGTTTCCACCCACCTTCAGCTGATGTTACGGAATCCAATTTGGCAGGTCTTTTTGAAGTCTTCGGAGGATCTGATATCGGCTCAATTATTGGTTGTTGTTCTTCCTCTTTGTTTTCTTCAACCAAACCTTCCCGCAAGTTTGCAGTTGCTTAAATAAATTTTAATTAATATACCTCAAAATTTAAATGGAAATGTCTAGACCGAATAAATATCAAATTATCAAAATAAAACGGGTATTTTTTGAAGAGAAAACGCATTGACGAAAAAGGAAATTTAATAATAAAATGTGAAGGCACAAGAATTTGATTTTCAAGAAATGGAAAAGAATAACTTTTTGGCCTTCTTTTCCACATGATTGGATAATTCTGACAAATTCTGTGATTTACAATAGTTCAACACTACACGTACTTTGTATTTATTTTTTATTGAACCACTGCTTATTCAAATTCAAAGTACATTTGTCCTGAAACTCCTAAAACCCTGATAAAAAAGGTCAACAATGATAAAAAAAAAGAGGAGATTCTTCTAGACATGTGTACAGATTCAATTGATAAAAAAACATACGAATCGAAATTTGTGTTTGGTGGATGGATGGAAATCGAAAAATGTCAACGACAAAAAATTTGGAGATGGACATTTTTATCAATTGTTTTTGTTGTTCTTTGATTGTGAGGGGGCAGAAAGAATGGGAATCGAATGCAAGTTTTTTGTTGCGAAAAAAAATGACGGATACAGAAGAGAAATATTTATAAAAATTGAGGAAAAAATCAAAAGCTCCCGCTTGCGTCGCGGTTCCCTTATGAAACCGTTGATTGGCTGTTTGCCAAGTCGCGGCTCGCTAGCGGTTTTGTCTGATTCTCTCAAATTGAATTTAAAATTTTTTCGCGAGGTGAAGTTTTTTTTATAACAACAATAACATCAACGAATACCATCAGGCAGAAAGTCAACTTTTCATCGTGGCTGAAAAGTGTGAAAATTATCATGAAGTTCATCGAAAAGTAAATAACTCCACCGACACATTTTTTAAATATTTATTGCTATCTAACATTGAAAGTGCCTTTTCTCATGTATGAACATTATCCAAGATTATCCACGCATTTTCTCGAGAGATCTTTCAGACATCGGTACTATGTACACGACAACTTTTCACACAAGGGAAAACTCACAAAGTGATCGAAACTTTTACATACATTGGAGATGAACTAATGGAACAGACTACTAAAAAAAATTTGACCTAGCTATCGAAACCATTGAAAGTCTAAATGTGTATGTTTGATCCATTCAACTAAGCGAATTGGGGTAAATAATAAAATTCAATGTAATATGCCCAAACTTGGCAGTTTCCTTCACTACTCAACGCTCTGATTCGTTTCTGGCGAGGAAAATATATTCTGAAACTAATGTAGAGTGGAAAAATCAGGATTCCACGAATTTCTTACCATTTGCAAAATCATAAGGTTCAAAGATATATAAACTGAAGAAGTTTGCTAAAATCAGAAAGTTTCTCTGTGTCTCTTACACGATTACTTTTAGAACTATGTGCTGGATATGTTCTCATGCATAAAACTACAAACTATGAATATATCCTAATACATATAACCTAGCAAACAAATCAATGAAATAATTCAATTTTCTTTTTCTCGGCACATTTACACAGCTGCATAAAAAAGGAATTTTTTTTGAGAAAATAAAAAAAGGCTGGAAATAAGTGAATGGGGAGAAATCGAATTTGTTCGTAAAACAAAATATGAGCAACACACAAACAAGCGAACCAAATTTAGATCAATATTTGAAAGCACGTGCAAACAGCTAATTAGTTGCATATATTGAAAGAGATTAGGTATTAGATGGATAACTCTTATATGCGCAAAAAAATTCACTTTTTGGAGAAACTGCTGAGATTACACTTTGTAAAAAGTTAGACAATTGATGTGAAATGAGTGGTGTTAATCGAATGATTGTTTTGGTGCAAAAAGAAAAAAAAAACCCGCTCGAATTGTAGAACAATTCGCGCGCTTTTTTTAAAAATATTTTTTCAAGACTAAAATGTTAGAAAAAAAAACAAAACCTCTAGCCGCTTTCGGATAAAAATCAACACGTGAGCTTTTGTTCCGTTGAAGTCGATATAGCCTTTCTCGAATTCCTCCAAACATGACACTTCAACAAAAGAAACACAGGAAATGATTCAATCAGGCAAAAAACGTGAAATGAAAAAGGTTGGTGAGGGGAAAGGAGCGAGCAACGGAGTGTTGTTGCTCTTTTTCTTTTTTCAAGAGAAAGTGTCACGAGATGTTGAAAGCTTATGTGAAGCCATCTATTTTATCGAAAACCTTATTCATATTCACATTTTTCGTAGACATATTTGTGAATGAATTTTTTCGATAAAGGGATGCGGTTATTCAGAATTCGAACTGATGTTTCGGCAGATAAAAATTACTGGAACGATTTAAACAAAAGTCAACAATTTATTCAATAACAATACATTTAGAAGACCATGTTGTGTGGATATTGATTCTTTCCCAATGAGAATCGGGTTCCGAGGTATCCAAACAAGAATTTGTGATCTTTGTTTTTCTTGATGGCGGCGAGAATTGGGGCATCGACGGTCTTGATGTCGGCCTTTCTTTGATCGGAGACCTGAAATTGAAAACGAACTGAGTATGAAATTAAGCTGAGTAATGTTAAAACCTCGTGAATTAAATGTGGGAAGCGCTTGACACTCTCCATTTCCAGTTTTAGGAAGGAAGAGTAACACTGCACCTCTCTACTATTTCGCACCTATATTATACGAAGAATCTTACAAAAGAAATCCGTCCCTTATGAGTGCAAAACGTTAAAATATCATGTTTCCATGTCATTAATCTCATTAGAGATATAAGTTACGTGATAAGATGAATGAACAGGTAAATCTTAACCGACGTATTATAAATTCGATAGAGCAATTGAATATTTTTTCGAAATAAATATTTAGCTTTCAGAAAGATAAACTATATAAATATAACTTTTCGTTCTTGACAAAAAAAACTTACGGTGTATTCGGCCTTTCCAGAAGCGAAAATGTTCTTTCCGTTCTTTTGGGCGGTGGACTTTCTCTTGAAGTATTCGTCATTGATATGTGCTGGAACCTTAACTCCTGAAACGTCGATTTTCAAGGAAGTGGCGATGACGAAGGATTGCGAGATTCTGCGGAGTGGGAATCCGTTGATCTTGTGTGGTCCTGAAAAAAAACAATGATCTTTCGAAGTGTGGGAAGCGCTTGACACTCTCCATTTCCAATTTTAGGAAGGAAGAGTAACACTGCGACTCTCTACTATTTTGCACCTATATTATACGAAAAATCTTACAGAAGAGATCCGTCCCTTACGAGTGCTATTTTTCAAAAATAAATTCAATATTAAAATCTAAATTGTATCTCACAGAATAAGTGATATATACAAGATTCTACTCAATACAGATAGAACTAATCATATTTCAGAAAACCGTTTACGCACGAGATTCTCGGTCAACGTCACAATAAAATTCGCATAAGCTAATTTTCAGAAAACAAATTGAAAGCTCATTGAAAATACATCATCGATACAGTACTATTTTTATATTTCAAGAGAAACATACCGGTGACGAGGAGAAGTCCGGATGTTGGCAATTGCTTAAGGAAAACGACGCGCTTTCCCTTATGACGTCCAGCCAAAACAATCAATACGGTTCCTGGAGTAAGGGTCTTGCGAAGAGCAACTGGCTTGGCATGTCCGAGCTTGAACTTTTGTCCTTCTCTTTGGAGTCCGGCGAGCTTGTTGCTCTATAAATTATGTTTTTTGTGAAAAAAAAAATATGGAACTTTTTTTAGATTGTCAGGGACTGAGGTGAAATAGAGGAGGGTAAACCAAGTTCTATTTGCATATTGGACCATATTTATTTTCGAGCAATCCTAGCACCTCAATCTTATCTTAAAGAAAGAGGTGACTCTGGACCTCGTGAAAATTTTACATTTGCAGAGAAGACTTGTTTTAGGCGACAGTATTTTAGGTGAAAAATCTAAAATTATGTTCGAAAATAACTTACTGGCTTGACAGCCTTGACAAGTGGTGTCTTTTGGTTCTTCTTCAAACGAAGACGAGCTGTGGAGAAACGGAGAACTCCTGGGGAGAGATCGAAGTTTCTGCTGATAACAGGAAGGTTTCTCTTTCCAACCATTTTGTACCCACTGAAAATAAAAAAATTATATAATGAAGTCATTTGAAACTATGTTTAAAAAAACGTTCTAAAAGGTTAAAAGGACGTTACTAGTACATCAAACGGTGCGTTACAAAGAGATGTAGAACAATATTCAATGATAAATTCAAAATTCACACAACAGCCTTCGAAAATTACGTGAAAACTCGAAAAAACTTGTAAAAAAGAATAAAAATACGGAAAAAAATTAGCTGCAGGGTCGTTGACTGAGTATTAAACGCTCCTCGCTGCAAGACACAACACACAACTACGGTATCATTTGTGTGGCGTGTGTCGATTTTTATTCAATTTTCCACATTCGAATATTTTTCAGAGGTTTTCATTTGATACAGATATTTTTGAGGTAAAAATTAAATCATTGTCGGTTAGGATTTATCATTCATATTATGGTTCAACTTCTCTCGCGAGAAATTTTACGTGGAAGTTATGCTAGCTGTTTGACTGGGAATGTGATATCGAATTTGTTACAGGTTTTAGAAGAACTGGTTAGAATTAAGAAAACTGATCGATTGTTAATGAGAGTATGAAGTGTCACTATTCCTATTCGATTAAATTCAATAGTTACTATGAGTTTGGGCTTTTTTGAGATTTTGATTTGGAAAAAGCCTAGTAAAGATTGATTCTTGGGTTGAAATTTTCCGTATGGATGTGATTACTACGGATCGAGTCTGGAATAATTGCCAAACCAAGCATCTTCAGAGTGAAAACTTTTTGAGAATCCCCAAACAAAACCTATACGAATTTGGAGGATCAAATTTTTGTTGGATATGCGGAATTCGGCGATACACTTTTTTCTGCAGAGTTCGAGGTCTGATTTTTGGATAAGTAACATAATTCTAGCAGTTTTTCATGAATGAAAATATTTATTATATCGAGAAGGTATATATAGATAAATTTAGCAACATAGCAAAAAACAAAAATATCAGGAAAACGAAGGCCCGTATACATTAAGAGTTGAATAAATGCGTTTAATTGTGTTCATCGCCGAATCACCTAACACATCGGCCCTGTTGAAGAGTGAAACCGGGACAGCAAGCATTTTCGCAAGGTGCCATGACAGTTTTTTCCCTGAAAATATAGGTTTTTTGTTGATGGAATTCATGTTATGGAACATACTGTCTACACCGAACGCCACGTAGGAGTGATAGGAATCCTCCACATTGTCCTTCCTCCTCTTTCTTCTTGGCGCACATACCCGTACATGCTTGAGTATTGCAAACTTGGGTTTCCATAGGTTCGCCTCTGTAAAGATAAGACTTTGAATTTCAATAGAGTAAAGGTGATAAGAGTTATTTCATATCCGGATAAGATGTATGGTTAGTCAGCTAGTTAGTTGGATAACGTACGCGCATGCATTTCCTGGAGGGCAGGTTCTGGTTCTCATTCGGCTTCCGCATGCTCCACACGAGGCACTGCATGCACTCCATGGACCCCATTGGTTCCAGTTACCCGCCTCGGGAACAGCTCTTGCTCGAGCCTCAAATCCTTTTCCACCTCGATAGAAACTGCGGAACAAAACAACCATATCAGTGGTTGCGGAACGAATTCGAGTAGGAGGAGTTCCATAGCAACAATATCTGAGAGAATGTGAGTTGAATTTTCTTTCTGTGTGGTAAATAATTGTCTAACCTCATTCCAGTATTCGCAAAATCAGTGGTATTTCTGACTTCCACATAATCCATACATAATGAATGCCGAACTTTACAATACATTTCGAATTCGCCGATGAACTGGAATTCGACTATATGGCCGGGTGGAGCCACCAACAACCAAGAGCATTCTTGACCTTCTTTGAAGTCTCGAGGATAACCAGGAGATGAGATTTTTGTGGTTGATCGAGATAATTGGATACGTCCACCACAAGTTGCACCATAACCTGGCATAACTTGTTCGCAATATTGACCAGTGAAACCATCCGGACAACGACATCGGTCACATCTTGAAATGGAAATAGTGTTATGGGAATGATCGACAAAGAATTGGTAGATATTTTCATGAGATAACTACTTGGTCTGACAGATGTTCAGACCGAAGTTTTTTTGGAAAGTTTCCGATTTTTCCGTGATTTTTTTTCTGAAATTTCGAGCAATCGAATCTCCTTAAATTTGAACACGAAAATGTCAAAAGTTTGAAAATATTAAAACACTTCGAAACTATCATTTTCCAGCATTGAACGAAATTTTAATTTACTGGACTACTAGGTGGTAAAAAAAACCATTGAAACCTGGTTGAACACAGTGGTTTTAAAATATGTTGGTCAAAATATGAACCGGGAATGCCAAATTAGATTCTAAATGTGCGAGTTTTGGTCTTGAATTTTTGAAAAATAATTGAAATTTAGTAGAGCATAAGTTCGACATTAAAATGACAAACTCCAGCGCTTTCAAAATTTTTTGCACCGTTTTCTGAAAAAAATAAAATTTAATAATGAGTATAGAGAAATTCTAATTTTGTAATTTTTAGACAAGAATTCATTTTTTTTTAAAATTCAATAATATGGCTTCATTTCGAGATTTATTGAACCGTAAAATCAGATTCTGATTTGCCTGCTAACGATCGAAGTTTCACTTGAAACTTTTCATCTCGATGTCTACTGTCATAATTGTCAAATCAATAATCTTTAGAGTTGCAATTTTAAGAAAACCCCCTCTATTTTCGATTCCAATCTGTCGTTTTTATTTTTCAATTTTGAATTCAACATTCTCCCACTGCTTTTTTTCCAACTAACCTTCTTGGATCAGTATATCCTCCTCGTTGACATGGTAAATTACTTGGACATGTGTTACTACAATAGATCTTATTCATAAGTCGGATATCGTTGAACGATAATTGGTCTCGCTGACCTAGAAAAAAAGAAGAATGAAAGGTACTTGAACATTTTGAAGAAGCCTACCGATTGTTTTTTGGTAGTCGGAGACAAAGGTGCTAATTGTGTATAAGTCATCGACTTTTCCGAATGCTTTGCTTCTAAAATTACATGTGTAAATCAAAAGTTCAAGAGAACAAAAATCGAACCTATAATGCATAATACTTCCATAATCATAAGGAACTCCAGAATTATCGACATCATCTGGATCTTCTTTCAGGAATTGTCCTTTCGAATCTTTTTCGATGTTCTCCCATTTAACAGTCACATATTGATCACGATCAGGTCTCGATTGTTCGTGCCAGAAACCGAGAGCATGCGCGACTTCATGAGCAATTACACCGAGTCGAATGCATTCTGGAGCCAAGGAGACGAGTTGCTCTTCGCCTGTTGGATTTCGGCCAACGTTACTTGCGCATCCATCGACATCGGTGAAAACGATGCGGTTTCCGGAGTTGGCATTGTCATTGCGTTCGAAGTTTAAACAAGTGATATTGTGCCAGTGTTCGAGAGCGAGTTCGATGATTCGTTGTTCGCGTTGAGCTGGAAAAAAAATGGATGAAAAAGGAATCAGGAAAAATCCACAGGCAAAAAAAAAGTATCTTTTTTTTACCGCGGTTTTTCAAGGCAGTGTTTGCACACAATTGCGCGAAATTCAAAATTGACTTTTTTTCGTTTTCTTGTTCCAGTTGAGTGTAAATAAGACTAACAGGCAAAAAGAAGTTATCGTGGGAGGTGGAAGAGACTGGCATAACATAAACTGGCACATTTTACGACCTTACAGAAAGAATATTCCATGTTGCACAAAATTTGGCAAAACAATGGAAAAATAACGTTTTATGTGTAATCTGAACAGTTTTGGAGAAAGATTTTAGTGTATTGGTTATAAATTGGAATATATTTTTCATTTTCCACACCAAATCAACGGGTTTGCGGATATTTAGCCAATAATATCACGAAATCTTTTAAAAATTGTGAAAATATTCTCCCGAAAACTGTGCGGCAAGCGCGCATATTTAGTGTGCGGACCATTGCCATTTTCAGACGCGACAAACTCCTCCCATTTTTGCAGAAACATGTTTTTTATTTTGGGAAAGTCCGTAACTAATTTTTTCTGAAGAAGAAATACTTTTTTTTCACTGTGAAATCAGCTGGGGTTGTCAGCCATGAGATTTTCAAAAAAAAAAACCTAATTTTCTAAAATAGGGTATCCATGAGAAAGTTCAATTTTCAGAATCAGGTTTTTTGGTAAGAAAATTATTTGATTTTTGGGGATTTGTTTTCAGTCTTGAATTTTTCAGAAGATTACAGGATTCCTTCAGCGAAACGATTGAAACTTCCCCATCGAAACTTAATAAATTTTCTGTGTCAGATTTGATTACAACGATTCTGATTATAAGCAGTATTATTATGAATACCTTATCCGGAAATTATTTTTTTAAAAACATCAAGGGGGAGAATTGAAACTACAGTAATCTTAGTTGTTCCTAAAAATATCTCATAAACTTTTTTTGAAAGTTTATATAACTTCCGCGAATCGATTCCAAAACAGGACCAGGTCAGTCTCAGCGGATTTTTGGATCGTCTGGTGCGTTTCAGGATTACAGGATAATTTCTGATCCAATTTTTTTTTCATAGTATGTCTGTTTCAGTTTGTCTATATAAGTAACCATACAGTAATCAAGTGTTAGCGATTGAGTTCTGGAGAATATTTTTGAAATTATTGTAGTTTTAGTTCACTTATCTAAATTGTTAGGAAACAAGTTTTGTAAGGTTATAACATCAATAACCTAACAAAATTTCATCAGAGGATAGAAAATGATGCAATTTTCAACAGAGCCCATCTTAATTTGAAATTATGGAGTTTTTCGACGAGACTTATTACATTCGATAGGTTTTTGGAAGCTGCTTAACATTTTTTTGGCCAATTTTGCGAAACGAGATCCCTAGTACGCAATTTTGAGACTTAAAATTTACATTGAAAAACCATGAAAAACTAAAAAAAGTTGGATGTAACTTGTTCTCCTGAAAATATCTAGATGATCAGTTCTGTATAAAAATGAAAAACTACAGAACTCCCAGCAAAATTGCATGTTTTTTTCTGCTAATGCGTGAAATTGTTTTCATCCAGTTTTTTTGCAGAGGATGTTCAGGTACTGAAGTTTTCCAGTTAATTTTAAGATTTTTGATGAAAATTATTATTCTAGAAATCTTTTTCATACTCGATGACCCTTTAGTTAGGACCGCACAGCAACAAAAAGAAATCTTTTTTTTCCGCGGTTTGTTGGCTCCGCCTACTTGTGTATTTGTGCATCCACCGCACAGCCAACGTGCAATTAAGGCGCATTGTTTGTTTTTTCGATTTTCATTGTTGAAAATGAAAAAACTTCAAGGTGATACTCTTTCTGAACTAAATGACTCAGTTTTCATGAGATATTATGTAAGAAGTGGAAAAACAGTCGAAGTAACAAATATATTGGTATCGGTAAAGGTCGCGCGTATTTATCCTATTTTTCCAGTATGAAAAAAATACTGGCTAATTTTTCAACTCGTAAAAAATTCAACAATAACAACGAATTTTTCTAATCCCGCCAGGTTTGTAACTTATCGTCTTGTCAAAACCGGATAGGATTACCTCCACATAATGTATAAATTTTCTTTTTATCGTTTAATCACTCATAAAGAATTACTGTTCAAATAGTTTTCTGAATTTGTTCTAGTATTTCATCTTTCTATGCATTTCTACATTTCACATCGTTTTCAAAACTTGAGAAATTTGATTTTGAATTGATTTTCTAAATTTCTAGCAGAATAAACATAAAATTTTGCACAAAATTTGGCAGAAAGAGTGGAAAAAATAACTTGATTCATCATCTAAACAGTTTTTGATTGATATTAGGTGTTTTTATAGGCTCCGCGACATTTCGCCACCGGACGTTTCGACACCGGATGATTTTTTGGAATAAGTTGTTCAATATTTTATGCCAAAGGTTTTCGGGTATGACAAAAATCATGGTGATATTCATTTTTAACCAAAAAAGAACTACACCCGAGTTTTCACCCTCACAGTGAAAAAAAAGTATTTTTTCTTCAGAAAAAATTAGTTACGGACTTTTCCAAAATAAAAAACATGTTTCTGCAAAAATGGGAGGAGAATGTCGCGTCTGAAAATGGCAATGGTCCGCACACTAAATGTGCGCTTTTGCCGCACAGTTTTCGGAAGAATATTTTCAAAAATTTTAAAATGTTTCGTGATATTATTGGCTAAATATTCACAAACTCGTTGATTTGGTGTGGAAAATGAAGAATATATTCCGATTTATAACCAATACACTAAAATCTTTCTCCGAAACTGTTCAGATTACACATAAAACGTTATTTTTCCATTTTTTTGCCAAATTTTGTGAAACATGGAATATTCTTTCTGTAAGGTCGTAAAATGTGCCAGTTTATGTTATGCCAGTCTCTCCCACTTCCCACAATGACTTCTTTTTGCCTTTTAGTCTTATTTACACTCAACTGGAACAAGAAAACGAAAAAAAGTCATTTTTGAATTTCGCGCAATTGTGTGCAAACACCGCCTTAAAAAACCGCGGTAAAAAAAATATACTTTTTTTTTGCCTGTGACCCTTTTTTGGTCAAAAATTGACTGACCTCGATTTTGATGATACTTTCGGATTAAGGGTATTTGAACATCATGGTAATATTTATTTTACATCGAAAAAGAGCTGCACCCATATTTTAACCCATTTTAGATAACTGACTACTTAATAAAAAAAAAATTAAACCAAACCACGAAATTTGCATAGTCATTTTTTGACCTAAAATGGGTTAAAATATGGGTGCAGCTCTTTTTCGATGTCAAATAAATATTACCATAATGTTCGCCGTGCTCAAATACCCTTAATCCGAAAGTATCATCAAAATCGAGGTCAGTCAATTTTTGACCAAAAATGGGTGAAAACTCGAGTGTAGTTCTTTTTTGGTTAAAAATGAATATCACCATGATGTTTGTCATACCCGAAAACCTCTCGCATAAAATATTGAACAATTTATTTCAAAAAATCATCTGGTGGCGAAACGTCGCGGAGCCTTTTTATACTGAGTTTTTTTTATACTGAGTTTTTTTTTTCTGAGCTCAAATCAACTAATTTTGATGAAATTCAGCAAGAAATATCGCAAAAAACCTTTTTTCCTCCCACAGGGACCAACTCCTCCCCTTTTTCAAAAAAAAGTGTTTGCAACGTACGCAACGACACTTTCCTGAACAAAAAATCTTTTTTTTGTTGCTGTGGGACCCAGGTTTCAAAATTGCTTCTATTCTATACGACGAACTTTTTGGCTGAGATTTCAGCATTAAGAATTTTGTTTCGCAAAAATGAACAACAGGAGGTTGATCAGCGTCCAAAAATCCATCGTAAGTCAAGGCCATATTCTAATTTTTTTTGAACTAACTATGTGATCCATCAAAGTTATAAATAATCGGTTGAGTCGCATCCCATCTTCTAATCTTTGCTCCAATAAATTTGCGTTTTCTCCGACTTTTTCCACTTTCCACAGCCTGTTCATACATTGCTTTTGCCTGTTCCGGATATAATACAATATCTCCTTGGAAGTACTTTCCCCTTTCTTCCGGATTCAAAACATCCGCTTTTAATCGAGATTTCGACCAATCATCCAGCTCCTTCGATATTTTTATCTCCTGAAATTCTTTCGATTTTTTTCCTTTTTTTGTTTCTTTTTTTTTTGTGTGTGATATTGTTGGAGAAATATAAGTGAACAAGGGGGTGATTGTGATAAAGATAACAAAAAAAAACATTATTTATTTGATCGATTGATAATGGTGGAACGGGTCTCTCGATTTGTTAGAAATGACCCCTTCTTACACTTTTTTTTGGTGATGAAAAAAGACAAAAAAAGTGTGAAATTTATTAGCATTTTAAAAATAGAAATGTGTAATAATATTGGAATTGGTTGGTCTTCAGCTTCAAACCTTTGGTTTTTATTAACTAGGACAGGTTCAGGAGATTGTCATTTTAGAATTTGAACTTTGGATCCTCTGGGTCATTTTGATCAAGATCGTAATTCGATAAATCTGAATCTGGATTCAGAAAAGAAATCCCGAGAGACTATACTGAAAAATCAAAAAAACGGCTCATCAATGGGTTGCGTATTACCAATCAGATTCCAAATAATATAATCTGCATAATTTTGAGCCCGATAAATTCTCAAATTGTTTCAACAGGTTACTGTAGTTCGGAAATATTCTGAATCCTATTTTTTCAAGTTTATTTTTCAATGACAAATTCTCCGAAATCGAATTCATTCAGGTTACTGTAGTTTCAGATATTTTCAGAGTCTGGTTTTCATCATTTTTTGAGGTCATCAAAAATGACTTTAAGGTTAGCAAAATTTTACATTTTCATCAGAAAAAGCTGTAGTTATGTGTCAAATGTTTCGATTCTGAAGGTCAAACGTGTCTGAAATGAGTTTCAGAAACGTACAGAAACAAGTGCTAGAAAATTCGGGTCAGTAGAACCGATTCTGATATAAAAAAAGTGCCGAGAAATTCAACCGAATGTTATGAAAAATTATGTATTCATACAGAAAACGGACCTTAATTGTAAAAAGGTAACTTTCTTCACGAATCTCTAGGCCAAAAAATCTCAAGAATTATTGTGTAAGAATACTTAAAGACACCTATACATTTGGAATTTTTTTTTGTTTAGTTGTTGCAACCTTTTTGTTCAGTTTCTCATGCGTTTTCCAAAATGATGTGATTTACTGAGAAAAAAAAATTTATTTTTCAAAATAGTTCAGAAACCGCATTTTCGTGGTGTTTGCACACAAAACACACAACTTGACGGAAAAGTTCACAGACCGTAGTTCAAATGAATTGTTTTTTTTCTCAATGGAGCGAACAAGACTCTTTGTTTGATTTTGAATTTTTTAGTGGATAAAATGATTTTTCCAATTAGCTGTTTGTCTTTGATTTCACAGAAGTTCGTCTAATATTTATACTGGTTTGAGAACCTGATAGATCAAAATTCCTTGTTCTGAAAATATTTGGCCTTTGGACAATCGGACACATTGTTTTTAGGTACTGTAGGTTTGTACTTTCCCATTTCTGCAAAACTTTGCGCTTTCTCAAGAGACCAAATATTACTTTTTCTGGTTTTTGAATTTCAAGTTTTTTAACGCCTATTGTTTTAATGATTCTCCATATCAAACATGTGTTGTTTTTCAATTTTCCAAAAGATCTTTGGCGTATGTTAAAATGATCTAGATCTGGACCAATAGATTTCTAAAAATGTCCAAATAGTATGTCCCAGAATCAGAATTCTCGACGCGAAAATGATAAAAAAGCGAGAAAAAGAGAAAAGAAACAACGAAGGACAACCTGTTTTTGTCAAAACCATGTCAAGACTTTTCCGCCCAAAAAGAAAACATACATCGATTTTATGGCTAATTTAGTTTGTAACTGAAAGTATTCAGTATAGTAGTATGACCTTCAAATTTCTGAAAATCCGGTTTGAAAAACCAACCTGAGGATGTTTCTCAATCGCGATTTTGTTCATTTTCTCCAAATAAAAATCCACAATTTTCTGATCCTCATCCGAAATCAGCCGGGTTTTCCGCGATTTTTCATCCAAACTTCGATCTTCTTCATTATAATCCAGGTCTCGAAGCGAATGGCACAGTACACAAAATGGTAAGACACATAATAGTAATAATAAGAATGTAGTACGGTAGATCATATTATCTTGAAATATGAATATTTAATAACAATAATAACAATAAATAAAAATTTGGGAGAAAAATGAAATGACAAGAAAGAATAGAAAAAAGATGATGATGATGAGAATGGCTACCGTATTTTTCTCTAATTCTCTTCTGTTTTCAATGCTATTTCACTTTTCTTTTTGTAGACAATTTTCGACACGCCCACATTTTTCGATTTTGTGGAAATTTTAATTTTCAAAAAAAAAATTGAGATGAAGCTATTACTATATTTAAATATTATATTCAAAAATCTGAAAAAAAAGGGTTTTGATTTTTAAAATTTAAAAATAGGGGATATATATGAATATCACTTATTAGTGATATGACTTATGTCGAGCTTGAGAAAAAGTGTGCATTATTTTTAAATCCACCGATTTTTATATATAAAATATGAAATCATAAACTTGTTTTATAAAGATCGTCACTTTTATACTTATCAATATCATAAGTATATATATATACACAAAAAAGTGATTTTTCTTAATTCTGATTGATTAGAAATCTATAAATAGACAAAGAGAATCTTTAGAAATCATGTCGATCATTATATATGATCTTTGTAACAATTATCATTTGTCATGTGAATTTCTTTGGAAAATTTCTCGTTTAGGTAAACAATAGTTGCTATATACTACTTTTAATGGTGTTGTGAAGAGGTTTTCTAATATTTGCAAAATACGCACAACGAGTAAAGTGGAAAACAATATACTGTATGGAAGGAGCATGGGTAAGAATTGTGAGTTGTGTCCTGTGGCGATGTTTGTTGGCGCGAGCGCGAGGTTACTGTCATCCACGTGTTTGAAAGAGTGTCTGGAAAAAATTTGGGATTTTCTTTTTGTTTTTTTTTAAGGGTTTTCTTAGTTTTTGAGAAGTTTTAGGTGACGTATTCTACAAAAAATAGGTTGAGGATTTTTCTTAATAGGCTGGTTTTGTAGGTTGGATCAATTTTAGCGCTATAAATACAAAAAAAAAACGATGGTTAGTCATTTCAAAAACTGATCTGATTTCAGGAAAATCATATTTTTCAATTACCAGCCAGGTCGCAAGGACTTTAGTAGTTCTGTCAAGAAGAAAGATTCATAGAATCTAAAATTTTAAGCAGTCAATTCTCTCACAAGGAAAATGAGGATTTTTTGACGAAAATGTTGTGATTCTAAAGTTCTTCGAATGCTGATTAATTTCCAATTTTTCGCTTCCCAACTCTCGATTTCTAATGTGGAATTTCCAGTATTGGATGTTCCATTGGACAAACAAAAAATTCTTGAAAATTCATAATAATTTCTATAGTATGGTGTGCTTTAACCTTCTGGAAATTTTCTAGATATTTTGCTGTGAGTCAAGAGTTTCAGCGCTTTTCCACATTTGATTGCACCCCGAAGTTAGATCTCAGCCCCAATAATCGCTTTCAAGCCGGCTTTCTTACATTATCACTATGTGAATCTTAAATTCACGAACCAGAGTTCGAGATTCCCAAAAATGAAAAGACATTGATGATCAGCGCTCAAAACTCTACCAATGTCTCATGAACAAACTACAATTTTCACATAGTTCTCTTGTCAAAAGATATCAAATAATCAAAACGTTCTAATCTTTTCGAATTGAAGAAGGAAGAATCGCGGTGATTTATGTACAGTTTAAATCACGCAATTGTCATTTCATGGGCAGTTCTAGACAACATTAATAGCTGACCATGAATATAATTGTTGTTTGTAACTTCGGTTCGACGACAGATAATTAAATAATGGATTATGTATTTTCACTCGTTCCATAATTGTAGTGAATTTTCTGGTTTGTAAATATACAAGGAAGGAACGTCCAAAATAAAAGAGGTCGTTGGAATCTGAATTGAGGATGGAAAGTTATAATCGGATTAGCATAGTTCATTCGTTTGATTGGTAAATAGAGGATATGGAGTGATTAGGAACACATTGGTTCAAATAGTACATAGTTTTTCAAAACAGTAACATAGTACTACTTATGGTCTATGTTTGTCATAAAGTTTTCAATGCCGCACAATGAAAATATTTAGACTCGGTAGGGATTTTAGAAATTTTGTGTTGTCAATAAAAATAACTTTACGTGATATTCGTTTCCACATCATCAGTTCTGACATGTCATAACCCATTTTTTAGGCAACGTCGTCAAACTGAAGATCGTCCAGACATTCAAGTGTATCGGAAGAAAGTGAGCATTTGATAAATTGAATATAACGGGTGATATTATATTTCCAGATTTCTGGATACATACATCAAAAATGTCGGCATGGAATGATGATCGAAAATTTGAGGTGTGTAATGAGTAGAACGAAAAGAACAAAGGTTTATACTTTCAGGAGTCTATTAACACAGATCAATTCCTCAAGGAAATATCAAAGAATTTGCTAGAAAACTACAATAGTAATAGTAAGTCAACACTCGTTTTCATGTAGTTTGTGTTTCGTATTTCCAGATACTGTAAATGCACCCCACAATTTTACTCAACAACCACAATCGCTCAATCTCAATTCTTATTACAATAGGAATTCTGAAGTTTGAATGCTAAACAGAGGTGGATGAAAGGAAACAATTGTTTGTTTTGCAGCGTCAACAACCGCAACAACAACAACATTCGTACGACCATCAAAAATCGAAAGTGAATATCAATCATTTCAAAAGAGTGGTTCAAAATACAACTCAATTCAACAAATCGATCGATCGAAGTTTACTATCAGATTCTCGGATTGCTACGGGTAAAATGAACGATCATCGATTTTTGAAGTTCAGTTTGAATTTTCAGACAGAAAAATCGAAGATGACAGAAAGATTGAAGAAAAGCCCAACGATTTTCAGAGATTCGTAGCTCTCAACCAAATTCCCACTAAAGGGAGAGGAGCCCCGTTTGGTAGAATGAGAAGTTCGGTTAGTTATCGGATATGTGAAACGAAATAATATTATTTGTAACAAATGATATTGTTTATCCGGCGAGGTCAGAAGTCACTTGAAAATGGGAAGAAAATGAAATTGGTTCGGATCGCGGGTAGATCAAAAATGTCTTGTAGCGACGAGGTGAGTGTTTAGTTCTTTTGGAGCAGAGACAAATCAATATATTTGTTATACGTTGCTTTTTTTGTTTTCAACATAATAATTTTAGCAAAGCTTCGCGTTTTTGAAGGAAAAACTGAATTTAAGAGTGCCGGAAGTGTGCACACCCATGTTAACGACATGTGTAGATATTACCGATTTCAAGCACTGTTTATTTTTTATCAGAAAAACTATTTGAAATGGTTATTCATTCAATCAGTTCCGATTAGATTGTTTGACATTTTTATGAATTTTCACCATGTGAAATTATTGGAAACTGGTTTCTGATAATATTTGAATATGAACCGCATTTTCCTTCGTACAAATGTTTTTTTTTAACATTTTACTACGAAAAAGCAACTCTCTTCTGATTTCATTGTGGTAAAAACAACAAAAAAATCAACGTTTAACAAATATATTGATTTGTCTCTGCTCCAAAAGAACTACACACTCACCTCGTCGCTACAAGACATTTTTGATCTACCCGCGATCCGAACCAATTTCATTTTCTTCCCATTTTCAAGCGACTTCTGACCTCGCCGGATAAACAATAATTATATTTCAGGACTTCCATCCATCCGCTGGTAACGAAACACATTCGAAGCCACCTCAAAACGAGAATGTACGTTTAATTCCAACGGTGTTGAGTAAATGGAAAGAAAACTTTCAGTCTTCTGATCAAATATCGTCGCATCAATATCATCTTTCACGTCAATCAATATTCAGTCCTCTTCCATCTCCTGATTTTCATAAACCGCCTGCTCAAAGTCATTTTTATCTTCCTCAAACTGTTCCACAAGAAAAACCAAAAATCACGCAACAATCGTATACTCATCGTGAGACGCATGCGAACACTATCCCAATACAGCAGCTAGCTTCGAGATTCACGAGAACCGCCACCAACAACACAAACTACCACATGAAATCAATGCCTTCGACATCTTTCCCAAATGGATTTGTTCAAAGATATCCTGTCATTGATCATAATAGAGGAGCTAATGGCAATGTTAATACTGTGAAACAACCACAAGTGCAACAATTTGGGAAGTTCGAAAGTCGGCCATTGGTCAGTAATACAGTATCAATGAATAAGAGTATGGAGTCGATCAAAATGTCACAAGACGTAAATGGAAATTTCTCGCATGTTCAAACTCGACAGAACTATGGTGAGGATCCCCATAAACTCAAAATTAAATCACAAGTCGTTTTATTTAGATACAAAACTCCCAAATGCTCGTCCATTAAGTCATGGATATTATGAAGTGTACTTGTGCGGCGAAACGAGAAATGATGCGATTGCGAACAGAATCGAGTAAGTTGTTTGATTACAGTTCCTTGATCAATAATATTTTTCAGAAAGACCGTTCGCAACACTGAATGCCCACCCAGATTTTGAAAGTGATCGAAAGAAAAGAAAGCTTTCACATTTTTACATTTATTTATTTATTTAATCATGAGCGTTTGTTGTTTTACGTTGAATCCCAATTATCGTTAGTTGGAATAATGAATGTTCAAAATTTTAATTGTTGTTCTGTTTGATATTTAA
The DNA here is from genome assembly GCA_900536415.3 of Caenorhabditis sp. 38 MB-2015. Lineage (NCBI taxonomy): Eukaryota > Metazoa > Nematoda > Chromadorea > Rhabditida > Rhabditidae > Caenorhabditis > Caenorhabditis quiockensis. The sequence goes on from LR548769.1 coordinate 244,629, forward strand.
CGTTGTTGAATTCCTCATGAAATACATATGTGGCCGGCGGACTAGTTTTTGCAATGTAGCGTGGACGAGGTTTTCTGGAGAAGAGATTCTTCGCGATTTTTCGTTGACTTGAAGAACTCTCGATATTTTTATAGAAAAAATGGCGTCGGATGAATCGAAAGGAGTCCCGATCAGCGAATTGGGAATTGAGCAGATCAATCAATTGCAGAAACAAGTTGAGCAGGAAATGCAATTCTTCCAAGAATCGCTCCAAACATTGAAGGTAATTGTTTATGGGAGCATTATTTTCTGACGTTTTCATGAAAAGAACTTGGTTGTTTTCCACCTAGAGAAATCCTGAATATGTGAATACAATTCAGTGGAAAATTTCTATCAAATGATGCGCGTTTATTGATTTTAAAAAGTGCAGTTCACTAAAACGTTTTATAAAACTGGTAAATTTACTTTCTAATAATTTTTGGTTGAAAATTCTCTAAATATTTTAGAAAATCCACAGTAGTTCTGATTATCAAAGATGATAAAGGCAAACTAGAATTAAAATTGACCGAGCTTTGGGCTTTTTCAAAATGCAAGAAGCCGGTATAATTCTCGGCATGGTCTGTTGTAGAAACATAATCTTTCTAGTTGAGATTTTTTTTCTAAATTTCTACTTTTCGAGAAATTAATATATAAAGATTCAAAAACGCCTACGAACTTTTCAATGGCTCAGTACTATGAATTTCACACATTATCTTTTCAAAACGAGCACAAGCTTCGGCGTTTCATAAATAACAGAAACTCAGTGTGCTGAAAATGTTTTTTTTCATATACTCAAAAGTTGAATATTATTCACCATTTAAGTAGCATTGAAAAAAAAAATTAATTTCTAATTATTGAACTAATAACATTAGAACAGGAGATAATTGTGAGTTTTTCAGGTTCTTTCTAGCCGCAACGATAAAAGTATCGTCGCTTTGTCCGACTTGAAAGGTGCTCAACCGAATCATTCTGCTCTTATTCCATTATCCGAGTCGCTCTACATTCGCGCTGAAATTCCAAATCCCGACAAAAATATGGTTGAAATTGGAACTGGTTATTTTGTTGAATTAGATCGCGAAAAAGCAAAGGGGATTTTCGATCGGAAAAAGCAACATATGGTTAATCAGGTGAGAATGAAATAACTAGACATTTAATCATCTCAAAATTGCAGGTTGAAACAGTCGAAAAAATCCTAGTCGACAAACGAAGAACCCGCGCAGTGCTTTCAGACGCGTTCCAGGCCAAAATTCAAGCCCAAATCTCCCAAATTCAGGGGCCAAAATAAATCATTGCACGAATCTCGCTCGTATTATTTTTTGCTTTCTCATTTTCGCATGTTTTATTGAATTATAAACGTATTTTCAATTTTACACATTCGTATTCATTAGAACTGGAAGTTTCAATTTCTCTCGAAAATATCTGGATAATAAAAAACAATGGTTATATTTGAGGGGTTTACAGGTTATATGAAATGAGGACCCAACCTCTGACATTATGCGAGAAAACATTGATTGTTGAATCGTTAAGAGCTGGAAAGGTAAGAGTTGGATTTAGTTTTAATATTGACATAAGCTTCGAGGTTTGTATATCAACTTATAGAAAAACTGCAAACTAACACAAATAACTATATATTGAAAAATACCTATAAATACGAAAACGAATTTTTTTCGCTGAAATTAACACGCTCAGGCGGGTTTGCTCCTGAAGAAATATATTTTCAAAATACCAATATGCTGAATATGATTGATTAATAATTTTTTGAAATTTTTTGTGAAACTAACAAGGGAGGTTCGCGAGCTGTTACTTTCAACTTTTTCTTAAAATTTGTACACTTATGTAGTTTGACCTCCTGATCATCGTGGTATAGTTTTTATCCACCGGAAATTTTTGTGTAAAAAGTTATGAATTAAATGAATTTGTATTCACGTGCTCATTTTTCAAAGGTAAATGACTCATTTTTTCTTCAGAAAATGGTCATGAAATAACTTTAATCTTTCATAACTTTATTCACAAAAATTTCCGGCGAATAAAAAATGTACCACGATGATCAGGAGGTCGAACTACATAAGTGTACAAATTTTGAGAAAAAGTTGAAAGTAACAGCTCACGAACCTCCCTTGTAAGCATTATGCTTTGGAAATCCCACATTTCGTCTTGAATTCGTTAGTTTTTTAACTGTGGAAGTGGAAACAGGTTTTCAAAACGTGAAGAAACCGTAAACTGTGTTTCAACGATAAGTTGCAAAGACACTCATCCTTGCATTACCAAACGAGGAAATCTCAGAATTTCAACGAGTTGTCATCAGACGAAAATATTATGGGGTCCTTAGATTTTTGAAACTCAAAATCCTTACACGAAGAAAAATCTATTATTCTCAATGTAAAATAAATGTAAAAATATAAGGTGAAAGTTCTTTTTTTTTTTGAATAATGAAAGAAGAAAAATATTTCATTTTGCTGACAAAAAATGATTGGAAATTGTTCTATATCCTGAAATACTCCAGAGAGATTTAATTTTGTCTCTGAGTGTATTTAGAATTGCTTCGAACCCTAAAATCATTGCGTTAACCACATGTTTTTTGTAGAGACTCGACTTCCGCAGTAGAGAAGAGTTTCGAGATGTCAAATTGGTCGTCGGTGCCGAAATAGGAACTGCTATTTGTAGTATTGGACAAACAAAGTGAGTAATTCTTCGCTATTCAAATAGTGAACATTTACATCGAGTTTCAGAGTGATTTGTGCAGTGAGTGCTGAAATCGCCGAACCATCATCAATGCGACCACACAAAGGAGTTATAAATATAGATGTTGATTTGAGTCCAATGGCTAACTATTGTAAGTTTTTTTTTCTTGAACAAAAATGATAAAAAATAATTAAATCTTGGAGAAATCTCAATAATATTCGTTTTCAGTTCATGAACATGATCGTATGGGACAAAAAGGAATGGAACTGACACGGTTATTAGAATTGATAATCAGAGATTCTCGATGCATTGATGTTGAGGTGAGATATAACGCGTCTTTGAATTACTTTATTGATTCATTTCAGTCACTCTGTATTCGAGCTGGTAAAGAAGTATGGAAAGTTCGTGTGGATATTCGGATTTTGGACGAAGATGGATCTCTTTTAGATTGTGCTTGTTTAGCCGCTATAACAGCACTTCAACATTTCAAAAGACCAAATGTCACATTGGAACCCCATCACACATTAGTGGTCAGTTGGTTTTTTTCAAATTGTCTTCCATATTTTTGTTTTTTTCAGTACAGCGAATACGAAAAAGCTCCGGTTCCGCTGAATATTTATCACATGCCAATTTGTACAACTATCGGCCTACTGGATAAAGGGTTGGTTTTTGACGAATTCAAGAAAAGTGTGCCTAAGTGCCTACGAAAACCTTTATTTTTGTTCTAGAAAAATCAGGGTGTTTTTAAAACGAGAAAGTTTTTCAAAAAAGAAAGAATATATATCCGAGGTATTGCACAAGGCTTTATAGTTGGTTTTTGCGAAACTAGCTTTGCGAATTCGCTCTGAAAACCTTAATTATCTCTTGAAAATACAGGTTTACATCTATTTGAGAGTACAAAATGGTTTTTTCCATACCAGAGTGGCTAGAACTATAATTTAAAGCTGATATGTTTAAATTTTGAGCTAAAAAATTAGAAAACTATCGTGAAGACTGCCGATTTTTAGTAACTTTCCTATAAATTCAAGTTTACAACATTACTTAGATTTTTCTCCAGGGTTTCCCACAAATGTCGCCGGTTTCCCCGAAATTCGAAAAAAAAACTATACGTTTGTTCTGCAAAGAATCCTCGAATACTCGCAACTAAATCAGACTCAAATTCAGAATTGAAAAAAAAGGAAAAGGTCTAATTTCTATTGTATGAAATTTACATTGTCAGTGTCTTTTGTATTATTTACGTTTTTTAGCTCGACAATTATCATCGATCCAACAGAGAAAGAATCGGCATGTCTAGATGGCTCAATTGTTGTTGCATGCAACAAACGGAAAGAAGTTTGTGCTCTTCATCAAAGTACTAATTTAGTACTCTCAACAAAACAGGTACATCTGATAATCCAATGCTCTCTCAATACAAGTTTTTGTAGATCGAAAGTTGCGTGAAATTGGCAATGAGTCGAGCTGAAGCTCTTTCGAATGTCGTTGTCGATGTTATTAGACAGGATCAGAGAGAAAGAAGTGCGTTCAAACGACCCGATGGTTTTGCGATCACAACTCCTTCAATTATTGTGAATGCTGATCGAGCAGCTGCGCAACTCATCAAAGCACCGATTATTGAAGTAAAAATGGAAGTGGAAGAAGAAGAAGAAGAGAATGAAAAGGAGAAACAGAGACAGTCATATCAATCGAGTGTGATTCTGAATGTAAGTTATAACTGAGCATAATTTTGAAAAATATATTGAAATCTAATTTTTAGGAAAATCCGCTTCGATCAGATGCAGTAAAACAAGAAGAAGTAGACGAGGATCAACAAATGGAAGAACAATTGGCAACTATTGAACAGAGTGTAAATCGAGTCGAATTGCAAAATAATCAGAATCAGCCGATTGATAGACAGGTATTGACTATCCCGCAGGGCTATTCAAGCCAGAAAAAATAAAAATGTACAAAGTTCCAACCGTTTACTGGTATTAAAAAATATTATCAAAATGCGCAAAATCCTTTAAACTTTTTGCATGCTATTATTTTTCTAACTGATGAAAATAAAATTTTACAGCTCGAATATTTTCATAATTGTCTTGGCCAATAAAGTAGTTTTGGGTATTTTAGAATGTGACTTCTATCGATTTTCAATGTAACATTTTCATTTTCAGATTCCAACAGAAGCTGCATGTTTTTTTTTTTCAAATGACAAGAATTTAAATTCAGAAAATTACAATTTTCAATTAGGTAATTCAATGCTTTTTGCCTGAAAATATTTGATGAATATGTAAAATAAGCAGCGAATCACGCTTCATTGATAGTAACAACTCAATTTGATTGAACTTCCAACAACAAAAGGGTACCACTTCTCTGTAAAACTCCAAAACTGTAAAAAAAAAACTCAGAAGGTTTTTCACCCAAAAAAAACTTCCAAATTTCATGACCATGAACATGTGGAAGTTCGAAATAAAAATATTTACCAAATCTTCCAGTCAAAATTCCTTTTCCGGTTTTATTTTATTCTTGTAATTTTAATCAACTCGCTCATTCCCTCTACCCCACTTCCTTCTTTTTTTCTTTGATATATCACTTATCCTGTAATTTTCAGCGTGAAGTGGAAGAAGTGGACGATATTTTAGCTGGTCTTGAAGACAGCGAAGAAGAAGAGGAATCTACAGTAGTTACACTCGGTAGTACTGTAACTGAAAACACAGTAGAAGACGACGAGGATGATGATATTCTGTTGAAAGCGAAAAAGAAAAGAAATTGATTCCTGGTTTTATGATTTTTGTTGTTGATTTCACTTTTATTTTTTCCCTGGTTTTATTGTTAGATGAACTGTTTTGTTTATTTTCCATTCAGGATATTCGACATCGCATCTGTCCGTTTTCCTATTTTTCTTTGTCGACTTAAAAATGTTGACCGCAATTGAATAAGGCTATAAAATCAAGAAAATGACAATAAAGACTACTCGAAACTGAAATATAGAACTTCCTTTCAGCTGAAAGTCAAATCGCCGAGTTTAAACGAAAACATTTAAAAGTGAAAATATTCATGTTGATAAATGCTTCAAAAGAAGTGAAAATGTTATGCTATTGATAATAAATAAATGGATAAGTAAATAAGAATATCATAAATACACAGAAATTATTCATTTTCTCAATGCTTTGACGGATCCCATATCTCGCGCAATTCCTCCTATTTCTTTCTTGATTCGAGATTCCACATCATTTCCGAGTGTCTGAAAATATTCTCATTTTTAATATAACCTTCTGACTCTTCAACTGACCGGTATTATCGACTTCATCTTTTTCATTTCGTGTTTCAATTTGCGACATTCCTCATCCACAATCACGAAATCTTGATAACTTTTCTCGAGCTGTAAAAAATGTTCAAAATTACTCGCTCATTAGAAAAATCAACTCACTTTCTCCAACAATTGCTCGTATGTGCAAGATTCGTTTCTAATATGCGACACATCCACTGATTTAAATAGGACGAATTTTTGATGCAAGAAATCGCGAAGCTGTCTCGAATCTGTGAGGAGAGCAGCCATCGTGGCCTTCATACTTCCAGACATTTCTTCAACTGTTCCGGTTCTCTTCATTTTTTGAACAATAGCATCAATTGCTTGTGTAGCATCGTGCAACAATTGGCGAGTTGGATCACGATATTCTGAAATAATTAACATGCTCAATAGAATTAGAGAATTCTTTGAATAAACTCACTTTTCTTATCCTCGCTTTTCAAATTCGATGTCGATGGTGGTGCAATATTCTCCTGCCCAATTTTGCTAGACGAAGTAGCAAGTGAAATCGCCTCAGCGTTTTTCTCCAAAGTATCATTGACTTGTCTGAGAACTGCAGCATGTTCGTGATTTCTGGCTTGTTCTCGTGAAAGTTTGCGACAAATTTCTTCACATCCGAGGCGAATCGACGAAACATTTCTAAATAAAACGATAAAAAAATCATAATAGTGAATTTTTACCTCGCACAAATCTTGATCTTCAATTTCCTCTCAATGAGTCCACTCAATTCATTCTGAATCTTTCTCAATCCGTCAATCGCTTCATTTTCGAACAATTTCAATTCAGCCATTTCAGAACTTTCCTCTTTTACTTTCTGCTCAACTCTTTCTTCACTTGTGGCAGTTTGAGTACTTCTAGAATACGAGTCGAACTTCGAGCTCTTTTGATTTCCGGCGGTCTCCATTTTCCTATTCACATTCGTTTGTTCTTTTTCGAATTGTCTCAAACGATGCATTTCTTCTTCCATCTCATCGATAGTTCCCATCAGATTTTGATTTTCTCGAAGTGCCGATTCAAACTTGGCTTCAGCATCACTTGCACGAATATGTAGATGGGATGCCTCGTTTGACAAAGATTCGTACTTCTCTCGTAATTCGATTTCAGCCGTCTGCAAAACAATGATAGTTTACTCTAATACTCAAAATCTCTGAGTAACTCACCAATGCTTCTTTCAAATCCTTTTTGAGAGTTTCCGAGAACTCGCCACTTTCCATGAGATGTTCTTCGGATTCCCGAACCCGCTTTTTCCATTCATTGACGGCATTATTCGAACTTTTCAGATGTTCTTCGACATCTTTGCGAACTTTTCGTTCTTCCTCGATCGTTTTCATCGATTCTCTCAACTCGTGCTCAGCTTCTCCTAGTTTCTTCTCGATATTAACACATTTGGTGCGGAGTTCCTTCATTTCCTTCTCGATTCTCGCCTTTTCTCCTTCAACTCGACTAAGAGTAGCTTGACAAACTTCCAAATCTTCGAAATTTTTCGAAGCTTTGACTTGGGTGTCAGTCAATTGTCTTTGAAGAGCTTCAGGGTTCGATGAAGATGATCTTCTGGTTTTTGCCAATTCTTCTTTCAATTCTTCAACTTGTTTGTTGAGTTCCTGAATTTCGCCGCTGCCAAATTTGAACACCGGTGAGCTCAACGAATGGTTCATATTGATACTGGAAGAGAGAATTTCTGATGATCTCGGAGCAATCGAGAATCGACGAGAAATATCCGCAACCGCCGACTGATTCAGAATCGATTTTTCGAGGATCGAGAAATTCAATGACAGATTGTTCAAGTCCTGTTCGGCTGCCTCCAAGAATTGTGACACGTCTCCATGATCACACATGCTCGTCTCAAATGCCAATTTCATTTGTTGAATTTTGTCTGCCAAGGGACTCGAAGAGCCCATCTTCTCAAGAATTTCCTCGAACAAAGCGGCCGACGATTTGAGACGATCGAAAAGACGACAAAGAGCCTCGCGAACTGCCAACATTTTCATTTGCATTTTCTGTAAGATAACGAGTTTTAGAATGAAGTTTTGAATATAAATCTTACCTCAACATCGACCGAAGCCGCTTGGTTACTTTCGATGAGAGCAGCTGATGTGTTAAGAATCTGGAAAAAAAGGAAATTGGTTTTTTTATAGCTTGTTCATGTAGTTTGCCAATTTCTGAAATAAACGCTCACATTTTGGACTTCTTGCAAAAGTGGGGCATCGAAATGAGGTGCCATACGTCGACTGGACTCGTGTGCTGGAATCGTTGTGAGAGCCGATGATGTTCGAGAGTGCAAAGAATCTCTGACATTCTGTCCAGATGAAGCAACTGGTGGAGCAGATTCATTCAGCGAATATTCAAGTGAATCATTGCGCGTCGCCATGTATTCATTGAACTCAGCAACCGCTGATTTGAACATCTCATCATCTTCAGCGTTCTGAAAAAATATTTGGTTTTTTGCGAGATGTTTAGTGCAAAACTGACAATTCTTCTCGCTGATGACGAATCGATCAAGCAACTATCACTATCCGAGAAATCAGAATTTCTCTTTTCTTGTGTCGCCGAAGTTTGGCGCGAGAATACTCGATTGTCTTCATCGTTTTGCTCCACGTCCATTGAGGATGTCGTCGATGCTCTTCCAGTTGCATGTGCTGAAATACCGGCCAAAAGACGCGATTGTCCGAATGAATCGCTGACATTTCCCGATCCACCTGCCATTTGATCACAGCGACTTCGCAAGCTGCGATTTTCGGCTCTCAAAACATTCAATTCCGTGTTGACGCGAGATATTTGCGCTTTCAAGTCTTCGGCGGTTTGTCCTTCGATCAAATAGGATGATGAATCGAACGTTTTGTTCTTTCTCAAATTGTGCAATTCCTTTTCGAGCTTGCTCACACGATTCATATAATCACCCAATGCAGATGTGGTTTTTTCGAGATTCTCCTGATTCTCTTTCACACTTTTCTCCAATTGATCGATATACGCGATTTGCTCAGATGTCAACGAGTCTCTCGCATTTCCAATCACAAATGTTTTCGATTCATTGGCAGATGATGAAGCAAGGATTCCTTGACCTTGTGATGCTAACAATTGGACTCTCTGATTGTCAGACTCGGCTAGACGAGCTGATTTCTCACTCAAATCATCACGAAGTCCTTCAATCAACTTTTCCAAGTTGTAAACTTTCTCCATTTCGGTGTATAATTTGTCCTCAAGCTCCATGATTCTTCTAAAAACAATTATATATATTTTTACTACAGATTTATCAAAACATTGAAACTCACTTATCATCCGGTCCAACCAAAGTGTAATCAGGATCATCTTTCTTCAAAATATCATCCAATGTTCCTCTGAATGATCCAGCCGTCAAGTTCAATGAAGAGATTTCACTGTTCACAGGTTTCTCCAATTCAGCCATTTTTCGATTAAACTCTTCTTGAAGATTGCGAATTTCATCCTCTTTGTCCGACAACTTCTGCTTCGTGTCGTCTAATTCTTCCCGGATCTGAATGAGCTGTTGATTGACTTCTTGGAACTCGCGAATCTTCTGATCGGCTTCATCTTGGTTCAACTTCAAAGTCACATATTCATCCAGAACATCTTGTACACTTTTATGCATGGTTTCTTTGGCCATCTCATATCGATGTTGATACATTTGAACTTCACACTGAATATAAATTACTTACTCTCTCTGTTTGAAGAAAATCTAGCTTACCCTCATTGTATACATCTTTCCTTTCAATTCCTCATTTTCATGCCAAGTTTGGATTATCGGAATATTTCTGACGTTCTGTGGTCCTTGTGGAAGGGCTGGTTGCGATAATGATTTTCGCGTGAGGGATGGTTGATCCTGCTTCTCATTATCATTCGATTCATGAAGAAGCGATAAATCATCCATCTTTCTAGAAACATAATTTCATCTCTATGGTAACCAAGTTTTTTTTCGAAATGAACAAGACACCGGAAAAGTAGGACAATTATCAAACATGGTCAGTTTTGAATAGGCTAAATTCAGATTAGGAACAAATATATATGTTTGACATATTTGTGGCTATAGCGCTGTACAGATGAATTTTTCGCTATTCGAAACGTTCGGAAACAGGAAAGAACGAGGAGAAATTCTGAGAAGTGAACATGAAATTTTATTTGAGCGGGCGCGCCGTCTTACTGTATGTGTCGCGTCAAGACCCTTTGCTAAAAATCGATGCGCCTTTGACAAAAAAGACGACCTAAAAAAATTCAATCTTGAAACATCGAACAAACTAATTGAAATAAGAAAGTTGAAAAGATGTTCAGACATTCTTAGAAATTATCTTGTCAGTAAATACAATTTCAAGTAAAATTTGATTCTTTAGAAACAGACAATGTAACAAAAACTTTGAAATCCCATTCTGCGGAGGAAACAAAAACAAAAACAAACCGGAAAGGCACACATGACATTTCAAAAATTTGAATCTTCGCGCTGTGCGATAGAGCGTACATGAGCGTTTGACTAGTTTATTTTGTTTGCTTCAAGCTTGAAGTACTGTAGGAAACTGATGGATTTTCAGAAATAAAAATGGAAAAAAGGACACTGACTTACGTTATTTTGAAAGACGAGGAAATAACTTTTAGAACTAAACTGATAATGAAACTCGCGGTTATTATTAACCGAATAACAAGTACACGTTTAGGGAAAATAAAAAATATAGAGAGAGGTTTTTGTTTTCTAAAAAAAAACTCGGGTCTGATCACAAAAAAAAAAAATAAGAACCAGCCGGAGGATGGACACAATTGAGGTATGTTTTTATAAGCCTTATTTTCATGCGTGTCTATATTTCTGAGAAACGCGTTCAAAAGATCTAAATATTCTTGAGGTTCTCTGATTTGTAGAGTCCGATTCTGATCTCAAAATATTCTGAAAATATCATTAAAGTCGAAAAAATGTGAGAATATCAATAGAGCTCATGTTACTTATTGAATTTTGGCTCATATCTGCCGCTGACAATTCAAACTACAGTAACCACGTATTCAATTTTGGATATTATGAGCCTTTTCCAAATTAGTAACACGCGCTCTATTGATAATCTATAAGTATTTTCTCTGAAAATGAAATTTAAGTGTATTTTCAGTGTCAAATTCGAATTTTTCGTGGTGTACATGGTTTCATCATTTTGAGAATTTTGTGAATTTTATTCTCCAGTGGAAAAACTGAAACCACAGTAGCCCAATAGCAGCGTCTTGTGAATTACCGATTACTTTCAGTTTGAATGGAGTTTTTTTGTTGATATTTTGATGTTGAAATCGGAAGTTACTGTAGTTTCAATTTTCAGCTCTAAATATTTCCAGAATACTTTTTGATATGAGGATAACAATGTCCTTCGGTTTCTCTGAATCGTAGAATCTGATTCTGTATCAAACTTAGCTGAAAATACATATCAGTCCGAGAAAATGTCACATTATCATAAGAGCGCGTGGTACCGATTGAATTTTGCCTTATAGCCAAAATTTAATCGCTACCATTGGGTTACTGTAGTTTCGCTTTTAAACAGGGAGAAATTCAAAAACGAGAGTTTTTCAAATGCTGAGAAGTTGATAAATGAGAATATTCGACCCGACATCAAAATCAGCCAAAAATTAAACTTAGATTGAAAAAACATGACTTTATCGATAGATCTCGTGTTAATGATTGAATTTTGACTAATAATTGCATCCGGAAATCATTCGCTTCGATCGGGTTACTGTATTTCATTTTTTGGAACATAGCTTCTGCGTATAATCCGCAAAAAGTTCGTTAATAGGACTTGTGAAAAATCATGAGAAACTGGAAAACAGTAAATTTAAACTATTTGTTTTTCGAAAACTTTTATTCACGGCCAGAAAAATGGCTTGACCTGTCAACTGGATCTCCTGACCAACTATTTCAGCCTGAAAATTCTACCAGACACTGTCTTCCCTATGAGCGCTTAACACTGGCAGAAACCCTGAACCCAGTTTTGATTTAAAAATTCCAATTTCCAGTATGAAAAAATCAATGATCTCTGTTACTTTGGTCAAAAATCGACCATCTTTTGAATGAAAAAATGAGCATGAATTTTTGAGATGATTCTTCTCGCGCAATTTTCTCTCACTGGGAATGGGAATCTGAATTTCCCTATTAATTTCAGCCAGGCGTTTTGATATTCTCTGAAAATTTTACTGAAAAATATATTATATTGTACCTGATATCACCTTTAAAATGTCATTTTCAGAAAACATGGAAAAATTTGAATAATTGAATTCTCTTCTGTGACTCCAAGAAAAGATTCCGCATAATTTTGATATTTACATTTTTTTCGATTCCATAAAACTAGAAATATTTTCCCCTTTTTTGTTGCTTTTTCTCGATTTTCTGCGTTTTTCAACTATGTGAATGTTTTGGTTGGTCATGCATTTCAAATTACGGTAAACGACGAAATAGTATGCGAAACAAGAGAGACGCAGACATATTCTTGTCCCATCCTTTTCTTTTTTCCCTTTCTTTGCTCTTCTCATCGCTTTCTTTGGGTTTTCTGGAATTTCGCCAATTTTTTATTTCGGCCACTTGTGAAATTCAATTAATTTTTTAGTTTTTTGTACTTTTTAGTGACATTTTTTAGTGACGTTTTCGAGCTTTCACGTATTCATTTCTGATCACGAAGTACTATTTCCTTGCACATTTCATGTGTTCCTCTCGGGGGATACTTTCATTGTATCTATACTGAAATTGCAGATAAAGTGTTTATTAAAATTAAAAACATAGTTTCTTACCGCCAGTTTTCAATTTATTGCGCACTTTAAAGGGGCAAACGGGCCTGTTAATAATAGAGGAACTTTTTTTCTACTCTTCAAAGAACTCCAAACTCATTGTTGTTCTCATTCTGAAAAGTTTTGTGCTAAAAATTGAAACCACAATAACATCATGGTAGTGATTGAGTTTTGTATGATAACTCACGACGTAAATTGGTAAACTTACAAGTTTGGACCTTCTAATCAAGAACGTGTGATGGAGTTGTTTCAGCATCTCTGAACATTTCACACAAAAACAATTTAAAAAATAGATTTGAAAAACAACAAAATTGAGAACGGTTCGTTGATCAGTTTACCTTAAAACAACACCATTGGCTAAAGCCCAATTTGAAAATCGACAAAACTTATTGGAAATTTAGGAAAAAAAACTCTAAATATAAGCAACATCCCAATATTTTTAGAGATTTTTCGTTTGAATATTTCTATTTTTACGCGAACTTTCTAAAATTCAAAACTTTTATAGATACCGAGAGAAAAAGTTCCCGTAATTTATGAGCAGGTATTTTTTTAACCAAAATTAAGACGACTGAAATTCCGTTCTGAAAGTTTTTTGATTTCATATTTCGAGATTCTATTACAATTCCCAATAAGTTAGTTAATTAGGCTACGGTGTTGCAAACTTGAAACATTAAAAAAACATCTTCACAGCTCGAATTTTCGAAACCGAAAAATTAAAGTTTACTTATTTTTTTCCCTGCAACAACACTTCTCGCAGCATGTTGAATTTCGATCGAAAAAATAAATAAATGTAGAAGTTTCTATTTTTCCTGATTGCACTTGTTGGTTCTATTATTCGTCCTGCTTCTCCTAAAATTTTATGAATATTTTTTGCAGATGAAATGCAATCTCATACATTTACTCGTAGTCGGGGAGTTCCAATTTATATGAATGGAAGTGTTTCACATCAACGATTATATGATAGATTATCAGAGGTATGTGGGTGTGATTTTCGGGGTTTGGAACCTTAAGTGACACACAGAAGCCGATTTTATTTATAAAAAGATCATATGTTTTTCAAAGTTATAACGCATTTCATGAAATTTTCTCAACGTGAGAATCCAATTCAGAATTTAAAATTCTGTTTTTTTAAGGCAGAAAAATAGTGATTATCAAAGAAGAGCGTGGAAATATTGTCCAGAATCAAGTCGGCACTATTTTAGAAAACCAAAATTTGGACAATAATTGGTCTCGAAACTCAAGTTATAAAACCCATCCTAACAAAAATTGGCTCCATACTGAAATAGGAGTTCCTCACAGGGTTCCGATCCGGATCGTGCAAATCCGGTTCAGTACTATGAAAAATTTCAAGATCCGGTCTCAATGTTGATCCAAAAGTTTGGTAGATACGGAAGAAAAAAGTGTGTTCTTTAAAAAGTTTAGCAGTGTCAAAAAAAAATCGGTATTGTAAAATAAGACTCTAGATCCGTTTCGGAACGACCCGGATCATAACCAGATTCCATTTCAATGAAAACATTTGACCCGGATCACGACTCCATCCGTTCTATTTTATTTGAATCGTGACTCGATCCGATTTTTGGTCCAGTTGGTTCAAGATTTGCTCTGACTTGAGTTGGATTCATTCTCACTCGGTCAAAAAAAATAAAAGAAACAATGGATTACTCTGCCACAGCAACAAACACAGGCAAAAAAAAAGTATCTTTTTTTTTACCGCGGTTTTTTAAGGCGGTGTTTGCACACAATTGCGCGAAATTCAAAAATGACTTTTTTTTGTTTTTTTGTTCCAGATGAGTGTAAATAAGACTAACAGGCAAAAAGAAGTCATCGTGGGAAGTGGAAGAGACTGGCATAACATAAACTGGCACATTTTACGACCTGACAGAAAGAATATTCCATGTTGCACAAAATTTGGCAAAAAAATGGAAAAATAACGTTTTATGTGTAATCTGAACAGTTTTAGAGAAAGATTTTAGTGTATTGGTTATAAATCGGAATATATTCTTCATTTTCCACACCAAATCAACGAGTTTGCGGATATTTAGCCAATAATATCACGAAATATTTTAAAATTTTTGAAAATATTCTCCCGAAAACTGTGCGGCAAGCGCGCACATTTAGTGTGCGGACCATTGCCATTTTCAGACGCGACATTCTCCTCCCATTTTTGCAGAAACATGTTTTTTATTTTGGAAAAGCCCGTAACTAATTTTTTCTGAAGAAAAAATACTTTTTTTTTCACTGTGACAAAAAAAAGATTTTTTGTTCAGGAAAGTGTCGTTGCGTACTTTAAAAGTCCGCAAACACTTTTTTTTGAAAAAGGGGAGGAGTTGGTCCCTGTGGGAGGAGCTGGCAATTATTCCGCACATAATGTGTGTTGTGCACAGTTTTTTACATCGATTTTTCAAAAAGGTTTTTTGCGATATTTCTTGCTGAATTTCATCAAAATTAGTTGATTTGAGCTCAGAAAAAGAAGAATATGCTTGGACTCAGTATAAAAACACCTAATATCAATCAAAAACTGTTTAGATGATGAATCAAGTTATTTTTTTCACTCTTTCTGCCAACTTTTGTGCAAAATTTTATGTTTATTTTGCTAGAAATTCAGAAAATCAATTCAAAATCAAATTTTTCAAGTTTTGAAAACGATGTGAAATTTAGAAATGCATAGAAAGAGGAAATACTAGAACAAATTCAGAAAACTATTTTTTTATTGATTTTTTGAACAGTAATTCTTTATGAGTGATTAAACAATAAAAAGAAAATTTATACATTATGTGGAGGTAATCCTATCCGGTTTTGACAAGACGATAAGTTTCAAACCTGGCGGGATTAGAAAAATTCGTTGTTATTGTTGAATTTTTTACGAGTTGAAAAATTAGCCAGTATTTTTTTCATACTGGAAAAATAGGAAGAATACGCGCGACCTTTACCGATACCAATATATTTGTTACTTCGACTGTTTTTCCACTTCTTACATAATATCTCATGAAAACTGAGTCAACCGCGGAAAAAAAAAAAGATTTCTTTTTTGTTGCTGTGCTCTGGGAATCAACTTGTTTTCAAACATTTGACTGTGGATTTTTTGTCAAGTGGATTTATCCGTCAAATTGCCCGATTCGGAGCAAAAAATCAATTACAGCCTTCAACTTCTCGCCAAATCCCCCGATCAATATCTCTTGCACCAGCCGGTGGAAGAAGATCAGACAAAGTTGATGTAAGTATTTTTGTATCAAGAAAACTCCCATTACATCACTTTTTACATTTTCAGCCATCATTTCCGCCCACTTACATTCCTCGATTTCATGATGAAGTTGCTGTTCGAAGAATGACATATCGATCGATTCCAGGAACAGACATGAAAATTTCTAAAATTGGATTTGGTAATATTTCGGGGTTTCGAAATTTAGAGCAAAGTCAGATTGTTTTAGGAGCTGCTGCAATCGGTGGAATGTTTGGTAATGTTGAAGATTCGATAACAAAAATAGTCGAAACCGCAATCAAACAAGGAATCAATTTCATTGACACTGGATATTGGTATAGTCAAAGTAGAAGTGAATCAATTTTAGGAAAGGTACGAGGATTAGGCGAAAAAACCGTACATTTTCAATAAAATAACGAGAACCTCTGAGATTTTGAACATCAGTGTCAGATCCTACAGGCAGAAAAATGAATTCATCTCCCTAGAAAGCTTCTGGAAACATGAAAATTTTTGAAATCAAGTAGCCTTGTGGTCATTACTGAATTTTGAATATAGTGATTTCTTTTCAGGCGTTATCGAAAATTCCAAGAAAATCGTATTACATCAGTACAAAAGTTGGAAGGTTTGAGTTGGATTATGCGAGAACATTCGATTTTCGAGCTGATAAAATATTGGAGTCTTTGACGAATAGTTTGAAGCGACTTCAGTTGACATATATTGATATCTGTTATGTCCAGGTTTCTATTACTCCGAATTCAACAAAAAATAGTTTTGTTACAGATTCATGATGCAGATTTTGCTCCGAATGAAAGTATCGTTCTTTACGAGACCCTTCAAGCACTGGAAATGGCTAAAGCTTCCGGGAAAATTAGGTATATTGGATTAACTGGATATCCGCTGCCAAAGATTGTGTAAGAGAATGAATAATTTCTACCTATTCATTTCGTCCCATTTTAGGCAGCTGGTTGACTGCGCGGCAACGAAAATCGACTTCGTGCTGACTTATTGTAAAGGAACACTGAATAACAATTCTCTGGGTCAATTTACTTCGTGGTTCAATTCGCGGAACATCTGTGTGATTAATTCGGGAGCTCTATGTTGGGGGCTGTTGACAGAGAAAGGACCTCCGCCCTGGCATCCAGCAAGTGATGAGATTCGAGAAGCTTGTTTGGCTGCCACTACTTATTGCATGGTGAGTAGCAATTATCGCCTAAATGTTTTGAAATACTCGATTTCAGTCAAAGAATATCAGCATTTCGAAGTTGGCCCTTGATTACGCTCTGAATTTCCCTAATATTTATTGTTGCTTAGTCGGGATGGATAGTGTCGAGCAGGTGATGAGCAATTTGGAACTGTGCTATCAAGCGAAAATCAGCGATGTTGAACAACGAGTGAGAGATCGAATAATGAGACGGTTGGTTCGCACTTTTTTTCAAACACCAAAAAAACTTTCAGGTATTTGGACCGATTAGAGAATGCTGGATGGGAAGGCGTAGATGTGGCACAATATTGGAAGAAATTGAAAAAGCTTGGCCTAACAGCACTTGCGACCCACAGACACTCTTCAGTGGAAAGTCTGGCAAGCACTTTGAATGGCTTCTCATTATATTCAAATTCTAATTCTAGCTCAGAGTTAAGAACTCCGCGTAGAAGGCGAAACCCTATGTAATGTATTTTAAAAACTCAGGTTTTATAATCTCTTGAGACTGTACTGGTATTGAAATGAACTGATTACAACGCACCTTGTTATTAGTTTTGTGTAAGATCGAGAAAGTTTTGTAAACAATGTATTTGAATAACAAATAACAATTTAAAGACGACGTCCACGACGACCTCCCTTTCTTCTTGTGGAGTCTGATGGAATTGGGGTGACATCTTCGATTCTTCCAATCTTCATTCCAGCGCGAGCAAGGGCACGAAGAGCTGATTGAGCTCCTGGTCCTGGGGTCTTAGTTCTGGTTCCTCCGGTAGCACGAAGTTTGATGTGGAGGGCGTTGATTCCGAGCTGAAAAATTTATCGTTGAATAACAATTTTATCTTCGTGATTGCCAGTTTAACTACTGAGATCATGATACATATTGAAATGTTACTCACTTGTTTGCAACGATCAGCAACATCTTGAGCAGCAAGCATAGCAGCGTATGGTGATGACTCGTCACGATCAGCTTTAACTTTCATACCACCAGTAACTCTGACGATGGTTTCACGGCCTGAAAATGATCATTTGAATTATGTGAAAACAGTTCTGTAAAGAATGAGAGCTTCCGATATGAAATTTTGAAAGTACTAAATACTAACTAACCAGAAATATCAGTAATGTGAACGAAGGTGTCGTTGAATGAAGCGAAGATGTGAGCAACTCCGAAGATGAGTTCTCCTTCTTTGGCTTGTGGTCCAAGGGACACAACAGCCTGTTCCTCCTTTGCCTTTCCCTTACGAGCGGGAGCCATTATCCAAGACTGAAAAAATTAAAAATAGAATTTCTATGGAACAAAATTCACGAGTAACAAAACAAAAAAGATTTTGGGCATGTTTTAAATATTAGTATTCATACTGTTTCAGTCATAGATATATTCAGATTTTACTAAAGTCACCCACAAACATGAAAAATCTTCAAAAAATTCCAAAAAATCAGAAGAAAAGTAAAAAAAAATATTTTTCTCTACTGGCCGATCTAACTGCGTATCCTCGACACACAGAATGTTGCTACGCAGCCAATGGTCTCGCGACGATGCGACTATTCTCACATGTTTATAGGAGGACGGCTTTTAGGATGCCCATTTTTTTCGATTTATTTTTTCTTTTTTGGGTGTTTCACGTCAATTTTTACCGGTTTTCCGTGTTTTTTTTTTGTTATTCTGTGGATTATAATAGTAGAAAAGTATCGTGTTAAATCGTTATATCGTTTAAATTCTTTCTCTTTACGATTTTTTTTCAGATGATCCGTTGACCATGACCAACATTTTATGCACTATTTTGTTGGACTTCTCACATGGATTCATAGATTCGATTAAAGGCCTATCTGTAAGTTATTTAATTTTTTGTTCGTTTGAGATTTCTCTTTTGCAGTTCATTCGTCAGCTCGATCAAGATGATGAATACGAAGAGCTTGCTTCTCCAGCTCCTCGTAGACGAACAGTGCTGCAAGCACGACGAGAGAAAAATGGAGCTGTGAATCGTCCAGCTGAAAAAGTATTGAGGCATCGAGAAAGGGTATGGAAAAGGTAAATTAATTTTTTATTTATAAAATCTCGAGGTGTACTCCATATGCTTCTTGTCCTAGATCTCATAGATTCATCGTGTTATTACAGGGTCTTACAATGTGCTGGTGTAAATTTGGGAATAATCGGGATGTTGTTCTTGCTCTCGCTGGTGTTTAACTTCATAATTGGATTGTTCTCCGACGGGTCATATGGCGTATATATAACGAATATTTGTTGCCTCCCGTTCTTTTTAATCACTCGAATTCTGATGGCTCTCTGGTTTTCGGATGTTGCTAGTGCGTGTTTGAGACAATTGAAGTTGCCCGATCCGCCACCAGTTGATTTTCGGTACGTTTGTCGCAAGCGTTTTCACTTTACTGTGAACATGTATTTTTTTTTCAGAATTTCATTGGCTGATACTGTCGTCTCGTTCATTCTTTGCACGTTCTTCCTCATTCAAGGATTAATGGTGGAGTATTTGCCTATCCCAAAAATTTCGACACTTCTTGTTCTGGTACACATGACATTGCTCAATTCAATGTACAGCTTCGAATATTTTTGGGCGTCGCGAAGTGTTTCACTACATGCCCGAATAGGCCGTGTTGAAAAGCATTGGCCTTATTTCATAGGATTTGGAGCTCCATTAACGATTGCGACATCAATATCGTCAAATGTTATTGTTAACGGTTGCATTTTCGCCACCCTTTTCCCGTTTTTCATAATCAGCAGCTATAAGGTGAACAGAATTTTTCCAATCAATTTGTTTATACTCAATATTTTAGGCCAAATGGAATCGTGTTCATCAGGATGTTGAAGTTCCGAAAATGAGTATTTTCAAGCTCGCTTCGCTTCTCACCAACAAATTCTCCACCAAAGTAAAATCAATTCTACTGCCATGATTTGTAAATTTGTATGCATGTATATAATGTAAATTTCTGACCTTGCTCAAAGAGTTCTCAGATAATAAAATCAAATATGGGTTCTTTATGATGTCTTTGTATTTATTTGTCCGGTTTAAATTCCGCTGAATTTATCTCACTGTTTTTACAACTCATTCTTAACCCATTTATTCAGATGAGTCAACCTGGAGTAGAAGGATTGGCCGTCGGGCTCAACAAGGGACACGCTGCTACCCAATTGGAAACCAAATCTCGTCAAAACAGACATCGTGGAGTCGCCTCGAAGAAGACCAAGGTAGTTGCTGAATGTGTTTACAAAAATAAATTAAATTTATTGTAGGTCGTCAGAGAGCTCGTCCGTGAAATCACTGGATTCGCTCCATACGAGCGCAGAGTTCTTGAAATGCTTCGTATTTCCAAGGACAAGCGCGCCCTCAAGTTCTTGAAGAGACGCATCGGAACCCATCTCCGTGCCAAGAGAAAGCGTGAGGAACTTCAAGGAGTCATCATCGCTCAACGTAAAGCCCACAAGTAAATCTGTTGTCGTTGATAAATTGTTATACTTGAAAATCGTTTTATTTGGTTTTTAAACAGTTCTAAAACAGCGTTGAGTCGCCTCCAAATACTTGAGGCAGCTTATATTCTTTCAACATTAGAAATCAAACATTTGTAAGGTTAAAATGGCTTCCCGTCAAGTTTTTCGTTTTGTGGCTAGAACAACAGCATTGGCTGCACAAAGACGGGCGGTTTCGACTTCCGGTTATCAGTTAATGAAAATGGTTGTCCCTTCGGTCAACTTTGTTCAAACGAGAGGAAGTAAAGTTGAAGTCTTCGGACCATTCGACCCACCAAAGCGATTGACTTTCAAAGAGGTAGGAAGTTCTGTTCAGATCTGAAGTTTTAGAAGTGTCATAAACTGTCTACCTCTAAGTTCCGAGTGTTGAAAACTAGAACACTTCAGGAATAATTTTTCTGAACGTCGAAACTAGTAAAAAGTACCATGTCATGTTCAAGAACTGTTCTCCGGATTGAAAATTGCTCTTCGAACTTACATAACGATAGATAATTTCAAAAAAAGGAGTGTGATCATTTTTACACTGATTATTTTAGAAATTATTCGTTGAAACTTGTAACTTTCGATTATTTGAATACTTATACAAGTTCGATTTGGAAAACTATTGAAGTGAACAAAGAAACCTCTTAATATATTCTTCTCGTATGCGGGTATATTTTGAATAGAAAAATTCGGAGTGTGTTCCCAATAAAGTTTGAAACTCTGATTTGCCGAAACAACACTGAATTAGGAATAGATTAAAATTCAAAAGTTTGTAAAATAATTATGAATTAGACGACATAAATCAAATTCCTATACTTTACTTTGAATTTCATAAAATTTTCGAAACAGGTTAGCGAACTGAAGTGTGTCTTGATGAGAAGTACACCGTGGCCGGTACATTTTTTCTGTGATTTCAAATCCAAAATACACTATGTATTGAAAAATTTCCAGAAAAACGTTGCGATCATCTTTTTGAAAGTTTATTTCGAAACTGCTCCATGGTGTTTTTACTTAAATTTCTAAAAAAAAATTCTAATCACACCATAGATGTGTTACAGATTGCTTGATGTATGATGAAAATTTGAAAAGAGACGAAACCTTCGCTGTCGCAATAATACAATAAATACTCTTTTCCTCTACTCTATTTCGTAACTTCAAAAGCTTACTTTAAGAAAAGCTTAAAATTATTTTTTAGTTCTGTGCTGTTCTATTCTTCAAAACCTTTTAATTATTTTGCAATAATAACTGTATTTAAAGTGAAAAACTAAATATTGAAACCAAACAATTTTTCCAGGTTGAAGACCGAGTCTTGAAAGCGGTCAGATCATGGGATCGTTTCCCAGCTGACAAAGAATCATTGTTGAAACTCGATGCTAATTTGAGCAAGGATTTCGGTTTCGATTCATTGGATCAAGTCGAAATCGTGATGGCCCTCGAAGATGAATTCGGTTTTGAAATCCCATTGCAAGACTCGGATAAATTCAAGGTAATAATTACTGTCGATTTTGTAGAATCAGGAAATCAATGTACATTTTTTAGACCATCCGCGATGCTTTCAAGTACATTTGCGAGCGCGAAGATGTCTACGAGTAGACCTGTGTATTTTTGGTGTTTTAATTTAGTTTTAATTCAAGATATAGTACATTAAAGGACTAATTATTAGAGTTTGGTGTATAAAATGATTATTAAATCAGATAATGGATTTCGCAACACCCAAAATGAATTGTCTCCAGAAGTTTTGAAATTTCTCTTGGGCCTTTTGATGCAAAAGAAGCGATTGTTGAAGAGCCGATTCACCTGTAAGTTTCAGAATCTCATTTTTCGTGAGACAGTATTACCAAGACCGCGGCCATCTTTTTGTAATTATCAGATTGATCTCGATTCAATAAAGATAGAATAAGGAAGTAGAAATAGAAGATATTACCCTTGTCGGTATGCTCGTATTATAAAGTTTGAGGAACCTAAAAAGACCATTCTTAGAAAAAAAAAATGTAATTGCTACCCTGAACTGTAGTTGGTTTTCAAGAACTAGGTCGTTTTCAACAATCAATCAATTTTCAATATTAGTGAGGTGTAAAATTATTTAGTCGCCAAGAAAGGTTATTGGGCTGTGTTAAATACACTTTAAAAATCTTTTTCAAGCTGAAAAAAAACAATTTTCTATAAAATAGGCTAACATTTGATTGATAATTTCGATTTTCAACGTTAGGAAATCTAATAAAGTTATAAATGAAGCGATTAAATGGGTATAATCGCTCCGAGACTTGGCATTTTCCACTGATTTGACTAGTTTTTACCCAAATTATCAGAAAATGGTTGAATCAAGTTTTGAATGTCATTCCCAATGTCAAAAAAAAAAAACGAAGTTGAACTATTTTTTTAGGATGATCGAAATCCGTTATCCCAAGTCAGAAATACAAAAACCTCTAAACCCAACATTTTGGACTGCGCAGCAAAATGATTGATAAGCTGGGTTGTTCTTGCAATTGGTTTACGTTTAACAGAAGAAACTCAGCGAACTATTTCCTCTGAAAAATTTACACATATCTATATTGCATGTGGGAATCAACAATTTCCAGCAACATCTACAGCTTTTTCGAAGATCACGGATTCGAATTACGTTGCTGTACTGGGAACAATAATTTCAGCATAACTTTACACGACTCTTCAAATCGAGTTTCATACTAATTCTGAAAAGAAAAAGTAACTGAATACTGGATTTTTTTCAACTTTCAAGAGCTACATATTTGATTCCAAATAATTCTCTACGAAAAAAAGAAAGTAACCTTCAATCCATCAATAACATTCTCATACATTGCAATATCCGCTTTTTTCTCTCGATCTCCTATCGCCTCTTCTTCTACAATAACATCGTCTTGTTCATCACCTCCATCGTCATGCGGATCTCCAATCATTAACTCATCCCTTGGAATCATTTCAACTTTAAAAGTTTTTAGAATTAAATTTCTTGACAAAGTAAAACTGATTGAATTGCACAGGTATAACATAGTAATATTGAAACCTTCGGTCCAGCTCACTCAGATTCTCCAAAATCGATATTCTCTTCACTTTTCAGCGGGTCTCGTAATTCTCCAAATTCAGATATAAAGTTGTTAAACGACAAGTTGACCTTAACATGTTCCATTCCAGCTGAATTGAAGAAGTCTGCCAATTCATCGATCGAATTAGGTGTCAACTCATTTCCACTGAAATTGACTTTTTGCAATTTTTGGTGTGGTATTTCCAACGACAAAGAAATATGTCAGCGAGGTTTATTCGGTAGTGTGTAACACCGTCTAACACCGGTCTCGGTATCGGGTTTTCAACGCTTTTTTCCGGTCAATTTTCGACCGATAATCGATCTGTAACCGCCCGGTTTTCACTGTTTTTTGATGGCCTCCGGTCGGTTTTTGACCGGTGGCTAGGAGTGAAAAACCGGTTTGATACTGATCGGTAACCGACCGGATTCCATCACAAATATTGGAAATCGGGCGGTTACAGGTCGATAACCGGCTGAAAATTGACCGGAAAAACAGCGTTGAAAACCATGTTGTTACAGACCGGTCGTAATTTGCCTGTGATCCTCCACTAGGTGCCAAGTTCGAATTCCGTATTAGTTTTTCTTATTTTGTTTGGAGCACATATTCCTAATTTCTAGTTACGGTTTTTCAATAATCGGTTTTAACCAATATGGCCTAGAAAATGCCGACAGTACACGTTTCCCTCTCCAAAAGATCAAAAAAAGTTTTGAGTCTGAAAAAATTAATTTGTTTTTATTTCTAAAACTTTTCGAATTTTCACACAAAAAAATACGTGATTGTTTTATCAGAGCACATTTTTATATTTTCTTATTTTTTAATTCGTATTAAATTCCAAATTTCAACTGGAAATAAAATTTTGTTGTATTATTAGACTCGAAAACTTTTTTGACCTTTGTGAAGTGTACTGTCGGCATTTTCTAGGCCATGTTGGTCCATTCCTAAGGCTCAAATTTTATCGTCCCAATAATATAGTATATTAAAAGACTTATTATTAGATTTTGGTGTATAAAATGATTATCAAATCAAACATTCGATTCAGCAACAGCAGAAATGACTTGTTTCCAGAAGTTTTGAAATTTCGCTTCTTGACCATTTTGGAGCAAAAGAAGCGATTGTTGACGAACCAAATCAGCTGAAAATTAAAAAAAAATATATTTTCAGAATATTTCGCCAGATGATAATACCAAGAACTTGTACACGACCATCTTCTTTCTCTTCTCTTTGGAAAGGATCAACTGATTGATCTCGACTCGAAGAAGAATCATCTCTTTTCCAAAAATTGAAATCGTTCCCATCAAAATTATCATCCATACAGGAAAATTTCTCCTCATTCGGCAGGAAACGAACGGATTCTTCGAAACTCTGGGAAGATGAGGTGGCTGGCGGCGTCGCGATTCGAGGCTCAGAAGAATCGTCTGTTGGTTCGTGTGAAGAAAACCTGGAATATTATGAATGTGTTTACGAGAAATTTCGAGCATGAAAAATGATGGAACTTCAGGAATTTTATATTTTAATCGATACCACGAACTCTATGGATAATGTCAGTTTTAATTGATTCAAAGGGGAACTTTATATATCAAAAACCGAGTTCTATAGGTCAATGAACCCAACAGATATATTCATTTTCAAATAACTATGTTGTTAAATTCCGAATATTTTTCAAAAATGTAGCATTAGTGAATATTGGAATAACGTCTATTGCTAAGCTTCAAATCTGAAGATTGGTTGTTTTGAGAATTATACCTTCTTTGTCACAGAAAATTTTTTTTGAAGTTATTCAATCGGCAGAATCAGATTCTGCAGTCAATTTGGAACAATTTGTCAGTATTTAACGAAGATTGCATTTCGAAGTCTTACACGGTTTGGAATTTAAAAAAAAACCTACTTCATTTTATGCTGATGTCGTAGATGATTCAATTGTGTTGATGTACTTTTCGATTTCGAAGGAGTATATGATTTGCCACATAATTTGCATCGCAGCTAAAATTTATCAAAACTACGAAGAGTCGGATCCAATTCTTATTGATTCTTACCTTTGTACCATTTTCAATTTTCTCGAAATATTTCCAAATTAACGATTTTCCCGGTTTTTTCCAAACTTGATTCGCTGTTTCCGGCTGGTTATCGTTCATAATTTGATCATCCGACATTTTTTCAAAGTTCAATCAATAGTTTGTTTAATATCCTTGTTTAGAAAAGGCTTTACGAATTGTTTATGGAAGATGCGCGGACTAGGTTTTGCCTTGATTAATTCTCTGATATACACTGCTATTTTTGTGATTTGGTTTAGTGACTTGATATATTTCAGACCTTCAACTATATTTTTATATTTTCCTGAACACTTTCAATTTTATTACTCGTGAAACATTCTTCAATTCGATTGATAAAGAACCCGAAAAATGGACGAGAAAATCGGCCAGTCGACAAAGCGCGCTCTATCGAACAATTTTTTTTCTTCTTTGCAAATTTCTTGATTTTCAATTGGCACAAAATCAACACACCCGCTCCAAACAATGAGAAAAAAATCTTTTTCTTTCCAAAAATAAAACTCAATAGTTTTAATATTAGGTCTAAAGTTTGATATTTCCATTTCCGAGCAGAAAATTCGATCTCTCTCAAAATTTCAATTCCTTCTTTTACAAAGCCTGTATTTTCAATTTCTTTGAATGATAAATATATCCGGAAACTTTTAACTAAAATCTACTTTATATAAAATATATATATATCAGAGTTGGGCGGAAGTCATTTTTTGAAAAGTCGGAATTCGGAAGTCGGAAGTAAATTTTTCATTTTCGGAAGTCGGAATTAGAAATTCATTTTTCGGAAGTCGGAATGAAAATTTCATTTTTCGGAAGTCGGAAGCGCTAAAAAGGTTCGGAAGACGGAAACCCGTTGAAAAACTTGTCTCATTTATAGATAACTTTTGCAGCGAAATATTCATAAACTAGCTAAAGTAACAATATTACTTATTAAATTTATACACAATGAATGACAGAAACTTCTACAAAAAACAACAAAAAGAACAAAATTTTCTGCAACACCAGAGTTGGGCGAAAGTCATTTTTTGAAAAGTCGGAATTCGGAATTAGATTTTACACTTCCGGAAGTCGGAAGCGCTAAAAAGGTCCGAAAGTCGGAAGTCGGAATTCCGCCCAACTCTGATATATATGTTTTAGTACAATTTTTTACAAAACAAAAACAAATGCAGGGGTTAGAAAATACAAAAGTTCAAAAATTACAAATTCAAAGAAAAGAATATTCTTTTCTAGGCATTGACGCGAAGATGTTCGAATCTCGTGTCTTTATATGAAATTTCCTTTGTGATCTCGGCTAGTTTGGCCATGTCGTTGTCATTGTTTTCAGCAGGAACAATACGGCCAGCTCTGAAAAAATTATTACTGAAATGGGTTGTTCAATAGAAAATGTCCTTGTTTTTTTCGTACCAAATTGTTACCTCAGAATTTGTTTTAGGAAAAGAATTGGTTAAAAAAATATGCACAATTTAGGCCTGCAGAGCAAAACAATAAATGTTCTTCTCAGATTTCAGCAAAACTATTCAAAATGTATCCCAATACTGTATTCCCAAAATTACTCACGTTTTTAGTGTCCACAATGCTCGACCTCTTTTCGCATATTCGTTGGCTATATAGAGCGGAGCCGGGAGTGATGTAGCCAATGAGACTATTTGATGATGATGACACAATGTGTAAGTCAATGATTCCAATTTATCCATTGGCGCATTTAAATCATCAACCAAAATCGTATACATTGGCGTTTTCGCAGTTCCCTATAAATACCACGTAATTCATGTAAAATTTCAAAAAATTCGCTTACCTGGAGCGTTTTGTGAGAGTTCAGGAAGAACTGTTTGAACGTTGCGTGGGTGATCTCCGTATCCACCAAAACACCAGAAGGAATGTTCGGATCATCGAGTGCAGAGAGATTAACTGAGTGTCGACTGACCTATAGAAACTATTTTCATTGAAACGATGGAGCAGTAAAAACACACCGTTGGTGCAGTTTCATCTCCGCTGCTTCCGTTCGAATTACCATCATCCTGAAAACAGAACAACATTTAAAATCCGCTAGCAGATTCGTAAAAATCCAACATTGTGTTCAAATCATACACGAGCCACGAGCCGAAATCACTCTCGAAATAAAGTTCAATAAATCCAAAAGTATTTTTGCACTTTTCGGTATTAAAAACGAAAGAAGCAAAGTTGCAGTCCGCGTACATACTCTATCATTTTGTAGCGGCTGCTCATATATTTTTCGAACCAAAAAGATTCGTTAACGGCGATTGTACAAACACTTACTTCGTCCTTGAAAAACCGGAATGTATGATCTTTGCTGACCATGATATAGATCAGTTTTGCATCCATTCCATAATTTTTGATGACTGCGCGAATCAAGGGAATCTCCAGAGCAAGTACGTTGCCGTAACTTCCTTCAGCTGTCGCTGTACGGTATATAACTATACGCTTCAACTCTGTTTTCCGTTTTGATTGCCAAACACTCAAGAGATAGTCGATTATCTCTTCCATCGAAGCCATCGTCTGAAAGTTAAAAATTACAAAAATCACTGAAATCAGTTTCACTTACGTCTTGACTCTGTGTGGCCAATGTGAAATCACCAACAAACTCTTGCGAAGCACGAACATTGGAGCAGTACTGTAAAAAACAAACTTATAAAAAAAAATCGACTATCAAACTTACGCCGATGACTGTGGGAGCCAAGGACCCTTTTGCAGAAGACTTCAATTGTGCAATTACTGGTGGTGGTAGCGATTGTCCTACACCAACAATCAATTGATCTTCTGTGACAAGTTTATTCTGTACGACGTAATTGATTCCGCCGAATTTGATGTTGACCTTGTTGATGATATTCTCCAGTGTTCTGAACTTGTTTTGTTCGCTGACTGCGAGCAAACTTTTCGTTGTCATATCTTGAATAATCACTCCGAGTTCGCGCTCCAATCGTTTGTATTGAACTGAAACTTTGATTAACACATGAAACTAATTCTTCTCGTTTTGAACAAAACTGAACATAATATTCAACTTACCATGCAAATCAACGATATTGTTGTCGGTCACCATCAAAATATACTCGCAGTGATTTTTGGCAGCAAATTTGATTCTCTCCTCCACGTCCTCATATGGAATAACTTCCATTTCAGCCGGTGGCTGGAATTTGATTCCTTTTGTTCCAGCACTTCTCACAAACTTCTCGCTGAACTTGATAACATGTTGATTGGTGATACCTTGTCTTCCACCACTGTTGATCGCATACACTGCCCACACTTTAGGCGGATTGGCTGCTCGGAACAATTGGCGCTGTGGATTCCATTGACCTTTATCAGTGGTCGTGTTTTGATCTTTTCCATAAGTAATCAGACAGTCCTTCATCAGTTTTCCGTTAACAAGAAGCGGTTGGTGGTAAAGTTGCAGTCCGAGTGCTTGCAACAATTCGTTTCTTTTTCCTTCGTCTGAATGCAAAGCCGATGCTTTGAGACCTCCCATGATGAGACGTTGTCGATCGAATGGTACAACTGCGCATTCTTTGGTGGTGACTTGACTTTGTTGCGAAGTTTGTTGTGAAATTTTGACTCTTTGGTTCGGTGTGACCGTCATCAATTCCATTGGGAAGAAGTTCTTGTTTCCTCGATCGTTACAAACCAGCAGATTCAAATTTGGATACCTGAAAGAATAAAAGTGTACTACAATTTTTATTTAACTTATGGAAAGTGATCAAGCTTTGATTTTTCACTGAAAATACGGTATCATATTCAAAACCTTTACTTGCGCTTTTCTTGTACTATTTTTTCAGAGTTCCGTGTTTTTTTTTTTTTTTTTTTAATACGACTTCTTTGAGGATTTTGGAATCAACAGATAACTTTACCGATAATGGAAAAAAAAAACTCACTGTAACACGATGCCATATTTTTCACGGAAATAATCGAAAACCAAACTTTTCTTTCCATTTCCATTATCAAATGCAGCTTTAACAGCATTCAGATGGTGAATAGCTTCGACTTTTAAATGTCTTATTTTTCCGGTGTACTTGGAATAAACGTCCAATCCTTTCACAATCGGAGTGATTTTTTCGAAGTTTGGAAACAAACGATTCACTTCTCCACGTGATGTATTCGCATTTCGGCCAAATTTCGGATACATGATTTCTTCTATTTTATCGGAAAAAGGTTGCTCTTTGTGGAATGCGGCCTTCATCGAATCAACGACAAGTGATGGGGTGTGATTTCCTTGGCCAAATGGTCCTTCGATGAAATATACAGACTTTTTCATCCCAGGCAACAAATACTTCCCGTCTCCAACAGATTTGGTGTCTTGCGGAGCATATCCTTCGGCATCTGGATGAATGATGTAAATTTTTCCGTGTTCGAAACACGCAAAGCGTTTTCTGAATTTTCATAATTTTATTATGAAAATTTTGTTGCCAAAAAAACGTACGTCTCTCTGATGCACTTCTGATTCATAACAAGTTCCAAAAACTGGGTCAGTGATCGATCGTTTACATTCAAATCAGAATCCGCGGTTCGCTGAACCAGATTTTTTCGCGAAAAATTCATGCGCTGACGATCTCCAACATACACCTCGAGTTTGATTCCGTTCAAATTTTCCAAATCTTTATTCTTGAGTGAAGCTCCATCAATTTGAAAGAGACGTCTTTTTTCTTTTTTGTTGGAAATATTAGGAAACAAATCGACAGTGGTGAACAATAGGCTCTGTCCGTCATATATGAGTTGGTTACTGTCCGCTAATCGGAAAAAACTCCGGATTACTTTCGACTGCTTCGTAGAAAATTTCAATGCATTTTTCGCGACGATCAAGTACCACGAAATCTTCATTTCCTTTCTTGGTGAAGACTGCCGATTTGGTTGATGTGAGGTCGACCGTAGCATGCACCAAATAACTGTGGATGATTGTGTCCTTTGCCAATTGAAGTCCAAAAACATTAGTTTGAATTTTGACGAAACTTCCACTTGATGATGGCGCTGTTTTTGCAACCATTGTTTTTGGTCCTTGCCTCATTCCCAATTCCACTAATCGCTTCTCACACGCATCCGACGAAGATTTGTGAGCCGAATCTAAATGTGATTGAAATCAATTTTCATTTTTCTATTAAAAAACTTACCACCAGCTGGACCAGGCGGAGCAGCAATTGGTGGAGTCGGTCCTGTTGGAATTGACGTCATTGTTTAAAGATGATTTTTTTATATACACAAGTTGTAGATGTCTGGAAATTAGTAAAATTCGATTATTTTTCAACATCAAGGCAAAAATTAGTGAAAAACGAGTAACATGTAAATATATTAGTAGATTTTTGATATTTAACAATCTAGAAAGAATAGGAAAAGTAACTTCACGATGCATTTTAAGATAACTTGATAAAGTAGTTTTCAACAATTAAAAATTCAATTGTGAAGTACAAAACGAAATTTAATCATCCTAATATGAAATTTTCAAGAGAGTTCTATAAGATACAAATTCTCCAACATTAATATCGCGTTTTTAGCCAAATTAACACGAAATTACACGAGAAACGAATGAAAAACGGAAAAAAAGAAAAACTGCCAAAATTTTTAAAATTTCTGTCAACACAGGCTGTACGGTAGAACACACATCGTGGCAAGGCCATTCTCTCTTAATTCACATGTTTCTTTCGTTTTTTTTTTTTGAAAATTGTTTGATGTTTATTTATTTCAAGAAAGGAGTATTTATTTTTGGGTGATTCACATGTAAAAGAAAAAGTACATTTACCAACTTTTTTTTTCCAAAAAAAACAATGCGTGAAAAAAAGAGAAAGATGTTTCGAAAACGCCATGATCTCGAAAATTTACCTTTTGAAATACAGTTTTTAGGGGGAAAATTTTGAAAATTGTTTTTTTTTTCGCGCGAGTACTTAGTACTTACAATAAGTACCAATTTCGAATTTCTCGAAATGTTTCCAAATTAACGATTTCCCACGTATTTTCCATATTCGATTCTCTGTTTCCGACTGGTTATCGTTCATCACTTGATCATCCGACATTTTTTAATACGTGATTTGATATATATTTCAGTGATTTGATATATATTTCATACCTTCAACTATAGTTCTAAATTTTCCTGAACACTTTCAATTTTATTACTCGTGAAACATCCTTCAATTCGATTGATAAAGTACCCGAAAAATGAACGAGAATCGGTCAGTTGGTAAAGCGCGCTCTATCGAACAATATTCTCTAACATTTTTTTCTTTTTTGTTTCTTTTCGAAAACGGCTAATTTTGATTTTTAGCATTTAAAAATGACTGGAACTGAGCGTAAAGTGTTTCAAAAGTATTATCCACCGGATTTCGATCCTTCAAAAATCCCCAGAGCGAAAGGACAACGAAATAAGTAAGTTTTTTTGAAAACCTTTTTTTTTCAAATAAATCAAACCTAAAAATCTTCACAGGCAGTTCGTTCAACGTGTTATGACACCGTTCAACATGCAATGCAATACATGTCACGAATATATTTATAAAGGAAAAAAGTTCAACATGAAAAGAGAAACAGCGGAAGGAGAAACTTATCTGGGCTTGAAAATTTTCAGATTTTATTTCAGGTTTGTAATTTAATAAAAAAAGAAATTTCTTGAATATAAAAATGTTTTTTTCAGGTGTCCAAATTGTCTAGCAGAAATCACATTCAAAACAGATTTGGAGAATTGTGATTATCAAAATGAGCATGGAGCAACACGACTTTTCGAGGCTGTAAAACTCTATCAAGATCAACAAAAACAAGTGGAAGAAAAAGAAGCAGAAGATGCTAAAGATCCGATGAAAATGTTAGAAAAACGAACAATGATGAGTCGACAAGAAATGGAAGAACTAGGAAACTTGGAAGATTTACAAGACATGAGTCGACATAAAGAAGGAATCGATACATTGGGGTATTTACAAGCAACAGATCCACACGCATTTCAAGCGATGCGAATTAAAAGGCAGGAAGAAGATGATGATAGATTAGCTAGAGAAATGCTAGGAATCACAGAAGAAGGAAAATTCGCAAAACGAATCAAAGACGAAGATGATGATGAGGATTATAATGAAGCGGGACCCAGTACAAGTAAAGGAATAAAACGAGAGATAAAAGAAGAAGTTGACGAAGAAGAGAAAGAAGAGAAACGGATAATAGAAGAACCACCAAAAAAGAAGAAGTTCGATCAGAAGGATTTGTTATCAAAAATGATTGTTATAAAAAAGAAACAACCAGAGGTGAGGCTTCATTTATTTTTGAAACCGTTTTTTAACTGGTCCAAGCAGAAAAGCATTAACGAGAGAGTTTTGTGAAGAACAAGCCTGTTTTTGGACTTTTGCGAAGAAAAACAAATTGAGTAACGAAATCAAACGCTAAGGCCATGATATTTTCGTTTGCGAAATAAATATGTAAACTTCTAATAGCGAAAAACGTGAAATATTAGTAAAGAGTATAACCTTTCAACTCTTATAAAAAAGAGTATAACCTTTCAACTCTCATAACCTTTCAACTCTTATAATTCTGCTGAGAATGTGACACATTTCCACTTGTTTCTTCCAGTCTAACGTAATACTGATTTTTACAGGTTCTTCGATCTTTTGATATTTAACAATAAAGCTTGTTCAAAGTTCTGAAATTCTTAATTTTACTTCCATAATTTTTAGCTATCTAGAAAAATTCAAACGAAGAAGTTCATCAGTGTTCGCATAAGTTACCAATAGGAAGATCAGCGTTCACAAATATACAGAATTTCCCGAACATTTCTTTGTAATATAGTCTAACTGTATTGAGGGACTCAGATTTTTTAAAGCTTCCATGTCCTCCAAAAAATCTTAACTCCATTTGAAAATTTAGTTTTCAGTGTTGAGATTATATTGAAGTTCGGAAACTTCATCAAAAGAGAATCGCAAAGATAACAACCTAAATCAAGTTTTTTTTCTTCAGAAAGTCGAAGCTCCTCCACCTCCACCCGTTGCACCATCTGGATTAGCAGGTTTAGTCGATTATGGCTCAGGATCGGATTCGGATTAATAAGTATCATTTTTTATTCAATAAATTTGTACACTTGTAATCATGCTACAACAGCGGCGATGAACACGATTAATTGTTCACTTGGTGCTTGAATGAAGCATATATTCTTCGAAGAAGTATTCGGAATTGGCTCGGTATCCGCCGTTGTTCTACTATAATTTATCGTATTCACGAGCCAAATAGCGTTTTTATAACTGGAAGAATGTTTGGTAAGAGCTTTTGTTTTTGAAATACATATTCAGTTACCCAGTGACTTGATCTTGAACAGATTTGTTGATATCATCCACAGTTCTGTATTGTTGAAGAGCAGATTGAATCATATCGAAAAGCGTCGCATCAGGGCAAATCCAAACTGAAAAGGAAACTTTTTAGAAAAAAAGAAACAAATTTTTCAGTTTACCCATCAAGTTCATAGTTTGCTTATCCGATCTTGTAATAACTACATGATTGGAAGGTTTTGAAGTAACTCCGAGAATAAAAATAGCAAAAAACAACAAAAAGGTTGTTCGCATGATTATAAACAAATCAATTAATTCCAATGAACTACACGAAAAATCGCTGATAAGAATGAGCAGAAGCAAAAAAAGAAGATGAAGTGCACTTTTTTCTCGATTAAATATATTTCATTTTTTCCAATTATAATACATATATAAACCGACACCTATGTATTGTTAATTAAAACTTGAAAACGTCTTTGAGATTGGATGTTGTTGGTGTTGTTTCGTCGATTTCTCGAACTATTTTGAATTCGGTCAATTTGTCATCGCAGATATAGACATTTGTCTGAGGATGACAGAGGAAGATACAACCACGACTGACGGCGACTTCTTGGCCAATTGGAGTTAATTCGCCGTCGAGGAGACATTCTGGAAAGGGAGGAAGGATTGGAAGTTAAGGTATGCGTTAGACGAAGGAGATTTTGAAGATTAAAGAGGGGGGAGGGGGGGTAGGGGGAAAAAATAAGTGGATCTTAAAAGAAAGAGCACCCTCGGAATAGTAAAACCTCCAAGGGAATTTTTACCGAAAAGCCTAGTATTCGAGAAATTTGGATTTCAAATTTTTTTTGAACGTATAGCTATACGTGTGAAAATTGAAATCGTATGTGAAAATTTCTCGAATACTAGGCTTTCCGGTGAAAATTCCTTTGGGGGTTATACTATATCGATGGTGCTCTTTCTTTTGCACACAATTAAATTTTTGGTGCACCTCCCCCCTTGAAGTTATTTTTTGGTGCAGCTCTCTATTTTTGTTCTGGTGCAGCCTCCATCAATTTTGTTGTGTGCAAAAGAAAGAGCACCATCGATATAGTGTAACCCCGAAAGGAATTTTCACCGGAAAGCCTAGTATTCGAGAAATTTTCACATACGATTTCAATTTTCACACGTATACGTTCAAAAAAATTTTGAAATCCAAATTTCTCGAATACTAGGCTTTTCGGCGAAAATTCCCTTGGAGGTTTTACTATTCCGAGGGTGCTCTTTCTTTTGAAAAAATAAAAAGTATATCTATTTTTTCCCCCTACCCCCCCTTTAACGGTGAAAATTGTATGATTTTGAAGATCTTGAGTCTCTGATAAAGAACCTCTAAACAATTTTTGCACAATTTTTAAAAGAATGAAGACATCGGGAGATTATTCATGATAAATTGAAACAATATCAAACTTCGTCAATTTGAGCAGTTCAGTTTTATTTAGCAGTTCAAATCAAAAACTTGAAAACTTTCAACGTGTAAGTTTTTAGAAAGTTTCCAAACTATTATTTTCAAATAAAATTTTCTCGAAAACTAGACTTCGCTGTAAAAAATCCTTCTAGGGTTATGCCTTCAAAAAAAGTACTCTTTTTTAAGAGCAGCAACTTGCCAAATCCTCGTATTAATCCTACGAACTAAAGAAACTTTTCAAGCATGGCTCAGTAAGGTCATGCTCAACTTCATTTTATAAATATGCCTGATTATTTCTCAAAAACGCCTGATTCCCAAATTTCCAGTGTCTTTTTCAGTATCAATATCAAAGGGTGCCTCTAAAGCCAATTGATGAAAAGTATTTCAATTAGAGAATTTCAAGTATAAATCTTTTTTAATGTTGAATTTTCTTTCTTTCTCAAAGCTCGACTTGAAATATAATCACCACAGGAATCTTGTTTCTAACTGTAATTCCAGTTTCCAGATTGAATATTTTAATAGCCAAATGTTTCAATATCACTTACTAGTCTTTATAATATGTCCAAATGAGCATCTCATAACCGCACTTCTCTTCTCATCAGTCCATTCACTTTCATGTGCAAATGTCTCATTATCCATCTTACATGCCAATTCTGCAATTTTCCCTCTCTTTACATATTTTTTTCATCCCTAACATACCATCCACTTCCACTTGTTTCAATGATACATGTCCTAATGAGTCTTCAATACATTTAATATAATTCCCTTCGTTATTTTGTCCATATTCATCAATCAATACTCCTAATTTTCCGATAACACATCCCACAACATGACTCTCATAATAGCTATAATGTGGTCGGAAACATTGCATCAATCGGCCATCGATTTGTTCATTTGTATTGTTGGATGACATTGGTTCGACCCACTTCTCGTCTTCGCCGAAGATTGTTTCGTTGAAATAACAACCGGCCGCTGGAAAAACATGAAATGAGCCCTCGGGCTTTAAATTTTGATTCTGATATAAGTGATCAGTATTTGGGAGAGTTTCGGACAATTTAAATCGTATAGAATCGGATTCTCCGAATTTTAATCTGAAATTATTCTGAAGTGGACTTCTGAAACTCTTTATGAGATTTTGACATTGAAAATCACGTGATATATCATCAGAATCAAGAGAACTGTGATCGTCATCAGAGCTCATCAAATTTTGGTTAATTGGGTCATTTTGGGCTGGTTGCACACATCAGACCTGGTCAGGTCCGATTCTCGGGAAATGAGCCGGAATTTTTCAAAACTGGGAAATAGGAAATTGTGCTCAGGGACTTCGATCAATAATGAAAAAAATCAGAAGCGGGCCAGGTCCAAACCGGGTCGGAAAATCGGGTTTTCCGAATTTCGGATTGTTTCGAAGAGATTTTTGAAATTTCAGACTTGATTCCTAGGGTTTCGCGTGGATCTTTGTAGAATTTCGAAGCGGGATAGAAACCTTGTTAGAATAAGAATTAAGACAAAGGTTTTAAAAAAATTTCCCAGTTTCTAGAATTTTAGTTCAAAATGGTTTTTTTAGGTGAAACCGAAATTTTACTCAAACTTTCCGGTCATTTTTATAGGACAAGGTTCAAAAGTAATTTTGAAAGTTTTTTGTTTTCAACTTCTAAACCTGAAGTCAAAAAAATATCCAGAGAAAATAAGAGGCCAAAAACTGAAACTACAGTACTACACTGATACTCACCCCGTTCGACGACCTTCTTCAATGCTCCTCCAAAAATGTTACAATGCAATACAACAGTTCCATTGCTCAATCTTCTCGTTTCACCCGGATACATTGTTTCTCCAAATGCATCAACACATGCAATCGCCTCATAATTCAACACTCCATCTTCACCCGATTCACACGAAAAAACGAAATCATGTTCGTGGTGCAATTCACCAACTTTTAGCATTTTTCCATCATCCACATTGGTTGGAACACAGCCTGCAAAAAATTATTACAAAAAGGTGAAAAAAGGCAAACAGGGTGGTGTACCTAGTGGGACAATCTTTGGCTTTCTCATTTTTCCCTCGAAAATATATTGGAATTTGATGAAATTTTGAACCCATGTTTTTTTGAGAACATAGGGTTTTGTGAAATTTCGATCGAAAACTGCGATCGAATCGACAAATGTGATGAATACTAGAAAAAATAGGAAAGAAGGGAGCATGTTTTTGGAATATAAAATACACACATCTCCAGGTTTATATAGGTGCGATTGTATTATTTGAACAGATTGATATAGCCGCGATAATTCATCATAATATTATATATTATATTATATAGTATTCAAAATATGAACACATAAAAAACAGCTAAATTTAGATGCACGGATTACTGTACAATTTTAAATACAGATAACCCCATTTTTGATGCCATGATTGGTTCCTAGTAGCCAGAACTTAATCGATAACATTGATAATGTCATATTCTGTTGACTTTCGAGGAACTGCGGCCTAATTTTAATATCAGAATCGAATTCTAGGGCTCAAATAACCCAAAGAATCATATTATTTCTTTATGAAAAAATCTGGTTGCTGAAATTTTTGATACTGGAAATCAAACCTACAGTAATCCGATGACAACGATAGAATTCCAACTGATACGGGTATACATAACTACATCAGAAAAATATATGGTTTCTGAAAACTGAAACTACAGTAACCCAGACCTTTTCCCATTCCTCAACCCTTCTCATTTTCATATTTGGCAGAATTCGAATTGATGTAGTTAACAAACTACTTATAAATATATTGTTGTCATTTATGTTATATGTCTTGCTCAATCCATTTGGATATTTCTATTGAAATCGGAAAAATGCTGTTCTACACTGAAAAATTCAAAAACAAACGACAATTTATTAGGACTACGGTATGTGAACATTCACGTCAAATTGTGTCTTTTGTGTGCAATCACGACAAAACTGCGGCAAATTTACGACGTCTGCGCGATTTTGAAAAAAGGATATTTTTTCCCTTTTTTGGGAAAGTGACATGTGGCCTAGAAGTAAAACTAGGCCACACAAATTCAAACTTCTAGGTCAGAAAATCGTTTTCGCTCAACTCACAAGGAATCTTTAAAGGTGGACTGCGTGATAATTGCATGTTTTATTTGAAACAATGTTCCTGTTTTCATGTAAAGTAACGTTTACAAAAAAAAAACACAAAAAATTGGTGCACATACAACGAACAAAAAGAAACAGACATCTGCGTCCGCTGCGTCTGAGTGGGTCATGTGTGCTCTATTGAACACGCGGGGGAAGTGGAAAATTTTTTGGTGTTTGTGTGCATTTTTCAACAGACGCGCGACGAAATTTTGCAGACCGCTGTTTCCAATTATTTCGCAGTCCACCTTTAAAGGTGACTAACTATTACGGAATTATATAATGGTCAGCCAATTTCGGAC
Source organism: Caenorhabditis sp. 38 MB-2015 (assembly GCA_900536415.3). Classification (NCBI taxonomy): domain Eukaryota; kingdom Metazoa; phylum Nematoda; class Chromadorea; order Rhabditida; family Rhabditidae; genus Caenorhabditis; species Caenorhabditis quiockensis. Next base: position 283,410 of record LR548769.1, read on the forward strand.
CTAAAATAAGTGAAAACTTGGATGCAACTCGGTTTTAGTGCGAAGTGAATTAAGCATTAGTTTTTTTTTTAAATTTAAGTTTTTGAACTAGAAATTTGATTTTTAAGAGATAATTTTTTAAAACCAAGCACCTCTGATTTTCTGAACATTTAGATTCATAAATTTCGAAAACTTGTGAACTTTTTTCATCTGTAAAATTTCGAACAAAATAATTATTTTAAGAAAACTCTCATATTTTTTTCCAAAAATAACCCGTTTTGGTTAGATGTTGTGATTCAAGATTCTTCAGGATTTCCACACTTTTTATTTGCACCGACCATTCGGGCCGAAATGCAGTTCCCAGTTATCGAGAAAATAATTTTGAGAATCCAAAAAACCGCAGAAAAAATTGAAAACCTAATAAAACGTGATCCAAAAAAAAGGATTAAAATTCTTCCGTTTTTTAAACTAACTTTTTTGAGAAAAAAAAAATAAAACGTGACCCACGAAATTCTCAAAACCAGATAAGAAGTGAAACGTGGTCTAAATAACGAAAACGTGGCCCAAATGACACATAATGTCGATATGGGCTTGATCGATCGAAATGTTAGTCAGTTTCTATCGAACAATGTTCAGCAAATGGAAAATATTCCAAATATTAACATTGATAGGTTTACTTGGTATAATCAAAGGTAAGTGATGGATGGGTTTGGAGCACAAAATGGAGCATGAAATATTACAGGTTGTGAGAAAAATAGTACCAGCGGATGTGTTGTTTGTTTTGAAGCAAAAGGAGTCAGGAGCAACCAACAATCACTTCACATTGTGCTCTGAAATGGATCAGAAGAAGTCGATTTGTTCGCCAGTGTTGTTGGCTTGAATAAACTCTTTGTTTGGTGTTTTGAACTGTTTTGTTTGTTGGCTCTGTTTCAGGACTTTAAAGGAGCATTAAAAGCAGTGCTCTAGTTTCAATGTATACCAATACCATGACCACAAGAATATACCATTGGAATCACATTTTCGCAATCTACAGAAAAAAAGGTGAAATTTAGATGAACTTGTTCAGAAAAACACTTACCAAAGGACAGCAAGCAAATCGGACAAGACATTGATGTACTTGATTTAATTTTACTTTCAGACAACGCTCTTCTCCGGTAATTTTCAAGCAACCCGCGAAACATCACTAACTAACTAACAAATAGGACGCGTTGTATGTTGTATGTAACTGTTGGTGAGATTGGCGCACATGTGGTGTACAACAGGTGCGCGTCATTTTTGGAAAGTGAATGAGACAAGCAAACGATATTGCGACACATAGCACGAATGAGCAGGAGAAATATATTGCCGGGAATAGTGAACAATTAACCTTTTTTGTTATCTATGCAATTTTGGGGAATACTGTGTGAGCTATTATTGAATCAAAACATATTCCTCTTCTTAATAACTCAAATCAACGCTTTTCGGTAAAGTTAAACCAAGAAAATAACACAAAATAAAAACAAACAAACTCAAAAAATCGTTGTCAGAAACTGTGCGGAGTGGTTGCGGCTATCTGTAACTATTTTTTCTAAATAAAAAAAATGGTGTTGATCGAACAACCCTTAAAGGTGGAGTATGGGGAGTTGGCAAGTTGTTCTCAAAAGAAAGAAAACCGAAGAGTCTAGTTTTCGAGTAAAAAATGTTCAAAGTTAGAATATTGATCACCGTTTTCCTAAAGGAAAATCATTGCTCTTTCTTGTCATAATATTGGAAGCGAAAAGAATTTTTGAAGGCAGTTATTGTGAAATTGCAGAAAGATGACACTCTGTAAATTGAAAAACGAGAGAAATAAACCAAATTCACAAAATCTCCCATTCCTTCAGATGCGAGCGTGGCGCGTCGCGTGCGTCTTTACTCTGATGTCTCTCTCAAAAAGATTGTGTTTTTTCAAACGGCAGCAGGCGACGCGCCACGCTCGCCTCTGAAGGAATGGGAGATTGTTCAATGAATACTTGATATATTTTTCTCGTTGGATGTTGATCAGCTGGCGTTTTGATCATAATTTAAAAAAAATTTCATGATTATCAATAGAGCGCGTTTAACTGACTGAGTCTGTTACGGTATCATTCGATCGAAAAATAGTAAGAAATCGTTTTGAAGAAGTTTTAATTTAAAAAAAAACAATCATATTGACAATCATATATTTATAACCAGACTAGCTCGAAGTTGATGAATCTATTTCAGATTTTTACAGATGATCATTGATTTTCAAACTAGAGGAACCTTTAAAAAAAGCTTCGATAAGTTTCTGTTTTTTTATTTTTCTATGATTCGCATGATAACTACGTTTTATGAACACCATTCATTGGAAAATGACAGCTGTTAGCAACAAAACAATAAATACTGATATGAATTATCGCTCTCGCTTGCGTCGCGGTTCTCTTATGAAACTGTTGGTTGGCTGTTCGGTTTTTTTTATAACTACAATATCTTTTTCGTTTTCCTATTGTGCTGACACATCGTGGATGTTCAGATATCTTCTTATCTTAGCCTAATTTTCTTTTTTGCTCTCCCAAGAATGAATATTTGTTCTGTAATACGAAATAGTGGTTTTTGAAACAATGTTTTAGTCTAATTTCGTTTTTCTCTGCTTTTTTGAATACTTGATAGATTTTTTTTGGAAACAAATCGGGCGCTTTTTTGGTGAGATTGACGCACTTGTGGTGCACACCATTCCCCCCTTTATCAAACAACATTCGTTGACTTTGGTTACTGTGTCTTCTCCTCTTTTTCTGCGACATTTCTATTAACTTACCCTGTATTTTCTTGTTTAATGCCAATTATAACTGAAAATTATAATTTTCAGATTTCAGCGCGGAGCTTTGCAAAAATCAGAAGCGGGATGTTGATGAGCACAAAAAAACTCTACGCCATTTTGGTTTTTCAAAAAAAAAAACTTCATAAATTCAACAACAAGTTCACTTTTTCGTCGGCGGTATTTCCGTTTTCATAATCTCAACATTGATCTCTCCATTTCTTCTCATTCTCCTTCTCGGATATATTCCAGGTATTTCGCTGAATGGATTCTTTTTCGAGTTATATGTATTATCAAGGGATCGAGGATTCAAAACATTGAACAAATACTGAACACGTGCAGGGCGACTAGCCTCTTTCTGAAATATGCATAAATATGTGGATTAGGGATTTTGAACAGGAAAAACGTACATCATATTCAGACCTCCAGACCGATTTATATTTGCATTCTTTTGAAGCACAAAATCTGTCAAATATAAGACGCATTGTTTCCTGTAAAAAAAACCAACTACAAAAGAGAAAATAAAAAAAGTTGAGCAACAAGCGTCCGTGGTCAAGTGGTTAACGCGGCAGTCTTCCACACAGCAAGCCGCGGGTTTGATTCCTCCCACTTCCAGAATTTTTATTTCTTTTCTTACCATGAATTTCGCCTGATTCATTTTCTCTGTCGAACCATCATCAGGTGCTCGATCAGCTAGCCGTTTCTCAAAAAACTCCCAAATCGGATGAAATACCACTAATACCAAGTTGAATGGTGGCGGTGCTCCCATCTCCCACGATATAAATTCGGAATAAATCGTCGCTCGAGTATACTTGAATTCCATCTCCTCATTATCCAACACTTCGTCCGCTTTTTTCACCAACAATGACGTCATCAAATTCATCAATGTTATAATGATAATTCCATGATATAATGCACCCAAAACTTCCAACGAAAAAGAGTGTAAAACATGATTGACTGGTTCGTTATTTGGACCAGCATTGCCTACAGTATAGGTATAAGTAGATGGACCAAGATAGCCAAAAATGGACCAGAAAAGGTTCTTGACTGATGTCTCCATATGTCCATAGTTTTTTGATGCAGTTCCTTCTTCCGAATTGACTCGATTTATTCGATCATTATATGGATTTGTTAGAATATTGAGGCCGACGGAGAACGAGAAAATGACAATTACCATAATTATTAGATAAGTGTACACTTTTCCAATACATTTACCAACTGATATCTGCAAAAAAGAGTACTGTAGTTAAGAATTGTGTGTGCATTTGTGCGTCGCGGTGTAAAAAAAACTGCAGTAGTTTATTTATTTTTCTGTAACTGATTGAACCATTTCAATTTGACCTGAAACCTCTAAACTTTATTTGATCTTGACCGAAATTAAAAATCCTGATCACCTGAATTTGGATATAATTTTGATCTGAATCAGGTCCTAAAACTTTTTCAATTTTTCAGTTTTTCAAGAGAAAATATCCAGACTATTGAAACAGTCTCTTTGTTTTTTGGATTCGATACAGGAAGAATTAAAATAAATTCTTTCTGACATTTGGGCCCAATCCGGATCGTTTTTGAATCGAGCCTCTTAATCGGACCTGATCCATAAAAATTGAGCCAAAATTAAACTCGAAGGTTCTTTTGAACGGACTCAGTTTCAAAAACTAGACCCAGTTTTAGGTTCTTCAGATCCAGACCTGAGAAAATGCGTTTTTTTTTCAAAAGTCTTATTTTCCGAATAAAAGAGCTCATATTATAAAAAGAGGCTCATATTAGTTTTAATCTATGGACTTTAGTATCCAAAACAAGGTCCAAAAAAGGTTCCAATTCAGGCCCAGATAAAACTCAAAAAACAGTCTAGTACGGGGCCCGGCCCGTTTTAGAAGGTGGGGCTTTTTCAGGCCGATCAAAAGTCTTCGAAAAAATTCAAAAAGTCCAATTTCAACTGAGTACTTCAATTAAAAAACGGATTAGTACAAAAATAGGATCAAGAACATTCCAGTCCTATTCTTGGGTCCAAAGAAAAAAAATAGAGCAGGGTTTGTTGTTTCTGATCTGACCCCGTTTCAGCAACGACTTGATTCAGGCAGAGTTTCCTTTTTCAAAACCACAATGCCAGGTTCCATTCGAATATGTCCCTTTAACCTACCACAGATCCTCCGACATTCTTATACAATTGCATATAATAGAATATCTTGGATATCCCAATAACACATGCAATCGAGAAGAATACCTCATGCAACAACTCCGGTGAAAAACTCGGCCAATGATTCCGATCCACTTCCGAAACTTCGAAAACTTCTCGATCCGAAATAACAGCAATGAAAAAGACAAAAGAGAGAAGAAACGAGGAGATTAGGAATATATCGAACACTCTCCACCAAAAGGAAGTGAACAATTTTAGACCAATTCGACTCATCAATATCACTTTTTCGACAAGAAGACCAAATATATAAATATACATTGACCATTCTATTAAATAACTTGGTGCTGAAAATAGAGGATATTTGGTAGGGGATATTCAGAATAACAACAAGTACTCACTCTCATGAGTTGGATAGGATAACCTTATCAAGGAGGCGACAAAAAAGAGGAAATAGGACATGAAATGGGCGACAAATCTGGCAAAAGGTATTCGAAATGTTGGAAACATTGAGGGAATGAATCCATGTAATAGACTTGTTATTGGGAAAAATACACCAGCTCGACAATATCTCCAGATATCACGAGTTCGATTGTTGCCAATGTTGTACCAATCTGAAACAGGAAAACTACTTGAGTGGATGTTTCAGGATTTTCAACTCAAAAGGCGCCCAAAAACACTTCTTTGAATATAAAGCTTTTTCATAAAAAAAAAGATCCTATTTAGAATTAAAACAGAGCTACTTTTCAAACTCATGAAAATTATCATGTAAAAAAGGGGAATTTGACTTCAAAACTAGTATATGTATAAAGTTCTTTTCAAAGATTCAGGGCTGCTTCAAAAATCGACCTAGTCCTATTTGGGGATCTTTTTGGAATTCGATTCCAATTCTAAAAATCTCAGCATAAGAAGGCCTAATGTTATGGATTCAGGTCAGATTTTGGGATCTGGCCTAAAAGCCTTCAGACTGCTATCGAACACAAAATCAAATCGTCAACACTGCCAATATAATGTGAAACGGTGTCAAATACTAAGACAATTCAAAAGAAAATTCTGGAACGGACCATCTAAATCGGACCGGAAACGGATGTTCCTGAAAGGGGACCGATCAGAAAACGGTTCTATTTCTTGTCTTTTCCTGAATCGGACACAAAAAGGACTACAACGGGAACTCCTGAAACAGACCAGATAACTTTTTTGAATGAACTACTTCTGATTATAATGGTTTACTTCGAGTGATTATTCGATTTTTGAGAATCGTAGAATCGAAAAGTCGATTCAAGTCACGAAATTTCAATCTTATCCAGTTTTTTTCTGGTTCTCTTTCGAAAAACTTCAAAAAATAGGTTCAGCTCCGTTTTTCATTACCAGATTTGTTTCAGGGACTTTCGTCTTACAAGGTCCACTTCAACTTAATCGTTTGATTTGAATCCAAGGAAAATTACGGATAAAGTATTTTTGAATAATATCCGGTCAAAGTCATGTTTTGTTCTATCCTCTTTTTTAACACCCCCTCACTAACCAGCTCTAAAGATACTCTTCATCGTCGTCTGTACATTGGCCGTACATGCAAACTGTCTCATATGTGAATTGAGAGCCATTTGAATTCGAGGCGACGACATATTTCCAATCACAGTTTCACAATGGTTTTTCTAAATTTCCCGTTTCTTTTGTTTTTCAATATTCAGAATCCCTCTTACACTGGCCATAAGCGCATTGAATTCCTCGGATCTCCATGCCATATCCGATATTCTTGCCATAAATCGTTGAACATTCGCCTCGAGGATTCGATAGACTTCAACAAATTCGAGTTCGTCCATTTCGATGAGTTTTCGTAGATCTTTGACCAGTCCACAACAAGATGCAAGGACATCATCAGTGGCCAACCAGAGATAGGCTTCTGATGATATTGCTCGCATTATATCGACGGTTCGGATGTTTGTTCGGGTGCTCACAGTGACACGTTTACAATTTTTACATTCACCTAAAATAAGGTAAAAGAACTGTAGAACTGTTATTTATCTTGACAAAGAGGTACTGTAATTTCAGTTTGCAAGGTATAAGGACCCACAAAACCCTATTCTAACATTAGAAAAAAATATAATATCAATAGAGCGGGTGTTACTTATTGGAATTTCAATAATCTCATTCTTAGTGTATGTTTCAATTTGTCTTGATTTTTTCTGAAAATAATCAAAAATTATAAATGAAACAAATCAGTATACAAAAAAGAGTCTAATTCTCGATTTAACAGTATTTAAGACAAAGTCACATTTTTTGCCTAAAACTTGTAGTTTCTTGAAAGGGATACCAAAAAGCTCAACTCATTCGGTCCTAAAAATGGACTGTTAAATTTCAAACCACAATTTCAAGACTCATAAAACTGTTCCCGAAATTTTGGTTCTGAAAATTGATACTTCATAAACACCCGCCCCATTTTTCATTTTTAGTTTTTTTTTGTGGCCAAAATCTCTCAATTCAGAAAAGATGGTTTGATATTAATTTGGCCACTATTTTGAAAACACAAGTTTAAGGTGCACTTTTTGGGTTGTTCTTGAATGGGACCCGGTCCGATAAAACATGTACCGGATCAGAAAAATGGACTTGATCCTACTTTTTCGAGTTTTCTCGAATCGACCCAGAACAAAATTAAACAAGTTCCTTGTGAGAAAAAACCAATCTCGGAAATTTACAATTTTTTGAAAATAGTTCACTGTCATAATCAGAAGTTTTTCCCTGAAAAGTTGTCTGATCTTCTTCACAAAATTTTCCGGTTTTAGGTCCAAGACATTTTAGATTTTCGATGTAATTTCTAGTAAATTTTGGGACCGAAAACCTGAAACTACAGTACCCTCCCCGTTTTATCTTACACGTTGGAAAATGTGGAACAGGTATACTATGTCCCCGTAAAAGTAGACAATATACAATCGAATAGTTATTCAATGTACAAGCCAACATCAAAGGTGTCATATGCGGCGAGAAATTGGGCGAATTCGCGCAACCCGTTCTCTCCAAATACGGATGTCTATTATAAAGTGACAAAATGAGCTCAACCAATGGCCGACTTCCAATCGTTATCGTAATCAGAAGTGCTTCTTTCAGTGATTCTTCCGAATTCTGTGAATCTAAGAGTAATTGACATATTGTGTTGAGTCGTCCGTCTTCTCCACCGGCTACCAATGTTCCTATCATATCAGTCAGTTCTTGCTCTTTTTTCGAATTCACCACATTTTGAAATTCTTGTGTTAATTCGAGAATTGTTTCATCTTCATTATTCCAGTCATAATGTCCATCATATCCTTCTTCACGTTCTCCGATTTCAGGTAATTTATACTTTAATAGTTTGTTTTTTGATATACTGAAAAAGTACGGTATATAATGGAGAAAATGGGTTCAATTGGGGCTCACTTATCATTAGTCTCAGCCATTTAGGAAATAACAAGTTATTATGAAATGGGACAATTTGAATGGCGATTATTAGATCACGAGTTATTTAAAAAAAAATAGAAAACTGTTTTTTTTTGTTTGAGTTTTTGACTTTCGGAATCTTATACAGTTTTTGATGCAGCTCAACATCCCGTATTTAACTTTCGTTGAGCTCCACGCGGAGAGTTCCAGTTTCGACCAAAAAGCATATGAACACTTTTAAAAGTTTTTTTCTTCAAAATCCGGTCGGTCTCATACATTGTATAATTACGCGCGAGAAGATAACTGATGAGCTCCAGTTTTTTGTGGAATTTCATCTAAAAATCTGAAAAAAATTTCCTGGGAACTTTGACAAATGCAAAAAAACCTTGAATAGTCCTAATTTTTATTATACCCTGCTAATTATTATAAAATCACACGACAATCGGGGAAAAAAACAAAATGATAAAGCTAAAATAATTATCGATCCATTTCAGTTCTGCACCATTCTTCGATTTTTTGGAGATGTTTCTGGAAAAAAATGTTGAAATTTATGGAGAAAAAATGGAACCAGGTCTGTTTTTTAGAAGTAGCTTACCTTCAGATTGCTCCTGTTGACTTCCAGTTTACAGCGAACGTAGCCATTGAAGATTTTCATCTGAAATGCAAACAACTTTTTAGATATTTCAATTTTGCATCAAAATGAGTGCGATTTTGAAACATGGGTTTTTTAGTATGTATGTAGGGATGTAGTAACATGGAAAACAAGAATTTCCCTTTTTTCCCGAACAGAGCCAAAAGTTCTTACCTCATCAATAAACTTTTCCATTGTTTCGAATATCTCATTTTGTTTTTCTATCATCTCGCTATTTTCAACTTTTTCAGTCAATTCATCGCATTCCTGAAAAATAACAATTATAGTCAACAATAATTCTACACATTAATAATAACTACCTTTAAAGCTTTATTCCATAGATCCTTGAGAAACAGAACCCGTTGATCCAACAGATCACACGTGTTTTTGAATTTGTCCAGTTTCCGATTCGATAACGTCGATGTGCTCTGGAATAATAAATATGTTTTGGATTTATTTTAGAAATCTTTAGTATGACTTACCTGAATCGAAAATGTATGACTTCTCATCTCGTTCTCAACTTCAGTATAAATCGACATAACCTGGAAATCAATATGCATAGTTATGTAAATATTGTCAATCTCAAAATAAGCTCACCTCATCGATAAACTTCTCTCTTTTCTCTAAAATCTCATCTCTTCGTGATCTATTTCTTCTTCTATATGCCATTTTGGTGCACACATTGTAGTTCTAAAAGAGAAAAAAATCTCAAATATTATTGATTTAAAACATACCTTTAGAACCGTGTTTAATAAAGCTTTAAAAGCGGAGAATACTTGATCCAACGCGGTGCACGTGGATTTGAATTCTTCCAGTTTTGACGCAATCTTCGGCAGAAGCAACGACAGATTATTGTGCACACTCTGCAAGAATTATACATTTGGTATATTATCCAAAATTCAATCATGCGCTCTGTTGGTTAATGCATATCGGAGTCTCAACGAAATTCTTGGCTGACCTTGAGATCAGAATCGAACATATGGCAAAGATTCAGCCAACATAATCAATAAAACACTTACATTTGTTCCACCGCATTGTTTTCCGAACATCTCGAGAACTTCTGGAAAAAAAAAGAATTTTTGAAAATCAATAATTTTTAATTTTTAAACCAACCTATCAATCCGAAGTTCCTAGCCCGACTGGTGATTGGCTTTCTGCAGGTATGGCAGTTTTCCATGCTGTTTTGTGGATTTCTGCAAATATTTCAAAGTTAATCAATAATTTATTTAGTGTTCTTAAACATACTCATCGCATTTGATACAAATACCATGCCCACAAGAATATACCATTGGGAGCATTGTTTGGTAATCTGGAAAAACATCAAAAGTTTAAAATAAGAGGGGGGGGGGGGGGGNGGGGGGGCATAGAAATAAACAACTCTTACCGAACGAGATGAGGCAAATTGGGCAGCATGGAGTTCTAGAAACCGACGACGACATTATCTAAAAAAAAATGGTTGAAATTTTGTGGTTGAAAAAAACATTTTTTGCGTAATATTAAAAAAAAAAAAAGAAGATTTTAAGTCAATATCCAATAGAAGGTTTAAAAAAAACAATAGTATCTAGGTAAACAGTAGTAAACAACAATGAAACCTGCCTCTTCTGTACTACATCTGTTGTTGTTGTGGATATATTTCGCACCTTTGGGAAGGTTCCCAGACTATGATAGTTTGGGAATGTGAACCGCGCACGATGAGAGATTCTTCATTCTTTTTGAATGACTGCTTGGTTGCACAGGCATCAATGACCAGTTATGCTACTCCATCACAACTTGAATTTCACAAAAAATAAGTTTTAAGAGCGATTTTTTAGTTGGCGATAGAGCTTGGAGTTGTTAGGTCAGAACATTTTCTGTTCCAAACTATGAATCACAATATTTTCAAATCAGTAAATTCAAACAAAAATGAAAAGATGAAGCAACATTGAAATGGCTCGACGAGCACCATTTTTCGAGTCTTCTAAGACATTCCTAGGATCAGAGTATTATGATTTAAAGGGCGACTGCTATGATTTAAAGGGCGACTTCTCTTTACGAAGGGGTGTGCATTTTCGCGTGCTTCTTATTGTTTTGCTTTTGTGTATGCACACAACGTTTTTTCTTTTTTTTTTTCTCCGAAAAATTTGTGCGCGGTAGAGCACGTTTTCCTCCAGTGACTCAGGTGTCTTTTTCTTTGGTTCCCATTTTTTTACTGGCACGTACACGCTAACCGTCAATTTTTTTCTCATACGGATTGATAATCAAATAAATGTAATAAAACGGATGAGCAAAACTTGTAGTGAACGCGCAGTCGCCCTTTAAAAATTAGAAAGTTTCTAACGTTTGTGATGGAGTAATGATACCCTCCCATACTATCATCCATTAACGTCCCATTTTCCCACATCGATAACGATAACGAACATGTGCAATCATTTATTGAATAGAAATATATGCAAACGGTTGATGTTAGTGCCCGCTTGACCAAGAATGAGGATGAACACACACAAGAGACAGCTGACCTTTCGGCAGATGGCAGACGCGACTGATCTGTACCAGAATGGTGATGAATGTTCTTGATAACAAACTATACAATCATAAATACAATACAATCTGATATTATCAAGCAATAAACAAACAAACAAAATTGAACATGGATTCTTGGGATACCTATGTGGAGAAAATGGGGCCTGTCTAGATTGTTAACTTATTCACTTGTACTCTTATTCACTATCTATCATAACAAAGAAATGGCTAGAGTACTATGGAGCATACTTAAACTATTAACCTTACTTACAACCATTGTACGGTGATGCCCTTGTTGGTTTGGTTACTTCCAACATGTTATTTCTACGTCGAATAACTTAGACTAAAGTGAAATAAAGTTACAATTTTAATAAACTACTGTCTGGTGGTGGCTTAATGTGGCGGAGATACTAACAATCACTTATTATTGGAAATTTATTCAATTTCGACGCTTTCTCAATTCTCAATTCAATTGCGTGGGAACCTTGTCAACCACGTTCTAAAGTCTGCTAACCCTTCCCTATCTCCTGGAGACTCATTGATATTGGGAAATAATTATAGGCTACAATTACCAATCACCTAATAATACATGAAAACGTTCTTACAATAATCTTCGGCATGCCTCTGGCGCCTCGCGAAGTTGTTCTTCATCTCTCTCTCCAATTTGAACCAAATACAAAATTGTTGCCAACCAAATGAATGAAGGAGTGAAGATGACCAGTCGTCACCCTTTTTTTCCAGACGAAAATAAGCAACTAGACAGCTCGCAATCGTTGAGTGTGTGTAGCGGTATTATAGCACTGACGACCACGGGATAGTTCGCGGAAAATGCCGGAGAATATTGATCTTCGGGGGAGGACTCCAAGCATATCCTTCAAAGGGTGGAACCTCCATGTAATGGAGTAACGATCTCGGTGGAACCTCCATGTAATGGAGTAAAGATAGCCTCCCATACTATCATCCATTAACGTCCCATTCTCCCACATCGATAACGATATATTACATGTCCAATCATTTATTGAATAGAAATATATACAAACGGTCGATGTTAGTGCCCGCTTGACCAAGAATGAGGATGAACACACACAAGATACAGCTGACCTTTCGGAAGATGGTGTTTAGATAGTATAATGTGTCTGCGTCTCTTGTGAGGGCATCACACGTTGAGCATTGTTGCCTTTGAAATCGAACACTCAACAACCTTTCGAAGAGAATGAAGAATCTCCAACCCTGCGCGGTTCACATTCCCAAACTATCATAGTCTGGGAACCTTCCAAAAGGTGCGAAGTATATCCACAGCTAAACAGATGTAATACGGAATGGGAGAGCCTCATTGTTGTTTACTACTGTCTACCACTATTGTGCATTTTGTGATTTTCATTCGTTGTTGTTTTTTTTCTGTTCTTGATCTTTTATTGTCTTAACCTATACTTTCAAAAAAAATTTTTTTCACTTAAAACATATATTTTCCCAGACAAAATGTCATCGTCCGAATGTAGAACTCCATGCTGCTCAATTTGTTTGATGTCTTTTGGTGAGTTTTGTTTTTTCAAGAAATTCTCTCTTATCTTTAAGTTTAAACCATTTTTTTCGTTCAGATTGCAAAATTAACATTCCAATTGTGTATTCTTGTGGACATAGTATTTGTATAAAATGTGATGAGTATGTTTTTCGAACCTAGATTGATTAACCCTGAAATATTTGCAGAAACCCTGAAAATACAATGGAAAATTGCCATATTTGTAGGAAACCGATTATGAGTCGGGCTAAAAACTTTGCTCTGATAGGTTCGTTTGTGAGATTAAACTCCTTCATTTTAAATAACATCTTTTTTCCAGATGTCTCGAGATTTCAGGAGAGCCGTGCAATAAAACATCGGTATGTTGCACGTAAATTCAAAAATTCCTCTTTAATGGAGTGAACGGAGTTGGCAGTTGCTCTCAAATGAAAGAGCATATTTTTCATAGTAATACTCTCATGATTTTTTCCCGGGATGTCTAGTTTTCGTGAAAAAATTTTAAAGTTGAAAATCGTTCAGTGTGGGATGTTTTAAAATTTCCCTTGAGTGTATCTTACCTAAATAATAATTGGAAAGTTGCTTTTTGAAAAAATGTATGTTCGCATTCATAAGTCAGCTCTAAACCAATAAAAAATTCTCGGATCTGGACAGAACGTTTTACTTTTTTTTGTTCTCCAACTATTTTTAAGGAATAGTTTCTAGATTCACTGAGATGCGCGGTGTGAAATTAAACTTTTTTACATTGAAAAAAGGTTCCAAAACGTTTAAAAATCCGAAACGTGACCTCTATAAAATTAGATGTGTTGTCGCTTTTTAGCATTTTTTTTATTTTGAATTATTGCTACTATTAGAAAAATGTGAGGATCTAAAAATGGATTCTATAGTAAGTTTTTGGGTACGGTGGATATACAGTATCGAGCAAAAGTTTATACACGGTTGGTTAAATTGTTATAACTCAGCTCAAAATGGGCCCCATATTTTGCACAGTTGTGCCTAAAGATTTCAGCAATGTGCTCCAGTTTTTGTAGAACTACATCTAGAAAAAACAAACCTTTTTATCCTGGGACTTTGGCTAATGTTTTTCAATGCTAAGATTTTCTTCTGGCCCGGTAGAAACGTATCCCTAAAAGATTAAACAAATAAACTTTTTTTTCGATTTTCAAAATTATTTTCTCTGAAAATACAGTGAAATTTCAAAAGTTTCTAGGGTGGTTTTAAAGGTGATAAATCTACTTCAAATTTTGGTGAAAGACTTGTTAATGCAATGCTAATTGATCTCTAAAAAATTTTGAGAGAAATAATTTTTTTTTCGTAACATTGAGTTTGACCAAGTGGCTAGAGAAAGAGCGAAACATGTATTTCTCAAATGTTTTTGTAATTTTGGAGATCGATTAGCACTGCATTAACACGTCTTTTACCAAAATTTAGATAAGATTCATCAATTTTGAAGCACCCTAGAAACTTTTGAAATTTCACTGTATTTTCAGAGAAATTAAATTTTCAGATTTTTGTTTTTCTATATATAATTCTACAAAACCTGGGGCGCACAGACATTTTTTTGCATACTGAAATAATGAAGGTAAACAAATCTGTTTGAATATTGAAACACATTTCGATTGCTAAAAAGTCCAACAGCTGAAAAAATAGGTTAACACCAAAAAAATTGAAAGTTCATTTTGAATGGATGAACACTTTCTATGCAGTTGAAAAGTGATATGGTTTTTCACCGAAAGATTTAGCTTTTGGAAAACAAACTTTCAAATATTTCCATTTTCATGAAATTCAGAATTTTTTCTGGGCCATTCCATGAAAAATTCATATTATTCAGTATTGTTTTTTCATCGATTGATAATTTTCAAAAAGTTACATTCTACCTCATGAAAAAGCTTAACTTTTCTAACTTTTTCTCACTTCAAAAGGTCGATGCAATATCATTAACAAATTAAAATAGAAAAAAAAAACAAAAACGTCCGGATTATTAGAGAGAAACATCTCAGTTTTCACCTTTTCTCACAGTTTTCGAAGCGGAGGTCCTAAGTTTTTTCTGCGACTTCAGATGTTTTTTTCACAAAAAAGAATCGCCCTATCTCGACACACCCAGAAGGATGACGACGGCGAAGCCGGCGGCGACCTTCTGGTTACTATATAAAATGTGCCCGTTTTATTTAAGAGCAACTTTCCAACTCTCTTTACCTCGTCCTTGGTGGGTGGGACCTAAAAATGATTTCAAATCAGACTATTGAGGTTTTGTTTACATATGTCAAAACAAAGAGTATGTCTTCTATTGTGTCTGAAGTATCTTTTAATTGTTTGATACGTTAATCACACTTCTATAATTGTCTGTGATGTTCATTAGTTAATTTAGATACCTGTAACAATAATCATTTCAGGGTAAACGCAATTTCTCGCAATTAGTAACAAATATTGGGTCAACGACGAAAGCATTCCATTACACGTGTGTTTTGTTAGATGCAACGTTTTCCTATTTTCAACCTTCAGCGAACGAAGTTTTAAAGATTTATGAGCTGAGCAAAAAGAAAAAAATGGCCTAGAAATTTGAATTGCGCGCGTGGCCTAAAAAAAACTAGGCAACGCGAGCAAATGCGCTCCAATACACACAGAAACATTTTTTAAATTTTTTGTAGGGTTTTTTAAGCTTCCATTGAAAACGAAAATTGCCTTGGAATATGTAAACATTAATATCATAACATCAGAGCCATAAAAAACTGTCTTCGCCTTTTACCGAATAAAGTTCAATAATGTTACGGTAGTCAACAAAGCACCACAAACGACGCACAAATGCACAAAGTCTGTGTGAACGGTGTGGATCCGAAATTCGAACAAATTTTTTCTTTTTTCTGCAGCGAGTTCAAACCAACATTCGGTACTGTTCATTATGTGAACTANGAAAAATTCATATTATTCAGTATTGTTTTTTCATCGATTGATAATTTTCAAAAAGTTACATTCTACCTCATGAAAAAGCTTAACTTTTCTAACTTTTTCTCACTTCAAAAGGTCGATGCAATATCATTAACAAATTAAAATAGAAAAAAAAAACAAAAACGTCCGGATTATTAGAGAGAAACATCTCAGTTTTCACCTTTTCTCACAGTTTTCGAAGCGGAGGTCCTAAGTTTTTTCTGCGACTTCAGATGTTTTTTTCACAAAAAAGAATCGCCCTATCTCGACACACCCAGAAGGATGACGACGGCGAAGCCGGCGGCGACCTTCTGGTTACTATATAAAATGTGCCCGTTTTATTTAAGAGCAACTTTCCAACTCTCTTTACCTCGTCCTTGGTGGGTGGGACCTAAAAATGATTTCAAATCAGACTATTGAGGTTTTGTTTACATATGTCAAAACAAAGAGTATGTCTTCTATTGTGTCTGAAGTATCTTTTAATTGTTTGATACGTTAATCACACTTCTATAATTGTCTGTGATGTTCATTAGTTAATTTAGATACCTGTAACAATAATCATTTCAGGGTAAACGCAATTTCTCGCAATTAGTAACAAATATTGGGTCAACGACGAAAGCATTCCATTACACGTGTGTTTTGTTAGATGCAACGTTTTCCTATTTTCAACCTTCAGCGAACGAAGTTTTAAAGATTTATGAGCTGAGCAAAAAGAAAAAAATGGCCTAGAAATTTGAATTGCGCGCGTGGCCTAAAAAAAACTAGGCAACGCGAGCAAATGCGCTCCAATACACACAGAAACATTTTTTAAATTTTTTGTAGGGTTTTTTAAGCTTCCATTGAAAACGAAAATTGCCTTGGAATATGTAAACATTAATATCATAACATCAGAGCCATAAAAAACTGTCTTCGCCTTTTACCGAATAAAGTTCAATAATGTTACGGTAGTCAACAAAGCACCACAAACGACGCACAAATGCACAAAGTCTGTGTGAACGGTGTGGATCCGAAATTCGAACAAATTTTTTCTTTTTTCTGCAGCGAGTTCAAACCAACATTCGGTACTGTTCATTATGTGAACTAGAACAATGAACATCAAGGCTCAATAATGGCACTCGCAGTTTATATACCATGCTCAACTCATAAGGAATCTTTAAATGTATTATTATCAATGTTTGAAAAACTTATATATTCTTCTATTACAGAACCTTTGTGTGATGTCTGAAATGATTCAGAGAAGCAAAAATTCAAAAATACGAAGCGCAATAATGGAAAAAAGAGCCACGTTCCTAGCTGAGGTGAGTGAAATTCCAATTCGATCGAAAAATTAAGAGACGATAGTAGAACATACTGAACATTTTCTCGCACCTATTTCTCACAGTCATACTCTTTCTTTATCATATGGCAGCTATTAAACAGCGTGCGCAAAGTGTCGGGGAACGAGGAAAACAATCTGTAACTTCTCCCATTATACTGTTCTGATTTCAGGCTATATCAATATATACGAATGCTGGAAACAATGCTAATTATCCTACGGGTTTGTATAATGTGAGTCATTCAAATAATGATCAAATAAAAGCAGGAAAAAATTTTCACACTTTTGAGAATTTCAGAATGCATGCAATTCGACAAACTCAACAGTGAAACAATTGGACCTATTCGAAAATGCGAGGATTTTCTTAAATAAACAGATTTCATATTTTGAGTCTACGTGGAAAAAAACTGTAGAGGTATTCCTTTTTCAATTTTTCAATTTATAATGCATTATTTTCTTTAAGGACTGCACTAAATTGATTAATGAGGCTCGAAAAAGCGGATAGCGGGAAGAATATTATAATGAATTTAAAAGAACGGAGATACTCATCAACGAGGTGAGTTTGTGACATTTCAATTCACAGATGAAAGTTTTGAAAGTTTTTCAGAAAACAAAAATCAATGTCATCATTCGATCAAGAATAAAAGTCCATAAAAATGAATTGCAGGTAAGAAATTTGAAAAAAAAACACGTCAGATTACTATTAGACAATTAGTTAAAATTTTTTTAAGACGTTATCTGCGCAAATAAAAATGTGGAAATTTTTTGATAACAAGTTTTCTCTACATTGGGATTTCGGAAAATGTTTTCGATGTCAAACTGTCCTTCCGGGTTGGTAGAAACATTTTTCTGATGAATGTTTCGAATTTTAAGATTTTTTCTGAAAAGTTTTTGAGACAAAATTATGAAAATTTTTAGAATGATTTGTGAACAAAAAATTCTTTTTAATAAATCATGATTTTTATAAACACTTGTTCTAACAATGAAATATTTTATTTTAGGAAAGTATGAAAAGAATCAACGAATTGTGTAAGGAATTTCCACAAGAATATCAAACGGAATCCATGAACACAATCTGATAACTATGTATCATCGATAATCACAATCACCGAATTTGTTGCCAGCGTTAAAAAAAAATGGTAAAACCTCGTCTTTTAATAAATGTTCTGCAAAACAGTTCCAAATCTGAAACCTTTCAAACTTGTTCCCGAATTTGACATCGTTTTATTTGATTTTAAAAAATCGAAAATTTCAAAACATTCTGCTCATATAAAAAACCTGACCTGGATGTGAAGAAAAGCACTTTCAACCGGATTCTCAGGTTTTCATTTAAAGCGCTTTGCGTAGCGTAAATACGTGAAACGTGCAATTCGAAAAAAGTGTTTTTTTTTTGTATTTTTTGGTTTTTAAAAATATTCTTTCAGTTTTTGTATGAATACTCTTGATATTCTTGTGGGTAAAGTGTTGGACGGTCTATAGTATCATAATCCACAACTGGACTCGGATAGAGATTGGCCTGGTCTAAACTTGAGCCCATCTTGATACCCTTCCAAAAACTATTTCTTGTTCCTTTGTCAAAATTTTCAACTTCCAGAAAATTTGATTCATTCTCAATTAACAACATTTCAAACTAATCAATTAATAGCGACAAGACAAGATGAACAAAAAAAAACTATAAAACAAAAGTGAACCGGTAGTTTTTACACCAAACGATAAAAAATATTTGTGAACCAAAGAAGCACATTGTTCAAAAATGATGAGCACGAAGTGATATGAGAGACACAAGAAATTCTAGATGAAGTCACTTTTATGCTTCCAGTTTGATGTTGTTGAATCCTTCTAGACATCGATCCATTTCATTGTTGCACCATTCCTTGATATGTTTTATAGTTTCCTGAAATGATATTAGTTAATGAAATAACAAGGAAAATAATATTATACTACCTGAAGTTTTCTCTTATTTCCTTCCAACATCCATTGGATGGTAATAATATAGGTGTCGAACTGGAATTAAAAATCATATTTATGAGGTGAGGGTCTTAAAAGACTTTTGAAAAGAACCTACAATAGCGATAAAAACATGGTTCATAATTGAAAAATCGATTCTCGATTCTCGTTTCGATTTAACGGAAAACAAGTTACCTTAGAAAAAGATCTCATCATACCATCGAATATCAAATTTTGCATTCCGATGTTATCGTAATATTGCGCCCGGCTGATCTCTTTTTGGTATCCCTTCAATAGGAAAAAATAAATTATGATAATTTTGAACAAAAAGACCTTGTAAGATAGATTCAATATCCCTTTCAAATTTATCACCGTTTGATCAAGTAAATTACTCGCGTTTTCGAATTGTTTCAATTTTGTTCTCGATGAATCAGAAGACCCCTGGAATGTTGAAATCTTGATTATTTTTTCGGGAAAATGCTTTTTTCATAGAACTGTGTGCTTCGATAGATTTTTTGGAACGCTGTTCAACATCCTGTATTCAATTTTTTGTCAAATGCGATGAAAAATGGTGAATTTCAGGTTTAAAATTTACACGCAGTCGCCCATTTGATAAGAATTTATAAAATCACTTATTCCTCGTCAAAACCCTCCACATTTCTTACTTCTTCTATTTCCGGCTCCATCTGTGTATATCGTCTCAACCCGTTTTCAACTTCAATATAAATCGATATAGCCTGAAAGTAGAACAAGATATATATAATATCAATTATCATAAATAACTTACCTTATCAATAAATTCCTCTCTTTTGTTCCATATCTCATTTTTCTTTATTGTCGAATTGTTTCGACGCGCCATTTTTGACAATAACTCGTAGTTCTGAATTATATGTACATATAGTATAAATTGTGACAATTTTGATAAAAAATACCTGTGAAACTATGGTTGATAATGCTCTGAAACTGAAAAAGAATGGCTCCAACGATATGCACTTTCCTTGGAATTCATCCTTCTTCAAACCAAGCTTCATAGAATTCAATTTGAAATTGTATTCACACTGAAATAATTATGACCATGAGCGTTATCTAGGATCATTTTGTGACGAGTTTGGACGCTGATCAATATCCCGTTATTCATTTTTTGTGAAACGAACACCCTAGTGCATATTTTTCAATCTTTCATGGCGTCATGATTTTTTTCATCACTAGAAAAATAAATGGAAAACTTACGGATAAAAAAAATTGTAAAAACACGTGAAAAGTGTTTTATTTAATTTTTCTATTTTTTTCGTAGTAGAACGATTCATGAAAGAAAAATAAAGAAAAAATAAATATTTTAATTCAAAAACCCGATTCATGAAAAGGAGATAAATTGAATTAATTTCCAATTTTTTCCAATTAAAAAAACTAAAATTAAAAAGGTCACAATGAGAAAATACACGATCTCTAAAATATTTTCACGTTTTATTTAATTTCTTCTTTTTTTACAGAGAGACCTTGTATTTTCTCATTGTGATCATTTTAATTTTAGTTTTTTTAATTGGAAAAAATTGGAAATTAATTCAATTTATTTCCGTTTCATGAATCGGGTTTTTGAATTAAAATATTAATTTTTTCTTTATTTTTCTTTCATGAACCGTTCCATAACAGCTGCATTTTTGAAGTTTTTGATCAAAATTACCGTATTTACTCTAATATAAGAGCACCCCTTATAGAAGGGCGCCTCTAATATAAGGGCACTCGGGACAGTTCTGATTTGAGCATTTGGAAAAATAAATATTCATTCTTTATGTGTTGATTTTGTTACCAAAGTCCATTAAAGTGTTAACTCATTCGGTGCATCATTGAAAACGGAAAGGGAACCTCTAGGTAAAGAGTTATTCTATAATCATAGTACTAGAAAAGATGGGTTGACAAATAGAAGGGCAATCCCTTATATTAGAGTAAATACGGTAATATCCTAATGCTTCTCAAGGGATGATAATTTTCAACAAAAAAAAAACATTAAAATATTTGCGCGTGTGTTTTGATTAAAGCACATTTTCTTAATTCTGTTTTTCTGTTGAATTGTTTAATATTGGCCAGAATTTAGCTGGATACAACACTGAAATCATACTTTGTATGAATCAGACAAGTACAGTTATTCAAGAAAACACTATCAGAATGAATGTTCCGTTTTTACTAAGAACTTCGAATTTAAAATTTGCACACTGTGGATTTCGGGTGTTGATCAGCGTTTATAGAATGACATAGGTCTCGTCAAATAACTTCAAATATTTCCCTCATAAACACTCACCAAAATAATTTCTCGTTCCTTTGCAAAACTCTCGAGAGCTGCTGGAAAAAAAGAAAAACATTTATCGACTCAGGATTTAAGCTATTCAGAAACCAGCGACACCGGAACACTATCTGCCGAATAGACCCTGAGTCGATAAATCAAAAACCAACCGATCAATACAAAATTCTTAGCGCGACTCGTGATCGGTTGTCGACAAACATGACAATTTTCCATTGTATTATGCGAACTTCTGGAGAAATATTTCAAAACTAGTCGACAATAATTCTAGATTATTTTTTAGAACTTACCCCTTACATTCTCTACATATACCATGTCCACAAGAAAATACCATTGGAATGTGAATTATGGTATCTGAAAAAATACAAAAATACATTGGAATTGAAATCGATAGGTTTGTCACCGTATTGAGTCAAACAAATTGGGCAGTTTGGATTGACAAATTCAGTCGAATTCATTTTCAGGGAAAATGGGATGGCTTGTGTTGAAAGACAATGTTACCTGGAATAATATATACAAAAAATAAGCAGTAAAATGAGAAACACGATCAGAATAAATTTTTAGACGCTGATCAACATTCCGTATTCAGTTTCTTTGAATTTCAATTCTCGATGTTCTGTACAATGAAGTTGTTAACTTTGGAAGGAAAAAATACCCTATAGTTACACAAAAGTTCATTTTAGTTGGTTTTTAATGAGCAGTTTCAGTGTAAATTTCAAAGCTAAATTGAGCACTAGGAATCGAGAAACGCAAAAATGGAATGATGTTGATCAGCGTCAAAAAATCTATCGAATGGTATAAGTCTTGTCAAAACACAGAAAAAGTTTTTGCTCTGGAAACGGTCAAGTTTGATCTTTATAAATTTTTTGCGAAAAAAAATTTCGATGAAAAAGTTACAAAACACAATATTATCAGGATGACCATTTCTATAAGTGTAGAAGTTTTAGCAGAGTTTTCGAAAAGAAAAAGCTAAAAGAAATATGAAAAATAAAAAAATATATACAAAAATCACAAGCTCTGTGTCTCTCGTTCGCTCGCTCCTTCTAAAAAATAACAACCTGCACACTCTCAAATAATACACACAAAACAGAATACTCTCTTCTTTTTTATGTGTAAAATGTTGGTGAGACTGGCGCAATTCTGGTGTGTACCAGTATTATATGAAACGGTTCCCTCTCTTTCTCTCCCTCTTTGAAAAAAACAATGTGCTGGCGCCCTTTTTTCTCTGCTTCAATATACATAATTTACACATTCCAAAATGTAGTAATGGTATATGAAACAACAGTTTAAAATATACATTTTTGAATGTTGTGAGCCAGAAGAATATAGTACACAATGCACATGCTGAATCACACACATTTGAAGAATATTTGCTAGTAATTCTTAAAGAAGTTGTTCGGATTCAACAAAATGAAAATGTGCAAACAGTCGTCACAGTGTGCGCGTAAAGTGTGTGCACAACTTTTTTCAAAAGAAACAAGAAAATTTGAAAGAAAATACACCCGCGTGTTAGCAATAGAGCGCACTTTTTTGCTCAACGAATAAACGTGTTTGTTTTTTAACTCACAAGGGAGGTTCAACTACTCCCCATTTAAACTTTTGACGAGTAGTTGAACCTCCCTTGGGTCTTAAAAGACTTTTGTGTTGCATTCAAAGATGGCGAAAATTCTCACACTGCGCATTCTACATTTCCTAACTATGACAATCTGGGAACCTTTCCAACACTTAAAATGTGCGAAGTATATATCCACAACAACAACAAATGTAGTATTCATTGTTATCGTATCGTTGTTTCCTTTGTGCGAACATCACTTTTGTTTTAATTTTTTGGTTAATTTTTTGCAAACATGTTTCCGGATCTGTTTTAATTTTTTAAAGTTGTTTCCTACTCTTTTCACCAAAAATATTCACTATTTTAGACAAGTTATTCATATTCTACATTTCATTTGATCTCGGGACCCTCCTTTTTCTTCATGATCTACTTTTTTTCACGCCCTCTTATATTTTTGGGATTGAACCTTCAAAATGTTCTGTGTTTCACAGTCATTCATCAGCTCACAAGGGAATGGTTTCAGGAAAATATGGAGTTTTTCGATGAGACATATATAATTTTGTAGATCTTGACTCGCTGAACTAGAATCCGTGATCAATGTTTGCTAACCGCTTCTTTGAAGCTCAAAATTGAGTCCCGAAGTTTGCTCAGAAAATGTCAATTTTCTCTTCCAATTTTCGATTTTTTGATTGATTGACTGTACTATGTAGAGTGTTCTTCGGTATGAAAAGAAACCATGGAACATTGATTTTTGACGAAAAATCACTTGTAACACTGTAAAAATATGTTCAAAAATATTTGACCTACAATATTTTTAAAACATATATTTTTTGCAATGCGTTTATTTTTTATCTACTGAAGAAAATTTGAAGCCTAATGGGTTTCAACAAATTTTCAGAAAATTTCATTCATTTTCGCATTTTCGGAACATTAAACTTCGTCAGATTGATAACCTTCCAACAAAACTTTGTTAGTTCTGAATGAAATACCGAACTATTCCTAAATTGTGTAACATCTCCATTAAGTGAATTCTGACTTTCAGAAAAGCGGCTGGCAAAAACTGATTACGTATTCTTGATCAGCGTTTCAATATCTATAAAATGATATATGTCTTGTCAAAAAAAGTCCATATTTTCCTCAAAACATTCTCTTATCAGAAAAATTAAAACTGAACATCTGGAAACGATCCCAATATGTGCAAAGTATATCAACAACAACAACAAAAAATGTGGTACAAAAGGGGAAATTGTTGTTCATTCACTTTTCATCGTTCTTTTCTCGTTGTGCACATTACTTTTTAATTTTTGGTTTACTTTCCTTAAAATAAACGCCCCAGAAAATAACTTTTTTCTTTCCTAATTTTAATTTTCCAGTCCAATAACTAGTTTTGTCGCAAATTGTTGACCAGTTTTTGAGACCCTCACATTTTGAAAATTTCTTTCCTCAAAAATAAACACATCTTTTTCCAGAAAATGTCGACATCTGTCAGCGGAGCCTCATCTTGCCCAATCTGTTTTGTGTCGTTTGGTAAGTTTTTTTTTTTTAATAAAAAGTGAAGGGATGCTCTTGAATGAAAGAGCACGTTTTTTAAAAGTAAAACCTTAAAGGGATTTTTTCAATTAGTATATTTTATTTAAAAATTGAAATTTGGAATCTTTTAGCGTACGTTCAAATTTTCAAATCCGAAGACTGCACGTTTCGTTTAAAAAAATTTCTCGAGTTTGAGGTAAAAACTTGATATTTTATTTAAGAGCAATATGATATCTTCACCATCTTCACCTTTTTAAGAACCTCATTGAAATTTTAACTTTTGGTGTTTTTTCAGATCACAAAAGAATTCTTCCAATCGTGTATTCATGTGGGCATGGAATTTGTATCAAATGTGATGAGTATGTTTAAGAACACTAAATAAATTATTGATTAACTCTGAAATGTTTGTAGAAATCCACAAAACAGCATGAAAAACTGCCACACTTGCAGGAAACTAATCACAAGTCGAGCGAAGAATTATGGTTTGATAGGTTGGTTTGAAAAATAAAAAAGTCTTTATTTTCAAAAATCTTCCTTTTTTCCAGAAGTTCTCGAGATTTTTGGAAAGCAGCGCAAAGGAACGAAAGTAAGTGTTTTATTGATTTTATTAATATGTGATTCGATAGGTTTTTGGAAGCTGATCAACATCCGATGATCAGTTCTTGCCAAACGCAATGTTCAACCTTGAAGCTTACATGGCTTGAAAAATCATCAAAAATTACAATAAGAAGTTAGAACTATTTCATAGGATCTAAACGACTTTTTATTAAACTCACTTTTTTATCTTTCGTTTATCCACAAAGTGTACTGTAGCGAATTGACTTTTTTGGAAGGTTATGATTTTTTCGTCTTGACAATAACTGACAAGAAGGTTCGTGAGCTCTTGGATTCAATTTTGTCTTAAAATTTTTATATTTGTAGAGTTCGACCTTTTTTATTTTATCTTTGACCTGCAAAATTCGACTTTTATATCAACATCAGACAATAGCTCCATTGAGACCCCAATACCGTATTTACTCTAATAGAAGAGCACGGGGCAGTTCTGATTTGAGCATTTGAAAAAGATATCAGTCAGTTTTTGTGTGTTGATTTTGTTATTAAAACCCATTTAAGTGTTAATTCATTCAGTGCATCAAAACGAAAAGGGAATCTCTGAAAATAGAGTTGTTCTATTATAAGAGTACTAAAAATAATGGGTTGAAAAATAGAAGGCTTCTATTAGAGAAAATACGGCATATATGATTATC
This sequence comes from Caenorhabditis sp. 38 MB-2015, assembly GCA_900536415.3. Lineage (NCBI taxonomy): Eukaryota > Metazoa > Nematoda > Chromadorea > Rhabditida > Rhabditidae > Caenorhabditis > Caenorhabditis quiockensis. The sequence continues at coordinate 309,183 of LR548769.1, forward strand.
AATAGAGCGCGTATAGCTCATTGAATTTTGAGCAATACCGGACGTATGAATCTTGCAGAATGTGCACAATAACTTGTCATTGCTTTTATCGAAGATTGGAACGAAAGTGGAAGAGTACGAAGGCACGTGCACCACGTTGGACAAAGTATTCTCCGACTTTAAAATTTTATTGAACATGGTTCTAAAGGTATATTTTAAAGCAACCCCGTAAGCTAAAAGGCATGTCTGTATCCATGAACAGCAATAACAAATACTGGAAGTATGACATGTTCTCTATTACTGACAAAAAATTATAGAGAAAAGTTCAAAAATGGCTGAGTTTGAGTCAAAAAACGAAAAACAGCGAAAATCAGTTTAAAAATTCTTCTCCTATCATTCCTAGCAAAATGTGTCAACACGCTAGCCACGTACATTTTAATTGACGACTTTTTCTTTTTTGAAAAATAGGGAGACCGAGAGAAAAAAGTTCACGTAAAAAATAAAAATATTCATTTTTTTGAAACGTCTGCTGAGGAGGTAATTCAAAATTGATTTCCCATGTGAAATTCAAATGGCTGAAACTGATTTCGCTTAGAATATTGTGATTTCATATTTTGGGATCCTAATTTTAACAATTTTAACTTCAATTTGCAATAGGTTTTGCCGATTTTTTCTGGTATCGATTTTTAGCTTAAGGGGTTGCTCTAATTAATTTTCGGGATTTTTATCACATTTTTTTTCATTTTAGAACTACAATGTTTGCACCAAAATGGCATATAGAAGAAGAAATAGATCACGAAGAGATGAGATTTTAGAGAAAAGAGAGAAGTTTATCGATGAGGTGAGTTCTCTTTGAGATTGACAATATTGAGATTACTTCCATTTCCAGGTTATGTCGATTTATGTTAAAGTCGAAAAAGAGATGGAAAGTCATACATCTTCAGTTCAGGTAAGTCTAACGAAAGATTTCTAAAAAAACATTTGAAACATACTTTTCATTCCAGAGCACACCCACATCATCGGATAGGAAATTGGACAAATTCAAAAACACGTGTGATCTGTTGGATCAACGTGTTTTGGCGTTCAGGGATGACACGTTCAAGGTAGTTATTAAAAATGTTTAAAATTATCATTAATTGTAATTTTTCAGAACTGCGAGGAACTCACTGAAATGGTGCAAAACAGTGAATCAGAAGAAAGGCAGAATGAGGTATTTGAAGAAATGGAGAAGTTCATCGATGAGGTGAGGTTTGATAGAAAGCTGGAAATTATTTCTGAAAATACCAAAACACTTCTTTTAGCGTTTATCATGTTTCAAATGTAAGCTTTTGGACTTATTTTTGCACATTAGGAATATTGAGAAACGTGAAAACCAAATTTACCGTTTGAAAATCTATAAATTTGTAAACAATTTGTCTGAAACGCATGAGAAGGTTCTCATGTTAGTTGGACCTGAGAATGCTCCTAAAACTTGATTTTATTTCAGATGAAGTTCTTGAATGGTTACGTGCGATGCAGTTTAGAAGTCCACAGGACCAATCTGCAGGTAAGATATTTAATTATAAATAAGAGTTGTCCGAAAACATCGTGGGTGCTTTTTTCATAAATCATAGATATTTTTTCAGATAAGTCTCAGAAAATGCAATGAATGGCTTGAAACTGAGATGGAGCGACAAGTTGCAGAACATGGCAATTGAAGATTCGGATCACCAATCTAGAAATTCTAGAACACTTTTGTTTGATTGTTATTTTTTATATTTCAGTTTTCGTGTTTTTCTTTAATCGGGTTCAATAAAACTTCAAGATCATAATAGAGATTTCACAGTGAAAAAACAAGTATTTTTTCTTCAGAAAAAATTAGTTACGAACTTTCCCAAAATAAAAAACATGTTTCTGCAAAAATGGGAGGAGAATTTGGTGTCTGAAAATGGCAATGGTCCGCACACTAAATATGCGCGCTTGCCGCACAGTTTTCGGGAGAATATTTTTCAAACTTTTCGAATATTTCGTGATATTATTGGTTAAATATCCACAAACTCGTTGATTTGGTGTGGAAAATGAAGAATGTATTCCGATTTATAACCAATACACTGATATCTTTCTCTGAAACTGTTCAGATTACACATAAAACGTTATTTTTTCATTTTTTTGCCAAATTTTGTGCAACATGGAATATTCTTTCTGTCAGGTCGTAAAATGTGCCAGTTTATGTTATGCCAGTCTCTCTCACTGACTTCTTTTTGCCTGTTAGTCTTATTTACACTCAACTGGAACAAGAAAACAAAAAAAAAAGTCAATTTTGAATTTCGCGCAATTGTGTGCAAACACCGCCTTAAAAAACCGCAGTAAAAAAAATAAACTTTTTTTTGCCTGTGGATTCTTGTTGCTGTAAAAATGGAAAATTACAGCACGACAAGAAGAAAATCGGAATGAAAATAATTTCACGTAATATTTTGACGTGTTTTATTATTATTATTTTTGTCATTCATTTCTGTTTTTTTTGCAAAGGATTTCCATGTTCTGAAATTTTCAGCCTCATTTTGAGGTTTTTGAAGAAAATAAATATTCCAGTGTTCTTTTTCATACTTGATTACTTCTAGTTAGGCCCTTAAAAGCCCTCAAAATCGCGTTTAAACAAGTTTTCTCACGTTTTTAGCTGAAAACTTTGAAGCAAAAATTCGCACATCGAGAATTTCGTTTGGAAAAAAACTGAATACAGGATATTGATCAGCGTTTAAAAATCTATCGGATGACGTATTTCTCATTGAAAATCTCCACCAAAATCCATAAAAACCAAAATCTACCTTTAAAAAAAGTTCTCTTTGATTTGAGAACAACTTACCGAGTCCCTTTACCCCACCTTTAACATGAAATCAACTTAATTATTGGTTTGACCCCCCTGTCATCAATGAAGCACGTGTTACAACATCTAATGACGTTCTTTGGTTACCTGATTCATATTGTCAAATAACCAGTACTTCAATGAGTGAAGTAGTACAACTTCCAGTTTTTTCTTCCTGCAGAAAGTAAACAATTACATACATATTGCCATAAATGTTCATACTATTTACTTTCTCATAATCATGTGCTCGTTTTTCTCGTTTTTTCTTTGACTCATTTTCCGATAATCATTCCTTTTTCCAAACCTGCTGATCTTTTTCTTGTCAACCGTCAAGCGTAGGAGTCATTGAGCTGTTCTATTTTTGTGTTTTGTGCATATTTATGAGTGATCGGTCATTGCTTATCATTTTCCGGCCAGGCCGGCGTACCTTTGACGACAATTTTAAGCTCCTGAGAAATTTCTGCTGACAATCAGTGCTCATTGGAATGAAGAACAAAAATTGTCTATACTTTTTTTGTTCATCAAAAAAATAAATGTTTTTTTTTGCTGGCGGCGCCCGGAAGTTTGCATCTGGTCACTTTCAACCCACTATCCAATAATCCAATATGATTTTTCTTCACTTTTTTTCCAATTTCCTTTACATCTTCGAACCGGATATTGGTTTTGTTTTGGTTTTTTTGTTGTTTTCCAGATATCACAGAATTGAACACCACCTTGTTTCTTGTCTTTTTTATTCTTCTTTTTCGTCTTCTTATCATCTTGCTCTCACCTATTTAAGTTCAACACCCACTTCATTCTTTTTCTAATATAAAAATTTTATTTTCTTTTAACTGTTCAGCATCTTTTGAACTTATTTATTCGCTGACATTGTGAGTCATATCATCACGTCATTTTATATTTCTCCGTTTTCTGTTGTCATCTCTAGACAATTTATCTGTTATTTAAATATCCCTCCATAGTGTAGTGGGGAACACGCGCGCCTTTCATTCGTGAGGTCGCTAGATCGAACCCCTCACACTCTCAAATTTTTTTTTCATTCCTGCATATTTGCTTATCTTGTTATCTTTTTTCGAAGAAGGTCGTCTTTGTTTATTTTCTCATTCATTTCGAATTGAAATAACAATCATAATATATATTTTTCACGAATTTTACGAAAACGAAATATTTAACCGGTTAATAATTTTTGATACTTTTCTAATAAATTTTTCTTGACATTGTTATCATACAAACTAATTATTATCATCTTTTGCGTCTCTCCAACTCTTACACTATTTTCCTATTTTCCCGTTTGATAACAAAAAATCCGACCGGAAATGGCTCCAATAAACCTTTTTCAGCTGTCGTCGTCCAATTACTATAATTCTTGTTTAATATGGCTTCGGAAAGCCCGCCAAAAGTTCCACCAAGAACACATCCAATACATGTGCAAAATCGATTAAATCGAATAGAAGCGTTGACAGCGAATACGGTAGGTGTTTTTTTCGTTCGTGGTGGGACCTATTAGTAGTACGGTAGCTTTGCTTCACGTGTGTTGAATGTCTTTGTTTGCGTTGTCGTCACGGTCGCGTTTTTTCTTATTTTTGATAGTTGATATTCTATCCTCTTCTCCGGTTACTGTAGTTTGTACCCTATATTCGTGTCAAGACCCATCAGGAGTACTGTAGCAGTGCTCCACGTCTGTCAATTCTAATTGTTTAGTCGGCTCATTTTTCATTTCTATGATTCGGATTACTGTAGTTTTAGTTTTCAGTATAAAGAAAAGCTGAAAATTCAGCCTAGGACCTAAAAACTGAAAATTTCCAATGGAACGCGTTCCAGCTACTGAGTTTTGTGTTACTGTACTTTCAGTATTTTTTCCCAAATATTTCCGAAAGCATTTCTCGAAGTTTCATAGTTTGTAGGTTCTGTTTCTGATTTCACAATAAGCCAAAATCAATTTTTTGGTGAAGAAAACCTGAATTTTAATAATTGCTCAAACGCGCTCCATTGAAAATATATAGTTTTCTACCGTAAAATGGGATTTTTGTCAGTTTCCAATGAAAAAAGCAGATTCTACGTGAAAAATTAAGCCAAAAACGTTTTTATTCAAGACTCTAAAAAATCTGAAACTACAGTAATCCGACTGAAAAATCAAGAAAAACCGCAACGTAATCAAAGACATTGCTTTCCTTTTGACGTCCAAAAATCTACAGTAATCCGACTGGGAAGAATCAGAAACACGCAACGCAACCGCGACGCGATCTAAATATTCATAATAGTTTCAATCTAGAACCTATACTTCCTTAAAAATTCATTGTAAGCCCTAAAAATCATAATCTACAGTACTCTAATTTCAAATAATCTTGACCACAACGCAACCGCAACGCAACCAAAAACACTCATCATTATCTACCTACAGTAACCCTTTGTTTTTTTGCAGCCAAAAATCGACGTCGATTCGATATCTTGTCGAAGTCGTCGCGCTTCTTCTGTTGGATTTGTCGATGTTGGCGAACTATTATCTAAATATCAGGTGAGTTCATAAAAAGAAAAGATACTGTAGTTTTGACTATGTCCCCCTTTTTTCTTTTTTTTTTATCAGTCACCGGAAACAGTCGCGTTTCCTTTGTGAACAAATTGAAATTTTTCTTCATTTTGAAGAGGGAGAATGAAAAAGAATGTTATCAAAGTAGGGTCTAGGCCCGGACGGAAATGTATATTTTGTTTATCATTATGTAAATATTAGTCTGAAATTGTGTTATAGCTAGATCATACTACAGTACTCCTTGAATAATGGGATGGTTTTTGAAAAAAATGGAGATTTTTGATGAGAAATATGTCATTCGATAGGTTTTTCGATGGTGATCAACATCCCGTAATCTGTTTTGGTTAAAATTATTTTTCAATGCGCGAACTTCAGCTTCAATGTTTTCAGCTAAAAAATGGAAAAAAAACGCCCTGCGATTTTGAAGGCTTATAAGGTTGGCACGTGAATTTTCAATATTTTTGTGAATTATCAGAAAATAGTGAAAATCTCTTAAATTACTATAATTCTTCATTTTTATATAAAACTAACATTCTAAAAATTATCAGGATGAAAAGTTAGCCTATAGTCTAAGAGAACTACACGATATTTTCAGATTTTTGATCATTTTTCAAGAATTTTTACCTTTTTCAATGTAAACTTCAAGGCTGAAAATAGAGGCTGAAAGCTGGAAATTCAGAAAAAAATTTCACTTTGACCAAAATCATATAACATTTAGCAAACTTTGTTGAAATTAGTGGGCTTCTTCATTCTGTACACATAAGTAATAATAACATTTCAAAAAATCGCAACAAAAATAAAATGTCATTTTGAGCTGAAAATCAGACCATCAGTTACTTCTCAAAAAAACTTACGCTGAAAGTTTAGAAATTCTGAGCGAATAGTTAAAATGAGCACCTCGTGAATCTCATTCAGTTGAGCTGCTCAAAAACGAGCATCCCGTTCATCTGAACTTGCTCATTCCTCGATTCCTTTCTTATTATCCCATTTTTCAGGATACCTACCCATCCCAATCCGCCTCGTCATCTTCTCGTTTCTACACATCCATCCGCCACATATTCTCCCAATCCTCTTCATCATCTCCATCTTCTTCGAATCCTTCTTCTTCTTCTTCTCATCCAGTTGATAGTCATATCAATCCAATGTTTTGTTCGTTCAAAAATACCAGTTCGATCTCACGAAGTCTAACTCATCTCCCATTTCCACCCAAAAAACGAAAAAGTCATTTTCGACGTGTATTTTCCTGTTTTTCCATATTCAAATAGTCCAATTCTCTTTCCTTTTTGATACTCTTTTTCTTTTTAGCATAATTTAATTTCAACTCGGGTTTGTTTAAAGCATATTTATTGATTGATTTATCACTTCAAATATATATATATAAAACATTTTTCTCTGAATTAATACATAGCACCAACAAACAAAAAACACACACAAAATCGTCAAATGTCACTTCGCCGCGCCGCTACAGTACTCTTCAAGGTGTACTGTAGCGGCGCGGCTAAACTTCCTTTTTCTTAGATTTTGAATAATTTGTGACATTTGACGATGATTCCTAGGCTTGTTGCAAATCCTTTCTTGAGATTTTTCGATCTTTGTTTCGTTTTGGTGGAACTGGAGTGGAAGATGGTTCTTGGCGAGAGGCCAAATATTTGTATTTGTCACTTCGAATATATCCCCAAACAGAAGCGGCTCCTCCGAGGTCGAATTGTTCCTGGAATTGAGAAAAATTAGGATATTAGATGAATAGAATGGTGAAAGACATGGTTGAAACAAAAAACTTGATATTTGATGATATATTGATGGCCTAACATTAGATTTTGTTACAAGGGAGGTTCAACTATTCCCTACCTTAAAGGTGGGGTAAAGGGACTCGGCAAGTTGCTCTTAAATTAAAGAGCACATTTTACCCGAAAATCCCCTGAGGTATAGTTTTCGAGAAAAAAGTTCAATGCTAGAAACTTGGAAACTTTCAACGTATGTACACGTCAGAAATTTTTTAATTTCTTTTTTAAATCAAATTTTCTCAAAAACCAGACTTTTACGTAAACGAATCTCCGAGAGTTATATATTAAAAATGTGTTCTTTCTGTTAAGAGCAACTTGCAAATTACGTACTAACCAAAATTCTCAATTTCACATAACAAGGTCGCATTTTGGCCGAAACTGGTTACAAGATGTCTAAAATTCTATGGAATGATACAAATGATATCTCTTGTAAGAATAGTGAAGAAGAAATATTTTATGCTGATATTTTAAATTTTTTCGGAATCTTTTCATTACTCCGTTTTCAATATCATAAGCAGTTTCTCACTCATCAAATTTCAAATCCTGAAGAAAATTAGGCCAAAACATCCGATAAAATCCTTGAATTCTGATTTGTTTGTTTTTTAGAAGTTTACTCATAGAAAAAGTATAGAACCCTTGGATTACTGTAGTTTTGCTCACCAAAATATCCGGAATCCATGGATTATGTTCTAATCTCAATGTCTTTTTTGGTCCGATCAATTCCAAATATCCAATTTCCGATGGCAACATTGTCAATCGATTTCCTTGAATATGCAACTCATTCAATCTGTTCAATTTTCCCAATTCCTTTGGCAATGTCAACAAATCATTCTCTCGAAGTACCAAAATTTGCAAATTCACAAGATTTTCGACGTCGCCGGGCAACATTTCGAAATCATTGTCGCCAAGATACAAAGCACGGAGAGTTTCTGAAAAAAAAAAAACAAAAAATGGAATGAAGAAAAGAAAAAAGGACTTACGCATAAAGAAAAAATTGCCAGGAAGTGACCGTTCGCTGAGATTATTATAGGTCAAATCGAGAACTTCGAGAGCGGGAAAAGAACCGAATCCACGTGGAAGAATCGACAAACGATTCATACTGTAAGGAAAAGAAATTAATCACAAGGTTACAATAATTAGAGGTGTTCAATACGAGGATCGAATTTAACCCGTGTTATCAATGGAGCGCGTTTGTCTTGCATATGTGTAAACGGTTTTAGTAACATCAAATTTTTTTGAAGTTTGTAAAAAATAAAGAATACTGGTTTCAGATATCAATAATTTAAAAATGTCCAATCGTATTTCCCAGTTCTTCTAAATTGAGCCCCAACTTTTCAAGTTCAAAACATGAAGATGTCAGTTTTTAAGATCCGAACCTCAAAGAAATCCAATCGAGCTCAAATTTTAAGTTTGGGTCCGATTCAGTATTCTTATCGGGTGTTCGGGTTTGTTTTGTCACCTATTAGATTCTGAAGAAGTAATAAAAATTCTGTTCAAATGTAAGATATTTAAAAAAATGAGCACGAGAATTTTATAACTTACAGTTCCAGTCAACTTTGGGAATATAAATATGATCTAGAACTGGAAATACAGAAAGCTAGATAGGTCAAACTATGATTTCAAATTATACTTTTCAAAATTTTCAGAGCCAGTTTTATTAGTTCCTGGGGTTATTTGAGTCCTACTCAGTAAGGTCTACAAAACTTGACATCTGCATTAGAGACTTTCAGATTCTGATCCAGACTTATTTTCAGTCAGCTTTACGATTTTCTCATTTCTAATTGTAAACAACATATGGTTCAACCTTCGGAGTATATAAACTCCTCTTACGTACCCCAAGTTGAGAATTCGCAATTTTGGCAAACTCGAGATTGATGGTGGCAACTCATCAATATGATTGTTCCAAAGATTCAGAGTCTGAAAACGATTTTATTTTTCAAAAACGAAAAGAAACAAAAAAAAAATTGCGAAAATGTCACTCACATGTAAATTGATCAAATCGGCGATGTTTGGAGGAACAGCGGTCAATTTGTTATGACTCAATGTTAACCGAGTGATTGTTTCAGCATCGACTGAAAAAAAAACATGTTTTGGAACTTGGAATACGGTTGATGTTGGTATAATGTGGTCGAAAAGCGGGTTCAGTCGCCTCACAATCAGAAGGGTGCGGGATCGAAACTGGTTCAAACCGTAAAAATCAATTTTTTTTAGAATATCAATACTAGATCCAGGAACAGCTTTAAGTTGTTTACCCAACACGAAAAAAAATCAAATAAAAACTTTCAAGAACTTCCACGACCCAGGATGGAACCCTCAACTAAACGAAGTCAATGTTGCTCAACCTGTCAGATCGGATAAAACTGCCTCTTATGGACTAGTTTAAAAACTATGGAGCAGATTTCGGCTCATTTTTCGGGACGACCCGGATTTTTTTAATGCTCAAAAACCAATTTCTGTTTTGCATTATCTCGAGAAAGAAGCTGCAACTACATTGTTCGCATTTCAAAAAACCCCGGCTCATCAAAAACGGGCTTTGGACCGGCCTGAAACGGCCCAAATCTCAGCCCTCACATGATCCCTTCCTTTAAACTAACTCAAATGCGAAATCTGCGAAAAAGTGGAAATATTGCGGTCGACATGTTCGATTTCCGTGTTCTCCTCTTTCCGTTTTTCCGTTTTCGGCATTTTCTGAAAAATTGATAAATTTTCGAGAAAAATATAAGAGAAAATGTATATGTAGTAAGTAGGCGGATTGGATGTTGATGGGAGGACATTACAATGTGTGCAAGTGAGAGATTATGAGATATAGAAGAGACGCAGAGATAACAGATGTGTGCAAAATAAACGAGAAGAAGGAAAGAATTGGTGGGACGGACCATATTTATCTTATCGATTTAATGCGATGTCCAAAGCTGAAAAAAATGCAAAAAATCACGAATAAAAATCGTTTAAAGTTCAAGTCCAACTCTCTATGTTTCACACGCTATTTCGAGAGTACTGTCAAAGGTCTCGACGCGAAGGAACGAAATAGTGTGTGAAACAGAGAGGGTGCTTTGAACGTTTTTTTTTCGCTTTTTTTTCTCGTTTTTTCCACCTTTGAACATCGCATAAAAATATCCATTTTTCTTACTTTGTTTTTATTTTCTTTTATCTTTAATTGAAATCTTCGTGCTCACAGAATAGATTTTTTTGTTTGCAAATAAAAAAGAAAAAAATTATTACAGTTCCATTCATTTTTTGATAAAAACGTCAATGTTTATTTGACTGACGCAATTCGGGCAAACATGTCTGCGTCTCTTCTATTTTCTCCCTCGCTAAGCAACGTTGAACTATTTCTTCTTTTTTATAAACAATCGACCAAAAAGGGAATATATATTGTATATTGATTAGTTCGAGTGGAAATCAGCTGTTTTTTTCTTTTTCTTCGCCTTTTTCCATTTTTGTAATAGTTTTTGAAGGGTTGACTGGGAGATTTTGAACTTTTTGGTGTATTTTCAAGTTTTTACAGTATCGTTTCTATTCTGAAAAAATTCTATAACATCATTTTGAGACCACTGTTCATTAAAAAAACAACAAAAAAACAAGCAGACATAAAAATCACGTGTTTTTCAAATGAATTTTTGATAAGAAAAGGTTTTTTTGGCAAGTGGGAAATAGGATTCTGTTATCAGAAAATGGAGACATTCCACGACTCAAAAGATTCACTGGAATCAGTGCATTTTCTGAAGTTCTCTATAATCTATACTTTTGGTGCTCAGAGCTCTGATTCAGAACCTGTGACCCCTTTGGAGACCCCTTCGGAGTTGAGCAAAAACGGTTTTCTGGTCTAGAACTTTGAATTTGTGTGGCCTAGTTTTATTCCTAGGCCACATGTGCAATTGCGCTCTAATGCAAATGCAAATTTTTCATTTTTTTTATTAAAGGCTCTATTGAAATACGAAATCGGCTTGAGAACTAAAAAATATCATTTTTATAATATCAGGGTTCAAAAAGGTTCCCATTTTGCCAAAAGAAGAATTGGAATTACTGTAGCTGACAACAAACACCACACTTGACGCGCAAAACTGTGAACGAGATTTTTGAATTATTTTGTCTTTTTTATGCTACACGGTCAAATGAACTTTTGGTTATTTTAATTATGCTAACAAGAAAAATGAACATAAAAATTCAATGTTAGCACCGTATTTTATAAACCATGCTCAGCTCATAAAGAATCTTTAATTGAACCCTACTTTTCACATTTGATATCCGAAATTTGTGCTTATTTCATTAGGTTACGGTACTTTCCATTTCCAGATTTTGACATCGCATAATCTGAAACTTCGTTGTCGAAATCTGCAAATTCTCTTCGATAGTCTTGAGACCTTCAGAACCATGAACGGTTTAAAAAAAATTCATGATAATTAATCGAAACATTTTAACCTGTTTTGAAACGTAATTAAACAATTTAATGTTCTAATCGAGATTTTCCTGAATTTGGAAATCATCATCTTCGAAATTTCGGGCTAGAATTTTTTGACTGAAAACATAGTCGTGCTCGTTTTTTGTTGGTAAACCAAAAAAACCCCCAATTTGTGTGCATTATAAACAGTGCGGTGTTTGCACATTTCAGCTCACCGTACTTGTTTCAGACAGGTTTGGCTGAAAATATTGTGACTTCATATTTTGGGATGCTGCTATTGACAATGTTGGCTTCATTTTCCAATTTATTTTATCCATTTCTATTTAGCTTAGGATGTTGCTTTAACATGATTTCTATTGATAATCCCCAGTTGTACTTCCTCTTCTTTCTGATGTAAGACATAATTTTCCCACATAAACAATCGATTTCTACGGGTCTGATTGCCCATAAAAACTTTTTTATGTAGTACTTCAAAAAACCAATTTTGGATATTATTAGCACGAATTCAAGGATTACTGTAGTTTCGTTTTCCAGAATTAAAAATTTGAAGAACGAAAATGTTTTTTTTTCAAACTTTTCCGGAAATTTTCATTTTTTTTTTCATCCAATTTACCACTTGAAAAAAAAGCTTCCTAACATTATGAAACTATGAAATAAAAAGTTTGATGGGGTAGTTTTTCATGTCGAGTTCGAATTAAACATTAAAAATCAATGATTTTTAGAGCGGAAACTTATTATTATTATTATCAATAGAGCGCGTTTTATCGATTTGTGAAAAGTTAGTTGGAAAATGTACAAAACCTGCTTGATCCATAAGTTAGCTGTCTGTGACCAGAAAACCTTTTAAATTAATCTGAAACTTTCTTCTCTTTTTTCTTTTTCTATTCATTGATGTTTTCGATTTTCCTCTTTATTTATATCAGATACCAACTTTCTCTTTCCTCTTTTTTTGTGCAGAAAATAAACAAAAAAAAATGTTTGGGCTCTTTCTCTTTTGCTCATTTATTGTTTTAAGAGAGAAAGAGAAGGTCACAATCGATCGATATCCCAGATGCCTTCGTTTTTTCTCCTTTTTTTGCCAACAAATATTATATTTTATTATCGACATATGGCATAGAACAAATTTTTGTTTGATATGCTTGTTACATTTTTTGTGTTGTGTTTGTTTTATAAATAGAAAAAGAGAAAAATGGCTGAATTTGGAAAAATTCGAATTTTGAGCTGCATACTAGGCTAGCCGAAAAAGTCCTTCAGAATCAGACCAAGCTTGTGAAATTGGGCCTGACAAAGTCTCATTTTCGAAGCCTGACTTAGAGCAGTTTCATGTTCAGGCTTTGTTTCAGATTATTGTCTATTTTCAAGTAGTTCTCAAAAACTTCCCTGAAACGGACCGGATCAGAAAAACGGACTTTTCTGAATCGAATGACCAAATAGGTTCGGACCCGTTTCAAAGAACCTTTGGAATTATTTTCGGCCTGATTTTATTCGGACATGGTCCGATTCAGGTCGTCCTGTTCAAGAAGCACCGAAAATCGAGCAGAAACACGAAGAAAATGTCTGTGCTCCATGCCTTTTTCAAGAGCCAGCCACTGTGGCTCCTGAATCCGAATATCCTTGAATCAGGTCAAAATTCGAGAACCGGACTCGGTACAATTAAACCAAATTAGTCTGCCCCATTTTTGAGTTTCTGGCCGATTCATGTTGATTTTAAGTTCTTTCTTTTAAAAAGGGCTGTTTTCTAAATAGAATAGGAAGAAAATTTTATCATAACATTGAAGAAAAGACCGATAGGGCTCTTTGAACCATTCTACGAACTACGGATTTATCATTTTTCAAATTCTTGCCTTTCCCGAAGAAATTCTCCCCTACAGTACCCCTTCCCCCGTTCCCGCCCTTTCTTTCTCTCTTTCAATTTTTTCCATTTCCAAAATGCATCGACACCTGTTCGATTATCTCTGTTAATCTAACTTCTCTTCTATTTCGTGTTTCTTTTGCTCATTCCATAAGTCGACGTTGCATTGTTGTTTTGTTCTGTTCTGTGTTTCTCGACGTGTTTCGATTCATTTCATTTTATTTTATTTCAAGATCGAAACTAGTCAACAATGAGTGATCCATGTGAATGCTTTTTTAATCAGGAGGCGGCTGTTCAACGACTCCTCGCAATTGTAAGTAATACCTTACAGCAAATATGAAAAGAATTCTGGATATTTTCAGCTTCGAAACAGCCAAGCATATTGTACAGATTCGGAATGTTTGCCAGATGGTTTGTCAGGAGGATCGGGTGATCAATCGATTATGTTATGGACATTATTGTGGACTGTTTTGGCGATGGGATTGTACTTTATGCGCCCAAATTCGATGAGAATTGGAGCTAATAGGCAAAGAGAGGAGCCAGTGTTGGAGAAACCAACCGCGTCTAATGTAAGTAATTATATAAAGACCCGAATAAAATTTGGATTATCGGAAAACCGCTCGGTTTCTGGCCTACAACACATTAATTTTTAGTTGCTTCATCAGGATCGGTTCCTTTAATCAACGATTTGCAAAATTGAACTCGCAAAACTGATTTTTTTTCTCTTTTTTTTTAGATTGTGGAGCCTGACTTATCTGATGACAAGTTTGACCTGGAATCTTAAAAGTTAAGCAATTGTTCAGCATATTTTTCGTATTATCATGTTTCGGTTTTTCAAAATTAAGAATTATATATCTGGGTTTTTGAAGGGCTGTTTTGTATGTATAATTTTGAAAACCAAACCCGTGAAAAATCAAAATCGGTGTTTCAAAAACAGGGCCAGAAACTCAGGCTATGATCTCACCTCTCACTTCGGTTTTTCAGGATCAGCCACCACCTCCTCCACCACCATCAGCAATGTAAATATTCGATTCACCATTTTCCCAAAATCGGTTCTTCAGCTGATAAATTGTTCATATTCCCATTCCGCGTGCAATTCTGGGTTGTATAAATTCTTCTCCTTCTTCGTGTTTTTGCATTTTCTTTTTTTCGGATCTACTGGTCGTTTCTTTGTTTTTCCATTCATCCTCTTACCCTTCCTTGATGTAGATATTTCTCTTGATAGTTGTCAAATAAATCATGGTTCTTCTGTTCAAGTTTATGGTTTTCAGAAGTTTCAAAAACGAGGCAGAAACCCAAATGGAACACATATTTGAAAAGTGAAATAATATGGAAAATAGATTAGGGGAAAAACATGGAAAAAAGAATAAATACATGTGATTGTTGTACAATGAAACAACGAGATCATTAGAGGAAATAAGGAGCGACAACTCTGTCCGGTTTTTCTCGATTTTGTTCAGGAACGGCGTTGAAATACTTCGCGATTCGCATGTTTCCGTCGATTTCGAATACGGCTGCCGCATTTCCGCAACGATAGCAATAGTTTGGAGCTTCAATTGTGATATATACTGAATTGAATGCGTAAATGCTGAAACTAACCTGACCAAACGGTGGCGAGTTTCTCGTTGAACATATATTTGAAACCTTCTTCGACCAATTGATGTGATCGGCAAATCAGCGACAAATTGTTATTGATCAAAAATTCGTGCGTAGCTTTTGCTCCGAATATCTGAAACGAAAAATAGGGATTGTGATTTTGAAGGAAGTAAAACTCACATATCCAGCTCCTCTTTGACTCACAAGCCATTCGTCAACATCGTCATCTGGATCAGACCACATTATATCACAAAGTGGACCCTGAAAAAATGAATTGGTCGAGTTTTCGGTTACAGATCGGAACAGAAGAAATTTAAGCTTCTAATGAGGCGAAAAATGAGGAAAAAGAAAACATCGGGAACACTTTTTCAAATTTATCACATAGAAACGAAATATTTTTCAGCTAAACTTTTAATAATATGCTTCGTGCTTCATTTTTTGGCTAAAGTAAACCTTAAAATTGTTTCATGGTGGTTCAGACTATTACTTTTAAATATCAGAAGGCAAAAACTTGTTTATATTGTAATGATATAGTTATATTTACCTTATTTGGCACTTCAAGTGCTCTATCCAATGCCATCATACTATCAATGGTTCGAAGATCTGGCGATAATCCTCCATGGACACACAATATCGAATCATCAATCAATGCACCAATTGGCAACACGTCGAAAACCTGGAAAAATTGTAATTCAAAATGTCACAATTCTATCAAAACTCACTCTACAAAACCATTTATTCACACTTCCATGTCCATACTTGTTTTGGCATTCATCATAAAATCCATAAACATTGGAAATTCTTCGAGATTCGTGATTTCCTCGCAAAAGTGTTATTTGTTGCGGATATTTGAGCAGAAGGCAGAACAACAAAGTGACAGTTTCAAGACTGTAATGTCCACGATCGACATAATCACCCATGAACACGTATTTTGTGTTGGGAACTTGGCCGCCTGAAAAATTTAGAATTAAAATTTGAGTTTTTCAAGGGAATATTACCTGTTTTGAACAATTCCAACAAATCGTAGAATTGTCCATGAATATCTCCACATATAGTGACTGGCGATGTGATTGGGATTACGTTAGGTTCCATTGATAATCGGTCAATGAGGCTAAAGCAAAAAATTGAGGCTCAGTAGAGCGCAATAATTTGTGAGCAAATTAGAACTTTGGAGTAGGACCACTTTCAGGAGAATTTCGAAGCGATTTGGGAGAAATTGTCAACTTCCAGAGAGAATTAGCAAAAGTTCTCTCCGATGAAATATGGAGAAGTACGAAGAAAATCAATTTTTTTTGAATTTATTCTAGACATACAGCAAAATTTAGTAATTTTTCACATGAGCGCCGATTTTGGGATTAAATGATTTAATTTTGGAGGATTTTCCCGCCTAGGTTAAGACTCAAGTTTTAACTTACACGCTACAAAGTGCAATAGCATCTGCTTCTGGTAAATACTTGCATTCTGTCGCCCATGAGATCCATTGTTCTGGATCTATTCTTCGACTTCTGAAAATTTCTTGCGTTCTATATGCAACCAAGAATTGCCTTCATACTTACCCATAACTTTGGGCTGTACTTTTTTCTAATTCTCCTTCTGCGCAAACTTGAACTCGCAAAATATCAACAGGTTGTTTTTCCAATGAATCAATCATTTTCTGAAATTTATTGATTTTTTGATCAGCGCTTTGCGATATGTAAAAGATATTTTGGGGTTTATTTAAAACCCTTCAATATTGTATATCTGACAAAAACAAAAACTGATGAAATTCTATTAAACAGTGAAAATAAAAAGAAAACAAGAAAATGGTTATAAGTGAAAAAACGAAAAAGAAACCTAGACTAAATTACTGATAAACTTTGGCAAACGAAAGAAGAAAACATGGAATTATTGAGAAACCACGCCGACTTGAGCTGGACGAATAGGACGATCTTTGAGGTTGTAGCCAATTTTTGTACAAACTTCAATGTTACCAACGGGTTGTTTCGCCTAAAAACAGTAAGTTCAATTATTGAAATACTTCTTCGAAAAACGTACATTTGCCACAGGGATTTGGAAAACAGCCTCATGTAGATTTGGATCGAATTTCTCATTTGTAGGATCAACGGTTTTCAATCCATGTTTCTCGAAAACCTTCAATAAAACTGTTCTCGTCATCGACACTCCTTCATACAAATCTTTGAACGATTTTCCTCCTTTCTCCAATTCTTCTGGTTTTACAGTTTTTACAGCAATGTCCAAAATATCCGAAACTTCAAGCAAATCTTTGCAGAATCCTTGAATAGCGAATACCTTCGCATCTTCTGTTTGTTTTAACCCTCGTCTACGAACGTTTTCAGTTTCAGCAAGCGATCGTTTGTATTTATCCTACAATCATTTTTGATATTCTAGTTTTTGAATTTTGATTAAAATACTCACCATATTATCCGAACTTTCCGCAACAAGTTCATCATATTCTTTCAATAATACATCAAGGGCAGATTTCGGAATTTGAGTTTTATCTTCTCCTTCGATTGAGCCAACAACAATTTCTTCATATTCTGCCCCTTTCAAACGTTTTCCGTCTTTTTTGATAGAGAAATTCTGTGATTCTGCTGACTGCGCAGTAGTGGCGCTAAAACTCTGAGTGGTAAGACTGACACATCGTTGAGATTTCAGCGAACTTTGAGCAACTCCGGATAATGCAGACAAACCACGACGCAACATACTGAAAACAGTGTTCAATTAGAAAATTTTTATGGTTCTTTCAAGAAGAGAAATAACTTGTTTCTAAACCTGGAACTTTGAAAAAAAAAGTGAAAAATTTCATCATGGTTTCAAGTGCGCCAGCTGCCTGCCACAAAAGCGTCAATCTCCAAACAGCTGGCCCAAATGTTGAAATACATTTATTTTTCTCTAGAAACTTCTTTTTCAAGGTTCAAAGATGAGTTTGGTAAAAATTGTTCACAGTCTTTTGTTCAGCGTCTCATGATCTACAAAATGATCTCATTATCAGGCACAAAAATGCGTTATTTCTGAAAATTTCTGAAAAAATAAAAATTCTCCACAGGAAAAAAAAAAACGATTCATTCATAAAAAACACCGGTATTACTAAAACACAACAAACTGAAAAAGTAAAAATTTTGGTGGCAAAGACTGAGAGAAATCCCGTAAAATATAATTATTAATATTATCCTTATTACAAAAAAGAAGTTAAGGACCTAAAATAGAACCATCAAAATATACACAAAAATGAGCCAAGAAGTAAGATAAAATGAAGAACATGGCTCATCAAGATCTGGATCACCGATATAATCAGGGACTACAATTGGAGGAGAGCAATTTGAGCAAAAATCGGAGCAATCTGGACATAATATACTGCCTTCTCTCAGCCAACCATCCACAATTCGTTTGACGTGGACTCTTTGATTTGGCGCGAAACAAGGATACATTTCAGTAGAATTGAAGAATCCAATATAAAGTGTTCCATTGATACAATTATATTCATAACATCCAGCCATATAATGTGTCAAAGCCCTTCTTCTTCCACACTTTTTCTCAATCCAAGGATGAGGAAAATCGAAACATTTCGAAGAATCTCCATATACTTCGAGAATATCCTCTCCCATTTTATTATTTCCCTCCAATTCACATCGAGAATCCCTTCTTTCTGTTGTGTTATTCATTTTCCATTCAAATTCTTGAGAATATGGACAAAAATCGGCGAGTTCGACGGATCCTCCGTAGTGTTTTGTGCCTTGTGGATGGACACCGGGAAGAGATTCGAAATTGCGAAATTCGATGGGAATTGGTTTTTGGAATGGGATTAGATTGCAGAGAGCGAGAGAGTCGCGTTGAGATGTGCATCTGGAAAAAAAGGAACTTGTTGTATGCTTTCAACAAATAAGGGTTTCACATTTTCGTATTTCTACGGCTCCCGGACATTTCGAAACCGGATTAACTTTTTTTTTAAGTGTTGAAAGTTTGTCACCAAAGGTTTTCGGGTACGCCAAACAAGATGGTGATGTTCATTTTTCACTAAAAAAGAGCTGCACCCGAGTTTTCCCCTATTTTAGGTAAGAAATTGACTGACCCAGATTTTTGTGAAATTTTTAGACAAAGGGTATTTGAGTATAGCAAACGTCATGGTGATGTTTATTTTGTTCCAAAGTAGAACTCATGTTTGTACCTGTTTCAAGTCCAAAAATATCTTTTTTTAGGTGCGAAATTGAACGAAAAGTTGCCGCTCAGTTTTAGAGATAAAACAGGTACAAACTCGAGTACAATTCCATTTCGGTGCAAAATAAGCATTGTAATGACGTTCGCCATACTCAAATACTCTTTGTCTGAAAATTTTATCGTAATCTGGGTCAGTCAATTTGTACCGAAACTAGGCGAAAACACAGGTCTTTTTTGGTGACAAATTAACATCGCCATCGTGTCCAAAAACTTTTGGTGATACTGTAGTTTCAGTTTTCCCGCGCAAACACTTCTGAAAAAGTATCTGAATTTTTCATAAGCATGTTTTCTGGGGTAATCGAGCCCATAGAATCTGATTTTGACATTGATAATCTACAAAAACAACATCTTATGATAGAAAAAATCATGATTATCAATAGAGGATGTGTTTTCTTGTAGAAACCGATTCTAATCTCAATTAGATAGTGAAATTCAATCAAACAACGCAAAAAAATCGAAATAAAAGTTGAGTTTTGAACCATTCCCGATAAGGTGTGATCTTTAAAGACTAGTTTTACTACTAAAAAAATCGATTCTAATATCAGAAAAGCCATGATTATCAATAGAAAATATTCAGAAAAAATAATCTTATAATCCAAAAAATTTATTTGGGAAATGAAAAAGGAAAAAAGTTGTTTTTTCAAAAAGTCGAAACTTTCAGACAAAATTCCAGACTTTTATTTTTCAGATAGCGTTCTGTGAACACTGTGGAGCACATTGTTTATATCTTTGACCATAGTTTTCCAAAATATGAGGCCAAACGGATTATTTCGAACTGACTTATGATAGTTTAACCATCAAGGTATAAGTCAAAATTCAATGGGCAATACGCGCTCTATTGATAATGCCCTATTATTTTGGTTTAGTTAAAACTATTGACAGATTTCAATATCAGAATCAACTTCAACGAATCAAACAACCCTAAATCATTTTTGGTGTGGAAAACCGAAACTACAGTAACCGATTGAAACTCCGGCTAATACAAACTTTCGATAATTACTGTGTATTTTGAGCGGGAAAACTTAAACTATAGTAATCCATTCTACAGTAATCAAAACAGCCTGCACATCTTACTCATTTTGAATTTTTTATTTTGGGCAATAGACAAGACCCCACCTAGTTTACTTCATAAACCAGTTTTTTTTAAATGTTTCGACAATAAAAATAACTGTTTTCAGAAACTACAGTACTCTTCATTGTTTTCAGGATTTCAAGAAAAAACGCTCACCTCGTAATTGCCAATGATTTATGTCCATCATGTTTAATATCACTACAAAATGGATATGGGTCCCTATTTTCTTTTCTCTTATTATATATCCATTCGCCACAACTTTTCATCGCAAAATCGCATCCCAAATTCTTTCCCCAATGCAAATCCTCAGCCACCTCATAATTCGGTTTATACCATCCCGAATCCTCTAATAATGCCAAAGTTAATCGAGAATAAACAGGGTTCTGTGTATGTGTTCCGGTCATTGCCTCGTTTTCGAACACTCTTTTCTCCCAATGTGTCAGAATTGTGCCATCGCCTCCTTGATTTTCGAGCTCTGCTCCTTCTAATTTATCACATCCGAAATGTTTTCGAGCTTCTTCTCGAACTTTGGGAGTTACCATCATGTGAATTGGATGAACTATCTGAAAATAATCGGTTTTAGCGCGGGCGTTTTCAGATATAACCTACTCTTCCATCTCCAGTCCACCAATCTTCTCGTCCAATTTGTCGAATTGTGTTCGAATCCCAATCATAATAACCTTTCTCCTTATTTAATTGAGTTGGTTTTCCATATCGGTTCCTACAACAAACACAAGTCTATCTTCTTTTCCCCCTTTCTCTCTCTCTTTTTTTCTCATCGAAAACATCTTGACTATTCCGCACTGCTCTCTCATCTGCTTCCGTGGCGCAATAGGCAGCGCGTTCGGCTGTTAACCGAAAGGTTGGTGGTTCGAGCCCACCCGGGAGCGAAATTTTTTTATTTTTACCTTTTTGTTCTTGGATTGCCATCTTCATCGCGGAAAAAGGCGTAAAGACCAACAGAGAAACCAAGAGCATGTAGTATTTCATGTTTGACAGTGCTCACGAGAATTTCTTGATCGTGTCGATGAGTTGACAAGGCGTATGGACATAGATTAACGTGACCAGCGATTGGTCTAAAAAAATTTTTTATGGAAAGTTATTAGAAAACTTCAAATAACCTATCAAAATCATTTTCTTGTTGACAATGTGCTGCATATGCTAAAGTTTCAGGCCCGTCACATCGTTTTGTTTTGATAGCAGTGACATATCTAAAATATCCAAAATGATGGCTTCAAATTTCTAAGCAGTGACTTACAGAACAAAATCAGCCTCCTGAATACCTTCCCCAATATCTCCATCAGACTTGCAATCATCAGATGTTGTACATGACAAGCAGTCCTGTAAAAATCCAATTTTTCAACAAAAAAAAAAACAAAAAACAAAAAACATTCCGTCGAGCCGGATTCGAACCAGCGACCTAAGGATACCCACTGACTCTACAGTCCTCCGCTCTACCAACTGAGCTATCGACGGTGACATGCAACGCGTGTTCACTTACCAACAAATGTTCGCTGGGCAGCACTGCCTCGCCACATGTCGTTTTCTCTCGACACGCTTTGTCGCAAGCAACATTTCGCATGCCTTGCTTGAAGTAGTAGAAAGATGAAACACATTTTCTGAAGAAAAAACTTTATTTGCCTGCGTCTCTGAGTTTGAATACCTTCTCAATCTGATAGGTGTTATCATTGGTCGAACTCGCAATACTTTTTCCCAATATCCAGCTGCATCGGGTAACAGGCTACTCTGAAAAAAAAAGAAAAAAAAATTCGCTCCCAGCGGGGTTCGAACCCTCAACCTTGTGGTTCATAGGCAAAAGCGCTCCCCGTTGCGCCATTTATGACACATTTCACGCAGGATTTAATTTAAAAGACGTTCTTCACTTACATTCACAAAGTTTTGCTTCTCCTCACTCAATTTTTTAACACTTTCATCATAATGCAAATGTATTCTCAATGGGGCGAATTTGTGTTTTTGCGTTGGTGGAATATTTGATCTACGAAATCGATTATTTGTTTCATAATGTTCAACAGGAACTTCAAGTAGGATATCTTCAATAAGTGGATTCTACAAATTTTTAAAATGAAATATTCATTTTTCCCCCAAAAAAAGTCCTACCTGATATGAACATGGTAAACTGTTAACTAGAAGAATAAAATATTGAAAAACTAGAAAATAACATGAAGAATTGAATAACCGGGTGATCATTTATACATGAATAATACCTGCAAAAATATTTTTTTGTTTTTTCGGTGAAAAAATACAGGAAGAAGGGTGGTTCAAGGTCTCGCATGGATCAGATAAACAAAAAGAGAAAAAAAGAAGGGGAAATTACACCAAAGAGAAAAAGACAAAAGGGTGAATTCGGTGTGGCGTGACGATATTTACCTAATAAACTATGAGAATGAGAATTAGACACTCCTAAATGTGAGACAGAAAAAGACAAAAGTATCACATGGTACTGTAGTTTAGAAATATCTGAAACCACAATTTAGAAAATCTAGAAATTCAAAACCTGAAAAAAAGGTCATCATTTTAGTCCTGATCGGATTTATGGATCAACTTAAAGATTCTTTATGAGCTGAGCATGTTATATAAAATAAAGTGGCTATTATTAAATTTTTATGCTCATTTTTCTTGTTAGCATAATGAAAATAACCAAAAGTTCATTTGACCGTGTAGCATAAAAAAGACAAAATAATTCAAAAATCTCGTTCACACAGAATTGCGCGTCAAGTGTGGTGTTTGTTGTCAACTACAGTAATTACATTTGTATTTAAGTTTCTTTGGCAAAAGGAAATACAACCTTCAATGAATCCTGATTTATGCAAATAATATTTCTAGTTTTCAAGTCGATTCCCTTTTTCAATGGAGCGCCAAAAAAAATATTTCATTTGCATTGGGGCACACTTGCACAGGTGGGCTAGAAATAAAACTAGGCCACCCAAATTCAAATTTCTAGGCCAGAAAACCGTTTTTGCTCAACTCAGAAACGATCTTTAAATATTTGAGCTCATTTCTGGATTTAGAGGTGTTGCAGATGCATATCCTTTTTTTGGTTAGTCCAATATTTCTGTCTGAAAATGCAAATTTTCATAAAATAAGCTAAGGAGAGTTAGCGTAGAAAAACATTCGGAATTATAAAAAAAAAGATTCACGGAAGGTATTGAAAAAATCTGATCTACAAACAATATGACACTTCTGAAACGTATATATAAAATGTCCAATAACCAAAAAAAAACCTTTTTTTTTCCACTGCATCAAGTGAATCTGGGTATTTCCTGAAATGGACCCAACATCTGTTAGTGGAAATCAACTTAATCAGATCTAGAAAATAATTGGACCGGACCAAAATCTATTTTTTGTCAGCTTGGTCCCACGTATGAAAATCATGTCCTTATTTCGTGCA
Organism: Caenorhabditis sp. 38 MB-2015; assembly: GCA_900536415.3. Lineage (NCBI taxonomy): Eukaryota > Metazoa > Nematoda > Chromadorea > Rhabditida > Rhabditidae > Caenorhabditis > Caenorhabditis quiockensis. Next base: position 332,858 of record LR548769.1, read on the forward strand.
CAAAATTTCAAGAAAAATCACTTGAAACATTAAAATGAGGTCAAAAATGAATACGGAAATCGACAAAGTGGATGCGCCAAAAAATGAATCGTTGCACTTGTTCTCATTTCCATTATATTCTATTTGTTGTCTTTTTACACAACATTTGTCCAAGAAAACAGCATGGCAAATAAAGTGGAAAAAAATGACCGGATATTTAGTGGAGCAGAAGAAGAAGAGCAAAAAATGCAAATCCGGAACTATTTCGAACCATTTTAGGGCGAAAAAAGAACAAAAGATTCGAAAAACTCACAAAAATAAGTAGATTATCGCGCATTAGAAGGGACACCAAGTCAAGTGTTGAAAATAACAAATACAAATAAGGAAAAAAAAAACGAAAAAAGGAACAAGAATAGGAATAGGAATGATGAGGTCAAGTAGAATAGTAATAATAGAAAGAATGAGAATAAAAAAAATGGACACTTCAAAAATCACAAAAGAATAGAACTGTTCGAATTTCGCGCAGACAGGCAAAAAAGAAACAGTAATGTGGTTAATTATTATTTGGATTGGAGGGAAGTGACCTACATAGTTCGGATTCTATATTTGAGTCAATTCAATTTCCGGTTTCACGCTTATATATGTGTCTAATTATAGGAAAAAGAAAAAGAGGAAAAATAATCAGGAAGTCACAGATGGATATCCATGACGAGGATAGATCTACAATTTTGACATGATTTTTCAAAGGTTTCTTGAGAAGGGGGTTGTCAAATGGCTCACAAAAGAGAGAGCAAATGTTTTCTTTGTTTTAAAAGTAACTCACCCAACTTCCCTTAACACACCTTTAAGTAGACCTATAAATCCGATCAGGACCAAAAAATATGACCTAGTTCCAATTTTCAGATTATCTAGGAATGAGATCACCAAAATCGGATTTTTCAGGTTTTGAATTTCAAGATTTTAAAGCGCAAACTGGGTTGAAAACTTCTGAACATCCTGAATTTTAGAATTTCTGCTCAAACGTTTACGGAGTTGGAAATCCTTAATAAAAAAAAGTGAAATACATTTGATAAAAATAACAATTGCTTAATTCCAGAGTTGCTATAAGGAAATTCAAATCTGAAACTACAGTAACCCAAAAAAGGAAGCGTTTTTTAATGGGAAAAATCAAAAATAACTTTTAAAAAAATCGAAAATAACTAAACGTTGCCAAAAAAGAAGTCGGACACAGTTAAAATGATGTTTTTTTTTTCTGATTTCTTGACCTTTTTATATACGTTTCAAAATTCTAATATAATTATAATTGCATTTTTGTGTCCATTACGACAAAAAGAGAAAAAAAACTGACAATAATGATAAATAACCGGTAACAAAAGTTTTTCTAAAAAAAAAAAACTATACTTTCTATTTGGAGTTTCTATTCCTATTGCAAGGAAGAAGAAATAGTGAGTGAAATGGAGAGGATCAGACATTTGTGAATATATGAAAAATCCAGAAATCATAGGAACTGAAATTAACGATAAAATAACTTGGACCCCTAATTTTTTCACAGGTCGCGCACCTCCGTTGCCAGATTTTTATGAAAACTTGTGAAAATATTGAATAAACCCTCCCAATCACGAATATTCATGAAGTCCATCTTTCCCAAAAAAGTCTCGGAAAAAAGTTTTGAGCTTTTGAAAATGCTCGGTTGCCAAATTTGCTTTCGATTAAAACGAGCTTGATGTTTAAAAAACCCAATGGAAGGATTGAAAATAACAGAAAATAAGGAAAGTTTGGAGGTTGAACATTTTTTTTCAAAAATTATTAGGCTTGATTCAGAACTTGAAAATATCCGTTGTTTGAGCCCGATTCAGTAGAACCTAACAAAAACTTGAATCGAGTATTATTCTGAACTGAAATTCCCCTTCGATTCAGGTATTTTGTTTTGATGTTCAGGGTAGCTTCATTAGCTACAAAGTTATAAACAATTTTTTGCAGCATTTTGTCTAATTTTCCAACTAAATATACATTTTTCATCCGCTCGACTTAATCCCAGCTATTTTTCTCCTATTCGTTCCGAACAATTAAAAATGTCTTTCTAATAGTCTTCATACACGGAATATCCTTCCAAAAACCATAAAAAATGAAGTTGGGACCACATTTCCAGATTTCAAAAGAGCACTAACGAGCCTGAAGCAAGAAAAGATTCAATAATATTAAAACATGTGGGAACCGGCTGGGATCTTGAAAATCGAAAATTTTATTAATTTCTCAGGATTTTCAGAGATACTAGAGAAAAAAGGGATTATCAATTAAAATGTTAACTTTATACGGTGAAGAAATGCACCAAAACAACTGTGCTCAAAAAAATAATTTTTTGAATACATGTTTTTTTTTCTTAGCACAAGTTGGAACGATATTTTTTGGACTAAATCAGGGTATAAAAAAGATGTAAACAAAATCAGGCGAAGATCAAATAAATAGTAGTTTGCTACCAGTTGGTAAGGGAGTCAATCCTCGCAAACCGAAATGTAATTAGTAATGTATTTATGTATGTGTACATAAAAAGAAGAAAGAGCAAAAGATATTAGTATTTGCGGTTGAGCATTCGAAACCACAAACAATCTGTTGTGTTGTGAGTAATTCTTCCTTTTTTATCCCCTTTTATTCCCTGTTGAATTGTAATAAAAAAAAGAAATGATTTGTTGAACATTTCGGGAAACGAAAAATATATCGAATTACAGATTGACAATGAACAAACATTTTTTGATTTGTTTTGTTGAAAAAAAGCAAAAAAAAAAACAAATGGAACACGCGTTGAAACAAAAAGTGTAAAAAATAAATTGGAACAAAGTTTTGTGTAAAGAAATTCAAATACCCGATTCATGAAAAATTATTTTTTTAAAATTGTTTTCCAATGCAAAAACTAAAATTAAAAAAGTTAAATGAGAAAATGGATTCGTCATTAAAATAAATTAATTCACTTTTTTTTTTAAATTCAAAATGGAACCGAAAAAATTTGAACTGTTTCTAAATTTTTTACGAACGTGAATTCATTCAAAGCCTCGTCTATTCTCTCATTGTTACCTTTAAAATATTGGTTTTTCACTGGAAAAAAACTAGAATCGTAAAAGTTTTCCATGAATTCCAAAAACTTGCAGTTTCCTTCTGGGATTGTTGATGAACATAAATTTTTAAATGTGGTTTTTCATACCTAATCACCTTATTTCTTAGATCCTAGTTCCTAAAATTGCTTTTACGGTTTTCTCACCACAAAATTTGGTGCTGAAATTTCAGCATTTGTGATCTTTTGTATCAGAAACTAATTAGAGGATGTGGATCAGCGTTCAAAAATATATCGAATGATATATAACCTCATCGAATAAAACTGGTATGGTTTCTTCAAAAGTATCTCGTTTTTTTGTGCTAAAAACTAAAATCTCATTTTCATTTTTTTGGGAAAAAACTGTATTTTCAATTTTCAGGCTTTTATGTTGACTTTTAAAATCCTAATTTCCAAGTCAGAAAAACGTAAAACTACAGTAACCCAAATATTGAAACATCTCAACCAATTCTCTAATTATGTACACTCTTTTCACCTAAAATCGGTGACCAAAAATGAACTGACTTGTGATTCAAATTAGGTCACCAAAATAATTAGCAAATGTCTGTGTAAATATTCGTGATGATTCAGAAGGCAAATAACAAAAGGGAAGCGGTCAAAAACAAAAAAGGTATAGTTATGATGAAAATGATGATTTTTGTCCCAAAATGGGCATGAAGATATCGGGTTTCATCTTTTTTATGATGATTCGAACGTGGCTGGCGGGTTTGATTTTTGGTCACATAGAAAATGAAGAGTATGATCTGGATGTAACCAAATATAGGTAAAACTTGAAAAGGACCGGATCGGAAAGAACGAACCTGCTCATATTTTCGGGTCAATTTTACAATCCTCCAGAATTAATTGACATTTTGAAAGAATTAACCGTCATAATCAGAAATTTATCTGTGAAAAAAATGTCTGTCTTTTTTCGGACCAGGCCAACCTCAACCTTCCCACTTCATGAACCACTCAAAATATATACGTTTCAAAATAACCCGATATATTTCAATTAAATTATTAGTGTCACTGAATTTTCGATTATTTGAGAACTGTGTTTCGAAAAATTCAAGATACTCTGTAGTTGGAGCATTTTTCCGAAAAATATTTGATAATGTTTAATCTACCTAGGGCCTAAATTGAAGATTATTAAAGGACTGATCCTGTTTCAGGAACTAGAATTTCGGACCTGCTTATATCCCAATAGCAGAATTTATGCAGGACAAAATTGAACTACATCGGGCCTAACTTTGTGATTTTTGAAACTGTCTCAAAAATTTTCCTTGAATCGAACCTAATTGGTTCAAATTTTTTGTTGTTTTTTTGACGCAATTGTTAAATTACAGTTTTCTTTTTTTTTCCTCGTCCACTAAAAATAAAATAGGACCCTTTTGGAGACCCGATTCGAAATAATTTTGAAAAAAATGTACTGGTGAAATTTAAAAAGTTGTCTTGAAATATTTTTCGCATGGTAAGTTTCAATAGAATTTCTCCCAAAATAAACATTTGAAAAAAAATAAACTGAAATTCCCAATTTAGACCAAAAAACCTCTTAAAATCCCAACTCAACGCTGAAATCGAATCACCCTTCAAGAAATACTAAAAAAACAAACAAAAAATCCTCGAAAATCTTCCACGATGAAACCGAATAAGCTAATAACGACCAAAAAAGGAGAAAAATGATAGAGAAAAGAAAAGAAAAGAGAATTTGACCCGATTCTGTCAAAGAAACAAAAAAAGAAAAGAAAAAAGTGAAAATGTTCAAAAATTAGAATAAAATATTCAGAATTTTTTGCCAAAATCGATTCAGAGCAAAAAAAGGAGAAAGAGAGCATTAGAGAAAGAGAGAAAATTCTTGAAAAACTTGTTTTTTTTCTTATTATAGAAAAAAAATAAACTATTCATTATTCCGACTGGTTTTTGAGATAAATTGCCAAAAAAAAAATGAAGATTCCTTTCGTCTTCACGAGAATTTTCAACAAGAACTTCTCTCAATTCAATGGAACAACTAACAATCTGAAAAAGGGTCGAGTTCCTGGAGGTTCTTCTGGAGGTAAAGTTGCTCTTCTCGCTGGTTACGGATTCGCTTTCGGAACTGGAAGTGATTTGGCTGGAAGTTTGAGAATTGCTCCGGGACATTTCCATATGAATTTTTTCTAAAGTGTTCAACTTTTGTTACCAAAGGTTTTCGGGTAGGCCAAACATTATGGCGATGTTCGTTTTCCACCAAAAAAAGCCGAACCTGGGTTTTCTCCTATTTTGAGTCTAATGCTCGAAAATGTACTTGTGTTAAGGCTAAAATTAACTTAATTTGGGTCCGAAATGGAATGAAAAACACTTCAAAAAAGTATGTTTTAGTCAGTTTTAGACTTAAAACAGGTACAAACTCAAGCACAATTTCTTTTTTGTACGAAATAAGCATTGTAATGACGTTTGCCATACTCAAATACCTTTTGTCTGAAAATTTCATCAAATCCTGGGTCAGTCAATTTTGAACCTAAATAGGTGAAAACAAGGTACAGCTTTTTTCGGTGAGTAATAAACATCGCCATCATGTTTGGCGTACCCGAAAACCTTGGGTAACGAAATTTAAACTTTTTTTTTTTAAATTTCATATAACTGCTAATTGTCCCCGAGACAGAACAGTTATATTTGTATATTGAAATTGAATTATCCTTTAAGTACATTAAAATTAATGAAAAATGAAACTTTTCTCACAGAAATCTCTGATGAAAAAACAGGATGTTGATCAGAGTAAGCAAATTTAGAAAAAAAAAGTGTGAATCGGCGACTACTTGAATCTCCTTTGTAAGACTTCTTCATTTTTTAAAACTCACTTCCCCTGGATAGTATTTGATCACAGGGACCTCTATAGCCAAGGGCCCAGAATTCTCCTTCTGTATGACGAAATTGTTCTGCATCGTAACGTTCTTTTCCGATATCATCCATCGTTATCCATTCCCGTACTCCTTCGATTTGTGTGTGAATTTGTTGGAAATTTTCAAATTTCCAAGGGAGAATGTAAAACTGTACCAGATTCATGAACTGTCCAAGTGATGTTGAATTAGTGAACATTGCATATAAACACTTTTCCCCAAATCGATTTGTAATTTTTTCGAGGATTTGTTCCAGTGAAGAATTCGCCATTGAATATATATTTTGTATTGGAATCATCGAAGCATTATTAGAGATTAGAAGTTGAACAGCTGCATGTGCGATTCCTTGTTCAGCAATCAGCACATTTGTTTTCGAAAAGTGAAAAGAAAGGTTTTTATTATCTTTCTATCTCCTTCCTCTTGGTGTCAACCATAACGCGTTTGATAGTATATAACTATTTATTAGTATAAACGAGCAAGCAACATAATTAAAGACCAAACTGGTCGCATAAGAATGGAAGAACAAGACGAGACTGTTGAAAACAGAACAAGACTGTTAGAAAACGTTAGGCTGATTTGAGCGAGATGAAACTCTTAGAACACATTAGACTCATTTGAACTGATTTGTCATCCTCCATTTGAACTGGCGTCGTATGAAGAAAGACCAAAATGCGGCGCAAAGCGGGGTAGATCAAAACGATGGAGGTCAAAAGCGAGTAGATCAAAACTATCTGCAGCGTTGAAACCGAGTTGTTTGTAGTTTGATCTCGTCCAAATTAATGATTATAACAATTTTTGTGTACTAATTAGTCATATAACAACGATAATGAGAAAGAACATCTCACGTGTTTTATCGCCATTTTCTTCATTTCTTCTGATAATCTCGTTATTTCTTCCAACTTCCAAATAAGCACAGCATCGTATTTTTCATCACTTGTGTAGTCATCTTTCGGTTTATCCGGCAATACTGAACAATTCAATAAGTAACAAGGGAGGTTCAAGTAGTCGCAGACTCAGATTTTTTTGAATTTTGCACAGTTATATCCTTATTCACAATCTGTATTTATTTGTTTGCTTCATAAAAGATATCTGACCTTGTATATGTTAGAATGAGTATATTTGTATTTTGAGATAGAATTATGCTTTTTAAGTTAGTGACACCTTTCAAGCCAATTTTTTTCACTTTTAATGTGAAAAATCATAACTGGGTTGGTCTTAAATAGTCAGTCGTCCTAAAAAAAAACCTAAATCTAATTTTTTTGATATTATTTTGAGACATTTTCAACTGAAGTGAGGCGAGGAAGTTCTGTAAGAAAGAATTTTAAAAAACCCATGTTTTTCAGGCTCTAATATATGTATATACAACATGTTTTCATTTTTGCCATTATTAACTTCTGTTTCTAAAATAAAATCATAAAGCTTAAAACTCAAATAAAATTAAACAACCTGTCCTGTTTCCGGACCTGATTTTATCCCATTAACAGTGAAATCAAACTAAATCAGGCTTGAACACTGAGTTGGATTTTTGAAATTTCACCCGATTTAATAGATTTAGGTGGTTCCTGAACTGACTAAGTCCAGTCATTCGGGCCAGGTCTGTTTTTTTTTTCGGGCCCGATTCCGAATTCAAATTGGTCTGTTTTTGGAGGTCCATTTCAAGATAATTTTGAAAAATAATGTGTTTGGTCGATTTCGAGGATTTTTTTTCCAACTTTGGCGAACCTGCTTGAAGGATTTTGCATATTTCGAATTCAAAATCCTGAAATTCCAAATTTTGCCAAAAACAAAATAATGAAAAAAAAAAGAGAAAAGTCTCAATTTAAACCAAAAAACCCGCTCAAAAAACTATTTATTCTTCCGGTTACTGGTTTTAAAAATAAATTGGCAAATTTTAAATGATAGGAGAAGGAAAAGAGATCTAAAAAACAGAAAAAAAAGAAACCCAAGGTTAAAATATATAAATTACTGATTAATTGATTTCAATTGATTTTGCTCTTTGTTCGGCGATTTGTGCTTCCCACATTGATGAATATACTCCTTTCATTTCGATCAATTCTTTGTGGCTGAAAAATGAGTTAACATAAAATACCATGCGATCCCAGAAAACATAAATAAACCCTTATCGTTAACCGTTTCGAACTTAAAATTCTTTTGTCCAGTAAAACTAAAAACCCATCTATTACCATGTAAGATTTCACATCGAAATTTTAAAACTTGTGCCCTAATTCTTGTTTAAACTAATTTTTTATTTTCAAATTTGTTACTAGTGAATTCCAAAAAAGAGCTCAAAAAAATTCTAACTTTGAAACATAAAAAATTGAATTTTTTGGTCTAGCTCCCTGTCATTTAGGTTCATTTTCTCGAATTTTAATCAATTATGAGTATCGGAAATTTATCAATTGTTCTGGATAGTTAATTTTTCAGTAAAATTATAAATCTAAATATTTTAAGACACTTTCACTGTTTGCAATTAGAAAACAATGAACTGGATTAATCAGGAAAATAAACACTCGAAATATGTAATCTTCAAAATCGCTGTTATATAGATTTTTTCTGGATCCAAATTTTGTGAACTACAAATTGTGATTCACAAAAATGAACACAGGATATCAGCGGTCGAAAATCTATCGAATCACACTCATTTTTCCAGCATTCTCTTGTCAGGAAAAAAAGCACGTTTCAATTGAAACTGTCCTATTAAAAATTTAGAATTGATTTCTTGACCGATTAGCTTTTTAAAAATACTCGGACCAACCCAGTTAGGAGTTTCGCATATTTTGAAAGTGAAAAAAAAACTGGGTTGAAATGTGTCACCAACATTCTTAAAATTCAACGTATAGTCAGTCAGACATCTGGAAAAAAATTAAAATCTGAGTTTTTACAGAAAATCTGAGCAAAAAATTTTGAGAAAAAACCATGTTTGTAAGCTTGGTTTTGTATATAAAATATCTTTGGTTTTCTTTTTTGAAAAACATGTTTTCCTTTGTTCTCACCTTCCTCTTTCAACAATTCTTCCTTTTTCCAAAACAACAATCAAATTCGCATTAACAATAGTGGATAATCGATGTGCCACAACTACTCCAGTTCTCGATTTACACAATTTCTCCAAACATTTTTGAATAGCCCTCTCAGTCGGTGTATCCAATGCCGAAGTGGCCTCATCCAAGAAAATATATTGAGGTTTTTTGAGAATAGTTCGAGCAATCGCAACTCTTTGCTTTTCTCCTCCCGATAATTTAAGACCTCTTTCACCGACCAAAGTATCATATCCATCGGGAAGTGATATAATCTTCTCGTGAATCATCGCCGCCTTCGCTGCTTCGATTATTTCTTCGTCAGTTGCATCAGTTCGCCCAAATCGAATGTTATACCTGAAAAATGAATTAGTATATGAACATGAATAGGAAAACACACTTTATAGTATCATTGAAAAGTACAGTATCCTGTGGTACAATTCCAATCTGTTTTCTCAATGATGCCATTGTCATTTCTCGAATATCTTTTCCATCGAATTCGATATGTCCTTCTTGAGCTTCAAACAAACGGAAAAGTAATCGAATCATTGTTGACTTTCCAGATCCAGATGGGCCGACCTGCAAATTTAAAATTGATTTAGTTTTTTCTTTTTTGAATTTAAATCAGGAAAAATAAATCAGATTTTCAATTTTCCGGATAAAAAACTTGGGGTTGTCCTATTGTCTATCACTCACAAAATAGCAGTTTTTTGACATGTTCGTCCTGTTTTATCATATTTCATATACATGTGTTATATACTTTTTCAATCAACTTCAGTTCAGGATTTTTCACCAAAGATTTTGAGAAATGTTTTGGCACAAAATATTACATAAAAATGGTTCCAAGCATAGTACGGCGAGAATCTCGAAACAAGGAAGGAATATTTGAAACACTAACTTTCGAGTGATTTTTAATTGAGTTTTTTATATTATTGAAGGCCGGGTCGGGCCTATTTTACTTCTGTCCAAAAAAATACGTTTCACGAAATGATCAAAAAAGAAAAATGCTTTTTCTAAATATTCACCAAAACTAATTGTGTACGTTTTTTGTTATTAAAAAAAAAGAATATGGTCAAACGAAAATGAACCGGAAAAAGATGAAACGGGATCAAAACGACCGTTTCTACGATTTTTTTTTTGACATCAGATTTATCATGAATTCCCTACTATCAGGGTCCGTACTGACTGGTTACGTACAAAAGTCTTGAGTAAAGCCAACCAAAAACTTCTCCATCTCCTAATTATTGTACGTACCTTCAGTGACGAAAATTCCAGGAATTTTTTGTTTTGTTTTATTATTTCATTCTGACTATCGAGTTGATCATAATTTTTTTGTAAAATACAGTTCATCAATCGAGGACTTAGTTTCTTCGGTTTTCTCTCAACTTCAACTTTTTCGTGACTTCAAGCTTTTAATTGGATATCCGCTAATATTGTCAAAAAACATTTCAATTGTTTCCCAAATTTTCGAGTATATTTTTTTGAGAAGTTAAACAACACCTTTTTGCTTTGTGAAAGTGGAACTAGTAACAGCATCTCAAAGCATAGATTTTGTGTGAATTGTGCTCTCATTTTTAAATTTTCTGTTATTTCCGAAATTCCCATTTTTTCGGAAAAATTCGAAGATGTCATTGCATTTCCAACCTAGCCCGATTTCTATTATTTTCCGTTGCAAGCACAGTTGTTTCTTTAAGAAGCCACTTTTAAATATAAAATTTCAGCTCCATGACTTTCCGGTTTTTTGAAACTAAAAATATTTCGTTTTCCATTTTCCGAATTTTTGTTTCCGGAAAAGGACTGGTACGACTGTCTCTGGTAGCGACGGTTCGCTAGTTTCTGGGAAGTTCACAGCTTTCTGTGATAAAACTATAAAAAACTTTCCTTTCTCTTAGAAAATCCCATATAAATGCATATATACAATATCATTCTCTAAAAAAAATATGAATCCAAAACAAAAAAAATGAAAGCCAACCCATAAGTCTTGTCAACACATTTTTGTGATAAATGTTCACAAATTTTTGTTCGAAATTTGTGGTAAATTTCGATATTTTCTCAAATATATTTATCTGATCTAAAAAATCCAGATTCTTAAATGTTTTTCAATTAACCCAAGTTAATTAGAAAAATTAGTTCCACCCAAAAATCAAAAAACATCTCGCTCCAACAATTTCCCATCAACATTTCACTTCCCAGAATCTCTCTCCGGACCAAAAATTCCTCAACTCTAGCTTTCCATCAAAAATTCCGCCAAGAAAAATGATGGTTTCGAAGTGAAAAACAAGAAAATCTAAAAACAAGATAACACTCCACGCCCCAACATAAGCATTCGACGCGCCAACTTTGACACCCTGTCGCTTCTCGGAAACGCAACCAAAATTTATAAGACCAACATCATCTTGAAGAGAATTTCAAGAGCTTTCAGAATATGCAAAAATATTAATAGGTCACAGCTGGAATTTAAGAGATATTCCACTTCAAAGTCTACCTTCAGTGTTCACAATTTCGAAAAAATCCGTCATACTTGTTGCTAAAACTTGAAACTTGGAATAAAACTTATATCAGGTGATAGCTTAACTCTCCATCTATCCAGTCCAACAAAGAAAATTGAAAAATATTGAGTTTCAGAGGACATACAGCTAATTTCCCAGAGGCAACTATGTGTTCTTTCCAAAACTTCAACTTTGACAAGTCATATTTTTTCACGCGAATTCTCAAATCGGTTGATAATTTGCTATCTGATAGGAAATTTTGTGCTGATTCTAAAAATATATGTCACATCTCATGAAATAGTCCACAAACCATGATAATTACAGAAAACCACACACCTCTCAACTGAAATTCGAATGATATTGGGTATGCGCGCAAAAAGAGAAGAGGTGTCCCCGCGCGGTGGTAGACAACTGGTATAAAACAACGCCCGTTTCCCATTATTTTCATTGCATACATTTTTGCACTACCCACTCTCTTCCTACTTCAATCAACATGTCTGACGCCGTTGTTGCTGCTCCAGCCGTTGCTGCTCCATCACCAAAGAAGGTCACCAAGGCCGCCAAGATCCCAAAGGTCAAGAAGGCCGCCGGAACTGCACCAACCCACCCACCATACATCAACATGGTCAAGGCTGCTATCAAGTCAATCAAGGACCGCAAGGGAGCTTCCAAGCAAGCCATCCTCAAGTTCATCACCCAAAACAACAAGCTCGGAGACAACGTTAAATCGGTTAGTTTTTCCTTCCTTCTAAAATTTTTAGAAAATCGATATATCCTATATGTTAAAACATGATTTTAATTTCTCATATTTCAGATCAACGCTCATCTCAAGCAAGCCTTGATCCGTGGTGTTGGCAAGAAGGTCCTCGTCCAAGCCGCCGGAAGCGGAGCCAACGGTCGTTTCAAGATCGCCGAGAAGGCCGCCGCACCAAAAGCCGCTGCACCAAAGAAGGCCGCCGCACCAAAAGCTAAGAAAGCCGCCGGAGCCGCTAAGCCAAAGAAGGCCGCTGGAGCCGCCAAGCCAAAGAAGGCCGCCGCCAAGCCAAAGGCCGAGAAGAAGGCCACATCACCAAAGAAGGCCACCAAGCCAAAGGTCAAGAAGGTCGCCAAATCGCCAGCCAAGAAGGCCGCACCAAAGAAGGCAGCAGCCCCAAAGAAGACAGCAACCAAGGCTTAAATTGATTTCTCCTCTCTCTCTCTCTCATTTGAATTTTCGAGTTGATCTCATTTTCCCCCTTTTTTGTATATACTTTTCTTGGCCCCCTCACATTAATACTGGTAACTTTTTGCAAGTTAATAACAACAAATAAATAATATAAATATCTAAAATTGTGTTCGTTTTCTTTTTTCAAAGGACTTCCATCTTCTATACTACTCAAACTTCGGAAAAAATGTTGTTGATCTTCGATTTTTCAGAGTTCTAGAACTCTTGGCACTTTGTCAGCCTCTTCTTTTGAAAGAGACTAAGGACTTCTGATAGAGTTTTAGATGCTAGCCAATATCTCGAGTTAATCCGTGGTCATTCAGAATTCTGAGATAACTGAAATATCTCGTCAGATTCATAATTTCAGTCGAGTTGGAATATTCATCGCGAAGATATCGCTATCTTCATATAGATATGTATTCTGAAATATTTGATATAGTGTCGAATTTTTCATATATTTTTGTTGACAAATTTCGAAACTTCGTTGCAGATTTTCAAGCGTCATATCACATGTGCACAGTTTTTTTGTGTAATAAAAATTCTCCTGTTTTTTGCAGCGATTTGCAAAAATTGGGAGCGGGATGTTAATCAGCAAAAAATTTGTATTTTGAACAAAGAAAAATCCGAAGTTACTCATTCCAATTCCTTCATTACACGAAAATCAGTTTTCCATTGTTTGAAATTCGCCTTTGTCCAGAATCTCGTGTTCAAAACCAAAACCTATCCATTCAATCATCTCATCTCAAGGCCATTTTCCATGGCTATTTTCAAATTCCTCAGGCTTGTCACGCAACATTCAAATCACCATTTGTCTATTCACATCAACACAATAAGTACACCCGTGTGTGACGTCATTGGCGTCCTGTCATTTGGCCGTGTGCCAACATTGAACAGGTGGGTGTGGTCAAACAGACGACGCCAACAAGGGTGTGAACACCAACAGAGAGATGGAAAAAAGAAGGGCGTATGGTGGGTGAACAAAAGAAGATTGATGAGGGGGTTTGGAGAATTAGGGCAGACAAATGTTGCGAAGATAAGTCTAATTTTTGATGAGAGGGAGGGTGAGAGACAATAATTATGGTTTCTTCAACGATAGCATTCTCAGGAGAATTATCTATTTGTAAATATGTAAGGGAAAATTAATATAATCTGAGCGAAACCTAAATAATTCAAAAAGTGATGTGATTCATAAATTTTGAAAACAAAACCAATTTCAAAGATGCAAAAAACATAGAAATTTTGCCTCCCGAATGATGAAACTTTTCGACAATTTTGAGTAAATTTTTTTTATGTTTCAAGAATTCATCACATCATCAAGTATCATTTCAAACTGGAAAATGCCATTTTCTGCTCGGAATAACTTCAAATATAAATTTCACTCCCAACACGTGAAAATGTCCAATTCAAACTTCCCAGAAGTTTATTAACACGGAATCGAACTGTTAATTAACCTGCCTGAACTTTGTTCAATTTGCCAGATTGTACGCAATCGCTTTTTACAGAACTCCGATATTACGAAGCAACAAAAATACTGTCTCGCTAGTTTGGGCAGCCTTTTGTGTCATTTTTTAAAAACATATTTTGAAACGACGTTTCCTCGTTTTTTTTCATGTTACATTTTTTCTTCAGATTTCTTATTTCCAACACAACAATCTTATATTATGTCTGTCTTTCATGTTTTTTTTTTCAAAAGAACACCGCGCAGCCTTTGTTCCGTTTTTTCTTCTCCGCCTATTGCCATCTGATTGCACAATCTAAGTACACAGTTACGTCATGAGGGCAGATGTGCATTATTAAACTCTTAGCACGAGCTCAAATTTCTGCATATTGCGTCAGAATTCTTTCTTACCAATGCAACAGTTTGTCCATTTCCAATCTCAAAACCAATATCCTTCAATACCGGGATATTCGCATTATACGCAAATGTTAAATTGTTGACCGATATTTTTCCATCAGTTGGCTCATAAGTGATGGCATTTGGCACATCGCTGACTTCAACATCCTCATTCATCAAATCAAACATATTCTCCATATCAACAAATGCTTTCTGGATAACCCGATAAATAGTTCCGAAAAAGTTGAGAGGAGTGTATAATTGAAGAATATATGTTGTAAACAGAACATAGTCTCCCACCTGGAAAAAACCGATAAATTATGAAATTCAAAAAATATTCAGTCACTTACAGTCATATTTTTCTCATGAACAACCATATAAACAACTAAAAGTGATCCGATCATCATTCCAATTCCAATAATTGAATTTTGCAAGAAATTGAGAAGAGCCAACGATGCTTGTGATTTCCATTCAAGGAGTTGGTAAGCTTCAATCGATTCTCTGAATCGCTTCACTTCATATTGCTCATTTCCATAGTATTTGACAGTTTCGTAATTGAGAAGAGAATCAGTGGCGATGGCACTGCTTATATTGTCTTTTTCGTTGGCTTCACGAAGGAACTTTGTACGCCATTCGGTGATCAAAATCGTGAAACCTGGAAAAGAGAAAATAAACGAAGAACTCAAAACGTGATGAAAAACTTTATTTCTTAAATGAATCGAGTCATTGTAGAATTAGTTTTCCTTTCCAAAAAAAATAGATTTGAAAAACTGTCACATTGTTTGGGGTAAATAGTGTTTAAATAGTGTTAAACCGACTCAAGATGGGCTCAAGACATCTGAAATGTTGTTTTTTAAATGAAAGAGCATCTCTGATAAACTGAAAAACGATTATAGACAGTATTTTGGCTCTGAAAATAAAGAGTGTAGTTTCAAGAAAGTTTCAGACATTAAAAATAAAGCTAAGATTTGTTAATGTTCACTGTTTCATTTATTTTGGGTTGAAAGTTTCCTAAAATAATAAGTATTTTGGAAGTTATTTTACAATCTTATTTTCGGAAGGTTTTAATTGAAAAAACGAAGTTTTGCACAGTTTCAGTTCGAATTTAAAATCTACTCAGTGTCAACCAGGTTAAGTCTTATTGTTAAAGCTAGACCAGTTTTTTCATTTTAAAAATGTTTGTACATAACTTTCTTGAATTTTTCAGTGTTTATATTTAACATTTTGTTTATCCACCTGTTTTTCTAAAAAATTTTCAAATCTCCAATTATCGTAAACAAAGACTATCAAATTACACCTGGAGTTGACCTTCGAATCTATCGAATAGTGTAATATAAACAAATTTACGATTATTTAATTGTACTTACTCAAATATAGGAACATTGTGGCAAAGACAGTGACTCCAAATTGCCAGGTGAATGTTGAGAAGAAGAAAATGACAGCAATTGTGATATCAGCAATGGTTGGAACAATATTGAACAAAATATAGCTGGAAAAACAATGTTTTTCTCCTTTTTTATTGGAAGAACCTACTTTAAAATACTATTGACCGAGCTGGTTCCTCGATCCATAACACGTAGAACATGTCCAGTTTTTCGGGAAAGATGCCATCGGAGACTGAGGGAATGGAGATGGGTGAATAGTTCGACTTCGAGTTCTCTTGTTGTGTACTGTTGAATGGGGATCCATAAATATGATCGGATGGTATTCAAAAATCCTCCCATGGCACCGTTTCCTTGTAAGAATTTTAGAACTGTGGCGATGATGATGAGCCAATAGTTGAAGGTTTCCGGTTTGGCAAGTTCGTCGACTGGAAAAGATTTGAAAATTATATGTCGTTGGATTCAATTTAGATTATTGTTTATCCTGGAAATGAATATGGAAATTATGAAGAAAGCTCCTGATGTTTTTTGGTAATCCTTGATAAGCATTGTGCAGTTCTAAAGATTTTTGGAAAAAAACTGTGAAGAGCTGAAACTGTGAAGAGCTGATAACTGAGCTCCATCTTTTCTCAGGAATTTTGAAATATACATACAAAATCTAATTATAAAACAACTTCCAAAAATGTTCCAAAAAAAAAAATTTTCAATACAAAAACCCAGCCGATCTAGGTGTCCTTTTCCGACCAGAAATTGTAAATCTTATATCTGATTTTGGAGATCCAGACTCCTTCCATGAATAGTATGTTTGCAGCAGAAAAATTTTCTCTTCGACAAACTCACCAATCCATTTACTCAAAACCGGCAAAGCGACATTGATCAATCTTCCAAGAACCAACAAGAACAAGCAAATCAAAACTTTCAATTGAAGATAAACTGATTTTGTTGGCCATACATACGGTGCAACCATAACAATCTTCTTCGACATATTATTCCAAGCCGACGCATTACTTGGATCCGATTCACCACTACTTCTTCGATTAAGAAGAGGAGAAATCATTGAAAATACAAAAACAATTGAGACTAGGACAAGCTCAATGATGTAGAATACAAGATCTCCCTTCTTCCGAGCACTGAAATTTTTTTTTTTGAAAATATATTATCAGTTTTAGCATTCACCTGGCATCGAAAAAGATATCCCAAGCTGTAAGTGGAACAAGATCAATAATAAATGCGATTGAAAATGCGAGAGCAAGCGAATATGGCACATGTCCAAGCATCCGGTATTTTGATAAAGAGCATAGAGAGAGCACCCAGAAGAACTGAAAAACCCCAGTTTGTAGAGGAAACATTCAGGAGAGAGACTCACCAATTTGGAGGAGCAATAAATGAGCAAAATCACATTGTACCCATGTAAATAGAATGTAAATGCAAAATAGAAAATCGACTGGCAGATAACGATAAAAATGGCACATATTGAAAGAATAACCGAGAATGAAATAGTTTGGGTGCGGCGAATCGATGTCTCCGGCTCTTCTGAAATTATACTTGTTTTTTGAGGTTGTATAAAGATTGTTTTAGTCTTTTTACTAGTATCAGAAATTGGACTGGAACAAATTTTAAATTTTTAGAACAACCAAAGCAAAGTTGGGAATTTTTTTCTTAATCAGGTAATCAATGTGTTCAAAGCTACTCATTTTTCTCGAGATCCCAACTTCCAACCCTCCCAAAAACGAACCCATTCGACTATAAACATTTCTTCTATTTGGCCAGAATATAACAATCACATTGGCTAATATAAAAAACGAATAAATGGCACTTGAAAATATCTGAAACCATTCTGTTGATATCAAAATTTTCCAACTATTCCATACCTTATCACATTCCGGTGTTATAGGCCAAGCCGCACACTGTGTCAAATTCATTGTCTCTGCAAAACTTATTTTTCGAAATGTTGTCTGTGATGACAAATAAAGTAAATTTGTAGGCTAGATACGATTGATGAGAAAAGATAGGATTTTTTGTGATTCTTTCATAATTTCAGACAAATATGGCTAGCCTTTCAGAATGAATTGAACCAAGAAAAAATATATAAGAGGTTTAAAGTCACCTATATTAAAGATTTAAATTTAAAAAAAAACAGGGATAAATGTTATAAATTTACTCAAGTTCAACAAAGACAGAAAAAAAATAAACTCAACAATGAAACAAAAAAATGGTGGGAGGAGCGTTATCAAAAACGAATTGATAAGAGTTTCGCAACTTATTCAAATTTTCGAAACATCTTCTTTCACCATAACAACAACTGGCATATATTATTCAACAATGAGCCATTTTGCGGCTTTTCTCAATCGTTCACTTTTCCGTTTTAAAACTGCTTTTCGAACCGAATCCATTGATACGAGAACTTCTTGGCGAAAGTTTTTCAGAAGAAAATCGTTCGATTGATTTTCGGCGGCTCGAACGATTGATTCGATTAGGCAAATTGTTTGGGGAAGGAAGAGGCCGGCGATGTCTTCGAGGACACTCGTTGCTGCAAAAAATCGTATAAACATATTATGCATAATGGGACTTTTCGAATGATAATTTGGTCACTGTAATGGCTATTAAGTGTGGGATAGAATCGAAAAATGATGATAAATATATACATAAATATTTCGTAACTTTTAAAATTTTGCATAGTAAAAATATTTAGAAAAAGATGACTCAGGTTTAAAATGTAACAAATTGCTTAGTTTCTTAACATAAGTTGATGAATTTTGGTGTTTGAAAACCTCAATCATACCACTAGAGGAGCTTTCATTACCTAGAAGTAAACGTTACAAAAAGTCTCTGTTTTTTTTTTGTTTGAATTTCTGACATTTTTTACGTGACCTATATATGACGATAGGGTTATTTTTTCACAGAATGATATTAAATATTCAACATGAGAATACTCACTAATTAAAGGTGCCAACACTTTTGTCAAATTCAATAATGCAACTGGTAGTTCAAAAGGAGAAACTGATGAAGCTTTTGATGATGTCGTAATAGCAAAATCGAAAGGACTTTGCCCTTCTACTTGTGTGAAGACATCTTTCAAATTTCCCACTTCTCCTTCTATTTTCCCATTTTCAAAGTCAACCTTCAATGCAACTTCTTTGATTTCTTTCTTTTTCGACACATCGTACACCTAAAATAGTATTTTATATTATAAAATCATATATTGAAAAAAAGCTTACATTGACGAATGATAGAATCGTATCTAGGAATCCTGGTTTGTTCCATAATGGTTTTCTTGTGCTTCCGAGAAAATTGATGAATGAAGGAAATAGATCTGGATTATTTCGACAGAGTTCCGGATATGCAGACATGAGAGTAGATAGAATTGAAAGAGCAAAGTTTCGGATTCTGAACAGGGAAATTTGCACTAAAACTTGTTTAAAAATAGAAAACTCACGGAAGTTCCATATGTGAAAGTGCTCGGAATACGTGTGCCAAGAAAAGAGTTATATGCGCAGACATAATTTGACTTGGAACTGTACAGATTACACGTAATAGAGCTTTTAGTTGAACATGATTTTGAGCATCTAATGACTGAAAACAGTTATTAAGTTTCGAATATATCAATAAAAATATCTTACGTTATCACTCATTAATCGGGCAATCGATGGAATTAATGTGCGCAAATGTACAGAAATCAGATCCGGTCGAGATGTGAGAATTTGTTTCAACCCAATAATCGCACTGTTTCGAACATTTTTATTGAAATGTCCTAGCTGTTTACTCAATTCGTCTAATGTGAGTCCTCTGAATGAAAGTGGTTTGTCATCAGTTTCTATTTTTTCTTCTAATTGTGCGGCTAACACAACTTTTTTCGCTGTAAAATACAATTTTATAGTTTTCAAAACTTAAATTCTTACCTTTGATAGTTGTATCGGTGGTCGTAGTTTTCTTCAATTTTTTACCAACCTTCAGCTTAACTTTTTTGAAATCTTCATTTTTCTTTGCCTTCTTCTTAGTAACCATTTTCCCTGTAAAATGAAAATTTTTTGAAGCCAAAACGTGAAAAAATAATCGAACTCCGAGAGAAGTACGCAATATGGGCTGAAGAGAAGGAAGTGCGCCCCATGGTTAGACCGCGAAATCGACTCGTTTGAAATCAATCATCAATTTTTTACCTGTTTTCGCGCAATTCAATCAAAAAACAGACTTTTAGATTGATAATGTCGGATACAGAGAATCAAGATGGACACGATATAAGAAGATCATCTCGGCGACGGGAAAGTTCGAAGCAAACATCGAGAAAAAGTGCGATTGAACGATTGAAAGAGGCCAGAGAGTCCGGAAAGTCTTACCGACCAAACTTGGAAGTTGATGATGTTTATGAAGTTGTTGACGAGAAAGAGTACAATAACATTGTTTCTCAACGTCAGAATGATAATTTTGTCGTTGATGATGGTAAATTATTTTTGTTAAAGGAAAATAGATAATGTCTTGTTTTCAGATGGAATGGGTTACGTGGACACTGGAGTTGATTTTGAAGAAGAATACGAAGATGACTATGATGATGATCTCCGAGCATCTTCATCATCAAAAAAAGACAAAAAGTCCAAAAAATCATCAAAAAAAGAGAAGAAGAAGGGAGCTCTTGACAGTTTCTTCTCATCCGGCACAAAAAAGCCTGCAATTGATGATTCGAAAGTTAAAGTGAATTTAGAAGAAGATGAAGATTTGAAAAATATGTTAGGCGATATTTTGGACGGTGATGATGATGACGAGGACGAAGAAGAGAGACGGAGAGCTCGCAATATCCCTGCTCCACTCCCAAAAAATCCTTTCAAACGAGAAAGAACTTGTGAGTAAAAATACCCCGTTTGAATGTTTAAAACATAAATTTCAGCATCTCCACAATCTGACGACTTGGCACCTCGCCCAATCGCAAAGAAAGCAAAGACACATTTTCTGTCTAAGAATTCAAGACCGCAACCAACATTGGCGGCAAAGCCAAAAGTTGAAGCCGTTCCAGAACCAATTCACGAAGAAAACGACGACGATGATGATTATGGAGTGCCTGATTACGATGAAATCGAACCAGTCGCAATGAAAAATGAAGTCATCAGTCCACCACCGGCTAAGAAACAAACCGAGGTTTGTACTTTGTCTGTTTGTGTGTACACACATATTTATTTCGTAATCCCAATTCAAACAACACATTTTTTTTAGAATAACAAAGTCGAAGTTCTGAAAAATGAGAACAAAGAAGAAGAAGATGTCAAAATGGAAGTGGATGATGATAAAACGGCGGCCAAGTTCCAGCTGAGCTGTGACATGTGGGATGCTGATGAGACGTAAGGAAGATTTTGATTATATTTGAAGAACGAACTGTGTTGTGTGTCAAGCGGTTTTAAACCTGATCTATGATATTTTCTGACATTAATCATCTCGTTTTTTCCCATCGAAAAGAACATAGAATGTTGGGGTAACTTGAAAGGGAATGGTTTCAAGTTCCAATTATCTCAAATTTCTCCAATTTGCACAATAAAGTTTTTAAAAAATTCAGACAAGATGAAGAGAGCCAAAAAATTGATGTGAAGACTGGAAGTGAAGTATTTTATGTTATGGGCGGCGAAAATGGAGACACTAAAGCTATTCGCATGTATTGGATTGATGCTTTCGAAGATGTTCACAAAAATAATGGAACTGTGTTTCTGTTTGGCCGTGTCAAAGTCAGCGATTCGCAATGGGCCAGTTGTTGTTGTGTTGTAAAGAATATCTATCGACAAGTATTCTTCCTTCCGAAAGAAACGGTATATTTCTGTTTTTGTTATCTTCACAATCTTTTTTATTCAGAATTTCGATGGAGAAGATGTCCAGCAAGTTGATGTTTTCAATGAGATTTCACAAGTTCTCAAAAAAGAGCTCAATGTTGTCAATTTTAAATGTCGAGCAATTGAAAAGAAATTGATGAATGACAAGAATTTCGGAGAGCTTGCTGGAGAGAAAACGACCGTAATGGAAGTACTGTACGAAAGCACTTTTCCGAAATTGGAATCCAATTTGAGCGGAAAAACATTCTCGAGAATATTCAATACAACATCAACACCATTAGAAAGATTGCTCATCGAGAAGAAGTTTATGGGACCTGGATGGATTGAGGTTTTCAATTTTTGTGAGTAATTTCAAATAAACTAAAGAGAACTGAAAAATGTGATTTCAGCTGAGGCGACTGCGAAAGTTTCGAACTGCGAATACGAATTTGTGATTGATATGGAGAGAATGAAGAATTTGAGATATTTGGAAAATGATACGAATAAAGAGGTTGTTCGAGTCAAGATGCTTGCCATCAATGTGTTGACAACGTTGAATGAAAATAGAGAAAATGAGATCTGCATGATTTCGATGTTGTACAATCAAAAAGCGAATTTCCTTCATCCAAGTGCATATACTCAGGATTTGCAAAGAAAATGCTGTACGTTTAGTTTTTCATCGAAAATTTCTTGAACATGACGAGAAAATCATATAAATTTGGCTCTGAATTTTAAACCCATGTTTAAACCCATGACTCCTTTTGTTCATTTTTTATGTCTTCTTTTTTACAGTGGTGACTAAACCGTCTGGAGGCGCTCTTCCGTATAATATAAAAAGTTACTTGCAAAATGAAAGAATGGATCAGTTGGTAACTGTCACTGCGAACGAAAAAGCTCTTCTCACTTTGTTCTTGGCTAAGATCAACGAAATGGAACCGGATATTGTTCTGGGTCATGATTTGCAAGCTCTCACCGCAGTTCTCGTTTCTCGCCTCTCAGCACTCAAAATTGCGAATTGGTCAAGAATTTCAAGACTGAAACGAACTATCAATATTGGAAAAGTTGGACATAATAAAGCGGGACAATGGGAACTCACAGCAGGAAGATTATTAGTCGATTCGAAGTATGTGAAGGGATTTTATTATTAGATAATCATTGTCTTTTTTAGATTGGCCGCGATGGAATTGGTGAAAGCGAGAAGCTTCGATCTTACCGAGTTGTCTAGTCAACTGCTGAAATTGACTAGAAAAGATATTTATGCAGATGAAGTGTCGAAAATGTTTTCGTAAGTGATTTAGAATTTTATTACACGAAACAAAAATCCTTAAATGTGATTCGAGAACATAACTTTCTGAAAAGAGAATGATTTTTGGTGAAATTTGTGATTCCACTATAAAATAGTTAAAACTCTCATTTGCAGTGCTTCTGACAAACTGGTAAAATTAATCAACTGGTCGTGGAGTGATCCTCTATTATCCCTTCGAATCATTTGCCAACTCAACGCGTTGCCATTATTCGTTCAGATCACGAATATTGTTGGAGGAGTTACTGTAAGTTCGATATGACTGCATTTTTCCCTATTCACAACTCGTTATAGTCTCGAACAATGATGGGAGGAAGAGCTGATCGTAACGAGTATTTGCTTCTTCACGCATTCCACAAAGCGGATTTGATAGCTCCGGACAAATATAATCCATTTGCCAAGAAAGGTATAGTTCATTTTCAGAATTAAAGCTTCAAAAAATTTATCTAGTAAGCGACTACAAAAAATTGAAATCAAGT
The DNA here is from genome assembly GCA_900536415.3 of Caenorhabditis sp. 38 MB-2015. NCBI lineage: Eukaryota > Metazoa > Nematoda > Chromadorea > Rhabditida > Rhabditidae > Caenorhabditis > Caenorhabditis quiockensis. The sequence goes on from LR548769.1 coordinate 356,289, forward strand.
TTTTCAAAACATAATAATATCGTTCAACGTTTTTCAGCTGTCCAGAACAAGAATCATACAGTTCACGAAGATGAGACTGTTGTGGCCGATGAAACTCATGCAGGAGACGAGGAAAAGAAGGGTGGAAAGTCGAAGGCACAGTACTCTGGAGGTCTTGTTTTGGAACCCAAAAAAGGATTGTATGACACCTTGATTCTTCTTCTCGATTTCAATTCTCTCTATCCAAGTATTATTCAAGAATACAACATTTGTTACACAACTGTTCCACACACAAAAGATAGTGATGATCTGCCAGAAGCGCCAAATTGTATTGATCAAGAAGGAGTATTACCAAGAGAAATTCGAAAATTGGTCGAATGTCGGAGAAATGTCAAACAATTGATGAAAACAGAAAAAGGAGAGGCGGAAAAGAAACAATTGGATATCAGACAAATGGCGCTGAAATTGACAGCAAACAGTATGTATGGATGTTTGGGATTCCAGTTCTCCAGATTCTACGCGAAACCATTGGCGGCTCTGGTCACCGCAAAAGGAAGAGAGATTCTTATGCATTCGAAGGATTTGGTCGAAAAAATCGGGTATTCTGTTATTTATGGAGATACTGATTCGATTATGATCAATACGAACTCGCATGATTTGGTGGAAGCAAAAAGACTTGGAATCGAAATCAAGAAAGCTGTCAATAAATGTCATCGATTGTTGGAATTAGAATTAGATGGAGTGTTCAAGAGAATGTTGTTGTTGAAAAAGAAGAAATATGCGGCATTGACGATTAATCAGGATACGAAGGTTGAGGCGAAAGAATTGAAGGGATTGGATATTGTGAGAAGAGATTGGTCACAATTGGCCAAAGAGGCCGGAACGTGAGTAGATAGTGGCACTTCAGAAATGAGCTCAAAAGATACTACCGAGTTGGGCTCAATTTCGAACATTTCATATCCGATTTCATTTTTTGTTGGTCCTATGACTTGACTAATGACAAAAAATGACGCCTATGACTTGAAAAAGTTGTCTTCTTTTCAACAAAGAAAACAAGTTATTTTGTAACAAAATCAAAAGAAAAAACTCGTCGCAAACAGAAATTAAGATTCGGAACCCATATTTGACAAAATTCTTCTTCAAAACAGACTTATAATTTTATAGATCGGTTGTCGATAAAATTCTGGATCCTTCATTGTCACGAGAAGAACTGGTTTCGTCAATTGTTGAACTTCTCGAGGATTATCGTAGAAAGTTGGATTCTGGAGCAATTCCTAATGAAATGTTCCAGATTAGTAAAGTGAGTATTCCCACTTTTATCTTTAGAAAATAAAAATTTTAGCAATTGACACGAAATCCGAAAGACTATGCTGATATCAAATCTCAACCTCATGCATTTACCGCCAAAAGACTCAATGAATCCGGAAAGTTCAATTTGAGACAAGGCGACATTGTCGAGTATATCATTTGTGAAGATGCGAGTGGAAATCCGGCAACTCAGAGATCTTATCATCGAACCGAGTTGGAGGAGAATAAGGATTTAAAAGTAGATTTGGTATATTATCTCGCGCAACAAATCCATCCGGTTGTGTCTCGTTTGTGTGCTCCGATCGAAGAAGTTGATGCTGTTCGAATTGCCGAATCACTTGGAATGGATTCAACGAACTATCGTCGCGCGGCTGCTGCTCAAGCACATCAAAATGCAGAGGAAGAGGATTATATGTGGCAACAAGAGGTATGAAACATATCTCAAAATTGTGTGAATAGAGGAAATAGTTAAGATGTTTACAAAACTTATGTGAAGTTTCTCTAAATCCTTCGGGCAGAAATTTCAGGCTTTTTCAAGACACACGCTTTGAGTTTTGATTTTTCGAGAATTACATTATGGATATTTCAATTCCATGTAACTCGATATCTGTCTATTTTCAAACTAATTTTCTCTCATTTAATGCTATTTTAATCTCACCTTGGAATGTGTCCAATACTTTGTCTACGATTCAATCCATGACAATAACCTGAAAAATTTTCGTTTTATCACGATTTTCTTTTTTTAAATAGGATTCTAAGTGTTGGAAAACAATCCTATGTGAGGCACATGAAATTTATTTTTAAAAAATCAAAAAGTTCCGAAAAGGTTTATGGACTTTCAAAAAGTGCTCAACGTGAGTGTTTATTTGTTGTATTTATAGAGACTATATGTTTGTTTTGTAGATTTGTTTACGAAATTTGAAATTTCACAACATCTTTACCAATTTTTCTATTATCATCATTTTTGCAGAACTACGACCTATGCGAAGGAATCGTGATAAAATGTCCAAGTCCAAAATGCGGGGAAACTAATATTATCAGAAATACGTTCGACTTAGAGGTAAGGATTGAAATTGGTCATCATTGGAGAAATTTTTCACATTTCAGACTGATCCAGCTTCTCCTCGATTATCACTTTCTTCTTGCTCGAAATGTCAAGTTTCATGGGTTTTCGATGATTATTTGAATGTTATCATTAATCAAATTGATCGCCAAATGTCGGAATATGTTAGTCGACATATGTCTTCTGGTTATAAATGTGATGAACCAACATGTGAATATAAAACAAGACATCAAACGATGAAATGGTGTAGAGAAGGATTGGAATGTATCAAGTGTTCGACGGGAATTTTGAGAAAAGAGGTATTGTATAATAAAGATTTTTGAAAAATGCTTAATTAATTTTTACAGTACACACCAAAACAATTGTTCGATCAGCAAATGTTCTTCCGATCTATTTTGGATGTTGATGCCGCTTTGGGTAAATTGACAAGTTCGGAAGCTAGTGAGTTTTTGTTTTTAAACTCGAGTGTTTTTAAAATGACATCAATAGCAGCTATTCAAAAAGTATTGTTTCCAGGAAATGCCCGAATGCGTCCGGAATATGTTGAAACTCGAAGCGAATCGGTTGAAATGATGAACCTGATCAGTGTTAAATATTTGGAAAAGAATTCGTATAATCGAGTCGATTTGGCCTATATATTTGCGCCTATGATTAAATTGAACTAACCATTTTTTTTCTAACTTTTTTGTACCATGTTTATCGGGTTTCTTTTTGTTTATTTTTTTAAGTAGTTGAATATGAAATTTTGAAATTAACCGAAGTTTTTGAAATGGCTTGAAGTGTTGAATGCTTTAAAAGTTATATTTTTGATGAGAATTCCAGCGATATTTGGAGTTTTTCAGATGGATGAGACTAGGTATGGAGATAATGAGGATGTTGTGAATGTCAATAAGAAGGTGATATATTTTATTGATTTTGAAACCGTAGTTTTATCGTTCTCTGAAACGGACAAATTTTTCCTCACTGAATAAATTTCAAATAGTTAATCTCTAATTTTTTTTTCGAAATGAGAACTGTTTTTTCTGGGTCACGTCAATCTGTTTTCCTCGAGACAAACTGAATTTTTTTTGTGAAGAAGTACAGTGATTGAAATTTGAAAAGAACGACGGCCTCGTAGAATGACGAAATTAGATAGACTTGAAAGTAACATGTCCAGTAAGAAACAGTGAGTCTAGGAAATAAAAGCTATATGAGCCACGGGCTCAATGAAACCTGAATGTATGGCGAACTGAGAGATAAAAGAGTTCGAAAAAGAAGGAAACCAGTAGAAACCTGCAAAATATAGGCCGAAATTAACATGTTCGGACAACTCACAAAAGCAACGCATCCGCCCAGACAAGACGAACCCTGAAACTAAAAAGTCCAGAACCCACCGAAATGTGAGATCGGCCCAGATATAAATGAGATCTGTGAAAATATGAACCACAAATATAATACTGGACCAATAAAAATCCAAGAGAATGATCGGCACATAAAATATCGGACCGATTCAAGATAAAAATTGATAGACGAAGACCCAGAAAAAGAGATCATTAGAAGGAACTTCGGAAATGAAGAAAGTTCAAGTGAAAATATCAAACAAAACCGAGTGAACAAATAATTTTAATTTATAAATTCAATACAGATTCAAATTTTAAAACTCCCAAATATTCCTGCATTCGGAAAAATCTAATGAATTCCTCATTCCAGTACACATTTTTCGTAATTGATGGATCGGAAGCGATGTTCGAATCGAGTAAAAACGACGAATGCGACTTTAAACATGCACTCAAGGTATCAATGCTTCAATCAATCCGCCATTTCCTAGTTTTTTCAGCTAGTCCTCAATGAATACTTGAATATATGCTGCAATTGGACACTCAAAAATCAAATTGGAATTATTATCACAAATCGAGAAAATCCAGAGTCGAATGACAATTTTATTGTTATGACACCAATGGGGATACCTGGGCAGGATGAGGTTAATGAGATTAAGGAATTAATTGAGAATGGTGAGCGAAAATTTCAAAAAGTTTCGAAATTATTTTTCTTTGTAGATAATATCAAGGAAGCATTAGAAGGAGAGTTCAAAATATGCGATTTGGGAAATGTTTTCAATTTTTGTAAGAGGCAGTTCTCCAGTTTTTCAAATACCCGACATCAATCGGTGATTTATTTCACGAATAATCGAAATCCATTTGGTCGCGATGATTTTTGGGAATCTTCGCATTTCGTAAGCTGACTTCACTAACCTGAACAACTTCCTTATTTTTCCAGAAACGCACAAAAACCGCAGTATCGAAAATCATCGGACATGGACAACGTAAAACATTGGGAGAGTTTTCGGTTATTTTGGTACCCGAAGATAGTTATAAGCCGGAGAGTAAAGAGGAGAAAAAGAAGGAACCTTGGGTATGACATTCTTCTTCTGTCTCATCCTTACTTACTTTGATACTTTCATCAATTAATTTTTCAGTATAATTTGGATTCTGAGGTATTCACAACGGAATGCGATTCACAGCGAAGAATACGACAGAAATCAACGGTCACTAGGTCGCATGCAAACATTGCGGTCAATTTGGGACCTGGAGTCGAATTTGATGTTAGCGTGTTCACGTTGGTCTCCGAAGCTAAACCTTGGCCACAAGCTCAAAAATATTTGAAATCGAGTGAGATGCCGATTGAGAAAAATGTTGGATATTTGCCAGTTCCGCAGCCGAAAAAGGAAGTTGGAGAATTCGACGAAGTGGATAGTGATGACGATGAATTTTTCTTGGTAAGCGAGACTAAAGAGTTTGAAATAGTACTATGTAGCTCTAGAAGTTCCAAAAAAATCCTGAAATAGATCGTTGCATCCTAAAGATCTTTTTTTTTAGATCTGTGCTTTGAAGAAGTTCTTCTTTTCTTATATCAAACAATACAAAAGGATTTACGCTTTTTTTTCTCATTTATTATTTAATTAAAAACTCGACATGAAAATTATTCAGTTAAAAACTCGACATGAAAGAAATGTACAAAAAATGTTATATTCCTATGCAGCCAAAGATCGAATCGTGTTCCTGTAGGATTCGGTGCATTGGTAGTCGAAAATCTCGTTCTTCAATTTCTCGCCGAACGGCAGTGAGTAGACATATAGAATGGAGAAGGCGTTCTTTTGACGCTCCTGAAAAATGTAAAATTTTAAATTCATATTTCGAAATATTTTAATATATTACTCACCGCAAACAATTTGATTGATCGAATATCCTCGATATGATGTCGAAGCTTGTTTAGCTCTTTCAAGAACGGTGTTTGGAGCTTCTTCGGGAGCACATCTTTTGAGTTGACTTCATTGTTGAGTGAGTCGCAGAAGCTCAGAAGAAAATCACGCACTGCCTGAAAACATAATATTATATTGATTGAAGAAAAATAAAGAAAAAGGTACTTACCAATTGTTCAGTGGTGATAGTCCCGTCAACAACATCGATTGAGTTTGCTTTTGTAGCAAATCCTCCAACTTTGAGGACTTCTTCCATAACTCGGGATGAGCAAGTGGTTGACGACATGTTGAATTGAAGTAGAATAAAATGGAGTAGACTGTGGAAAGGTAGAGAATACTGGGAAATCCCACAAACTTATGAAAATCGTAAGATTACGAGAAGAAGGGAAGAAGGGAAAAACTAATGAATGACTTTATCACTAAGACCTAAGCCTTATATAGGTTTTTTTGGCTCCGCCCGCTTTTCTTAACACCTCAGGCCATATCATGTGAACTTAATGTGTCAAAAACTATGTGAACAACAGTTGTCACCTTATGGAATCCAAGTTGGGAATGTACCCGTTGTTTCTATCTAAAATATAAGTGTCGACATGAATGGAAAGTAAAACTACAGTAACCGAATTATAGTTAATTAGTGAAATTTGAACAAAATTATACGCAACGTAAAAATGATATTACAATAGAAGTTATTAATTTACTATCGACTGAATCATTTATCTAATCCTGGAACCTTCAGAACCTGGAATTCCATGAAAGTCCAGTTATCTCGCATAATAGTTAGCAAAACTTTTTAAAAAAATTTACAAAATTAAAATATGAGCATAAATTTTATATCATCAACGTCATTTACTGACAGCGACCACAAAAAACACGAGACATACTATTATGATTCCAATATTCCCTGTTCGATCTTTTTTCTTAATTCTAATCTATTTGTTTTTCCAGTCACCTTCTGCTTCTGCCAAACCGACAGTTTCTGAACTCAAAACTCAATTGACAACCCAAATCATCGAAGGGACAGAAGATTTTCGAAAAAGAACAGAACTCAAGAAATCGGTCGAATTGGGCGGCGAGAAAATTGTGTTGAATCCCGACGAATATAAAGCGATGACCCAGTTTTCTCAAAAAGGTTTTGATATTTTTTCTAACTTTTTCTGAAAGAAAAACTGTCAATTTCTTGCAGGGATTCAATTGGTCGGTTTTTGTCCATTGAATGCGGTTGATTGTGAAATTTCAGTTGGACAACCCAAGTTTTTGAGACCAAATGAAGAGGTATTTTTTAGGTCGAAGTTTTAAACAAATCCTGAAATAATTCTAGACAACCCTGGGAAGTACCCGAATTTATCGAGCATTACTGGATCGATGTTTCGCAAGACAACAAGCTATAATCTGTAAATATCAAAGTAGATCAAATGAGAAAATGAGAATGGTCGCATTGATCCCATGGAAAAAATTGGACCCCGAACAGCAAGACGGAGACGATGACCTGAAACCGGATGTCAAAAATCTGCAAAAACTTCGGGCACAGGCCGATGCTTCGGAGTTTCTTCAAGAAGGTTTTCATCTTGTCGCTTTGCCGTATAGAGAAGAAGTCAAATCTCCTGTAGAGAATGATGTGGTATGGCCAGAAATTGATGGAGATGAAAAAGATGCAGCGAAGAAGTTTATCAAAAAATTGACAATGTCATATAATCCCGGATTTTATGAGAACCCAAGTAAGACTATTTAATAGAATATGAGAATAAATCCAAAAAAAAAAAACAACGTCGTTTTATTGTTGTTTTTCACTGTCAGATATGTCAAGATTATTAAGAATTTTGAGTGTGCAAAATCTGCAATTTTTTCTACTGAAAATTACAGCTATAATAACCGAATCGTAATTTTAAAAAACCCTGAAAAAGTTCAAAGAACAGCTAAATAATTTAAAAACTGAATTTCAAAGTGATGCTTCGAAAACCCACAGAAGTTACTGTTGGGACTTTGAACATAAAACATCACCAAATTTGTTAACAGTAATTTTACCTCATTTAGAATTCTTCTCGGTTTTTCAGATTCCAAAAAGTGTCTAGATTGATTTTAGGTATCTCCTCACCATTCTAAGGTTAATATTTCAGGATTGTTATCACAAAAAGCTGCGTTATGCGAAAGAGCAACTGGAGAAGAGCTCATCGAAAGAAGAGATACATTGAGTTCGTTTTATATTTTCTTCCTCTCTAAATGTTTCGATTCCTTCAGTACCTTATCATAATTATCCTGATCGTTTGAAACGTGTGACGACGGAAATCGATGAAATGACAAGAGTATTCCATTTGGATGAGATTGGAAAAGCCGAAGCGAAACCGCAGAAAAAACGGAAAAATGACGATGGAGATAATGGTTTTTAACCGACAAACCACACGCTCCTATTTCAATTTTTAAAATTTCAGATAATGCGCAGAAGAAAAGTCGACCTGATATCAAAGAATTGCACGAATCTGGAAAGGTAAAATATTTTTTCTCAATTTTTCAGAAATAATTTATCTGAATTTTAGCTCGCCAAATTGACCAAAGATGAACTGTTAGAAGAAATCGCGAAAAATTGCAAAAATGCCAACATCAACAAGAAAGCGAAAAAACAAGATTTAGTTGATTTTCTTGCCAACTATTTAGATAACCTGTGAATATGTATACTTACTTCAGAATATTTTATCTATAAAATTTACATGTGACTTAGAACTCTATACTAGTATTTAATGCTAATTAATTTACAAACTTTTCTGGAATGCTTCTCTGTAATTTTTGGCTTCGGCTGACATTTCCTCGAAATCTCTTGGTTTACGTTCGGGTTCTCTGAAAAAGAAAAAGAGTATTATCAGGCTGGGGGTATCGATAGCCTATCCACATCCAGTCGGGACAGGCTTTTTTAGATAAAACATCAATTTCTTGAGAATAAAAACGTGACAAAATTTACACAACTTACTTATCATGAGTTGCTAGTTTTTGGTAGATCTCATTGTCTCCAAAATCACCGACTCTACGTGGCAAAACATGAACATGTACATGCTGAAAATATCAAAATTTTAAAGAAGGTTCTGGAAAATTGTTATACCGGCACAGTTTGTCCGGCTTCTTTTCCATCTTGAACACAAATTGTAGTAGCATTAACCCCGTAGAATTTCTCGATCACTCCCTGAACCTTTTTGGCCAAAATGAAGAGATCGGCAGTTTCTTCATCGGAAAGATCAGTCAGACGTAGAGCGACTCGTTTTGGGCTAACGAGCACATCTGAAGTTCTAGATTATTATAAATGTTAAGCTGTGCAGGTAGGGAAACTTACGTCCATCGGTGACTGGTTTCAAATTGACAAATGCGAAAGAGTGTCGACTTCTGACAAAGATAGTTGGAGCCTTGATGGGGAACTTCGAAAAGACTAGATCGGTCTGATCTTCGGTGTCGAACTCGTTCACATGCAACGAATACAAATCATTCCGTCGATGCGAGAAGACTGGCTGCATTTCTCGAAGTTCGTCGACGTATCCGAGGTCGATTTCAGCGAAACACATATCAACTCGTTCGGAGCATTGAGCAATTACAGCTCCCCATGGATCGATAACCATTGCGTGTCCGTATGATTGTCGTTTATCATTGTGTTTTCCAGTTTGAGCAGATGCGACAACATAGCATTGGGTTTCGATTGCTCTGGCTCGTAGAAGAGTCTGAAATTTCATATTGTTTCATGTTTTATTGATGGCTTAAAATCTGAATAATTTCAAAAAAGACCTTAAAAACTGACACATCCAAGTTTTGGACTTGTGGTTTTTATAGGAAACTTTCAGAATCCCAGTTAAAAAATGTTTTTTGAACCTTTAAAATGTAATTTTAGCATTATTTTTTCATTTGAATAATCTTACTATATTTTCGAATCTCAAACTAAAAGCCGAATAACATACCTCCCAATGAGCTAGTCCAGTATTCAAAGTGAACGCAGACGGATACGACAATACTTGTGCTCCTTTCTTCCGATTGAACAATGCCAATTCACTGAATCGAACATCATAACAAATCGACAAACCCAATTTGCCAATCGGAGTATCCACCGGTGGCACCATTTTATTCCCAGCTTTACTGAATTCACTTTCCATTAGTCGAAGTTTTCCCGGGATTTCGAGATCGAATAAGTGAAGTTTACGATAATCGGCTTGAGTTTCGCCATTCGAATCGATGATCAAATGGGAATTCCAAGGCCTCGCAGCGTCTGTTGGATCCTAAAATAGGGAAAAAATAATTTTGAAAATGATAATAATAATAATAGTACTCACTTTATGGTGTAATCCACCAAGAGAAAGCCACAAATTATGCTTTTTGGCGAGTTCTCGATATTGTTGGATATATTCGGATTTTTCAGGCATTGCAAGATCGACTGTTTCATTTTTGCTCCGACCAATATAATCGAAACATTCTGGGAGGAATACCATCTGGAAAAAAAACAATATATTATTTTTCCTTTCAAAATATATCTGTTTCACTGATTACATTCAAAAAACACACAGAAAGTTCGAAACTAATTGCCCCAAAACATCTAAAATGTGGTGTATTTCAATTCCTTGAAATTTTTTCACTTAAATTGATTCTTGCAAATGATCGAAAAATCGAATCGCATTGCTTCCATCGGCATTCAACGAAATATAAATTTAATTTTGTTTTGAATAACCCTTTTAGGATCGATGTAGAGAATTATAGAAAAAATGAGCGCTTATAAATAAGAGAATATTTTCAGGAAAATTAGCATATTTTCAAAAATGAAATTTAAGTCATCTGATAGATCTTTAGCCTTTGCGTAGCCTCTTCTAGAACACAACCTGAATTCCAGAGGAAAATTTTTAAATTCTTATTAATATACTGCACATTAAGTTTAGCTAATACTTAAGTATATACTTTCCGAGTTTCGAAATAACACTCGGAGCTTAGTTTTGAGCTTCACTGGTTCATTCCGCTAAAACGGATAACTAGGTATTTTCCATCTATAAATGACACATTTTTTATTCGCATATTTACTTCAAAATTTTATATGCAACCGTCAATACGAACCTCACATTTTTTCTCTCCGGCTCTCTCGATCATACCCTTCGCCGTCTCAAAATTCTTAGCCAAATCATGATCACTTGTCATCTGGCATACTGCAATCTGAAATTGAAATCCACAACTCATTTTCTCTCGGAAAACTCACAAAATGCCGCCCAGTTGCCATTGTTCGTCGGAAAACCAATGGAATCATAAAACTATCACTAAATACGTCTTGTTTTTTGTTGCGGAAAAAACCAAGATAAGAAATCGATCGGATAATTTTGACCTGGTCGTTTTTTTTGAACGGTTGATGGTAAAAACGTATTTATTTTTTTAAAAGAAAAACAAAATAATGCATAATGAAACTGAAACTACATAAGTACAAATCTATTGAACAAAAGAAAAACAATCGCGAGAAAAAAATAAACATCGAACAAATGAAAGGACAATTAATGGCTAGGAATTCTGATTTCTAAGGTCATATGATCGAACCTGAAAAAAACATAAGTATTGTTTTATTTCGAAAAAAAAGGACCCTCTTTGATATAACTGACAGTTGAGGGTATTTGGAGAAAAGAATTGGGAAGCCTCAAATGTTCTCCAAAAGTTTTTTCACGGGTTCGCACCAAATTTAAGGCCTCACTATCGTTAAGACATATTTCTTCCTAGACCACCCTTGAAACTTACCGTATTAATAATTTTTGTCTAAATATATCTATCAATCTATGCATATCCAGTTCTATATTTATTCCCTATTTTTCTTTCGGTTTATCGCCAATATTCAACTTTTCATGTTCCTTTTGAAGTCGTTGAACTTGTGAAAGAGAACTCGTATTCGCGTGAACACTATTTTTCCGACTAACACTTCGAACTCCGTGATCGCGGTATCTGCAATTTTCCTTTTTATTCAAATAAAAAAGTAAGCTCAAGCTCACCGATACCACCTTCTACCGTACATATTCTTATTAATTTCATACTCCTCGCGGACCTGAAAGAATTTAAAATTACAACTTTCAAATAAGCATGTGATATACCTTGAATTCAACTTCATTTAGAGTTTTCAATTTTCCCATTCGGCGTAAGATCCAAAACGAGGATTGTATCAGAAACAGAGTAGTCATATACCTCAAAGGTGTGGCAATCTACAAAAAAATCAATTACACAAAGAAAGAGTTTCAAAACAGTTACCTTATACAAAATGAGAGCGAGAACAATGACTCCAGCAGTTTCGGGCGTACTCTTCACTTTTTCAATAATTGTTTCGGGCATGTGAAGGTATTCCAGAAGACCAATGATATCAACACCGCTGAAAACGACATTGTTAGTATTCGGTGAGTGATGAAATTTTAGCAATGAGAGTGGAAAATGTGATTTTTCATAAAAGTACTCATGTTTTGAGAGAAACTGACCTGCTTACAAGTAGATATATAAACTCTTTATCTTTCTTTACACATAATTTATAGTTCTAGATATTTTTTGGAAACATAATACTCCTCCCAAAATTTTGTTGCATGAAACAATATTTCTTATTATGGTCAGAAAAAGCAAAAACTTTCAGCAACTTTAGTGTACAAATGAATTTTTCAGGGATTCGTATTAAATATTAGAGTGCTATTAGGAATATAAATTTGTTATCTGAAAGACAAATCAAGTTTTAGAAACAAATTTCAGAGCTTGATTTTGAGCTTCACATAGAAGTTTCGCAAAATCTGTATATTGCATATGATTAGCATTTCAAGTATTTTTATTTTTTTGAATGTTGAATTGTCCTTCGAGTTAAAGAAACAGTTTTACTATTTCGGTATCGAGATATATGACAAACTCTAATTGTAAATCTACTGTTTTTGAAAATTTAAATGATTATAAAACGTTAAACTGATAGATCGGATTCCTCGATTGATTTCAGTGATATTATTTTTTGTTGAAAAACTCACCTCTGCACAATCAAATATGCTCCGACAAACCATCCAGTCGAACTTGCCATATGAGCCGGAACTGCTATATACCAATATCTTTTGAAATAATACTTGACTTTGGCAAAAAGAGTTTTTGGTGTCTGTTCCTTATTCATCTCTTCAATTTTTTTAGTTTTCGCCTTTTTCTGTTCTGCCGACATTGTGAAATGAAACCAACTATTTTTCTTAAAATAATAAATTCTCTCTTGAATTCTTCATATCAAATACCTTCTCATCGAATTCTTTTCTGGTAATTTGTATCATTCTTCGCTGTGTTACAAGTTTTAGCGATTCTTTGGCCGGTAACGCCAGGTTTCCACATCGAATTATACTTCGACACAACATCTTTAAATTCTTGCTTGTAGTTGATATTGTTAAACCAAATAAATGAGAAAATCAAACTCTTGAACAATTCTCACAACGTTTAGAAATCTGAAATTTATTCTATCCATTCATATATACTTTCAAATACATAAATAATTAAAAATAAATTAAACAACGAAAAAATTTCGGTAAAAAACAAGGAAACCAGTAATTGAGGGTTGGAAAAGGCTTTAAAGTGACCAATGTTCAAAATTAGTGGACAAGATCGTTCTTTTGACGGATGGCGTAGTATAATCCAACAACGGCCAAAACAACGGCAACAGTTTCAGATGAGACTGGTGAAGCTCTGCTGAGACCCTGTAAAAATGAAATATAGATTGAATGATGCAAAAGTTGTTTGTTTGTTGCGAAATCTTTAGGCACAAAAAAGTTCAAAATATGGTGTGTAACAATGTTGTTTGTTGTTCTAAATTTTTTGTCATTTTTTTTGTTGAATTTTAAATATATAGTATAGCGAACCTTCTTTTGTGACCGAGTCAGTTCTATATGCCGAAAAATTTTAATTACTTTTTTAGGTTTTAAATTTTACTTGGAAAACAAATATACGATTTCCGCAATAAATTCCAGAAAAGGTAGTCCTTAATTAAAACTTGTCAGCAAGATACTCTGACATAAAAAAATATATAATACATCAAAATGTACGATACATTCAACTTTTTGCAAAGTGCCACTGTTCTAAATGTGGTACTTCGGTTCAGTTTTTGATAGTTTTAATATTACAATTTTCCAGCATGATATATTTAGTTGTATAAAGTGTAGAACACACTTTTGAAATTCCACTATTTAACTTACGGCGTGATGATGAGCAATGGTGAAAAGTGGTTGAGTGTTGGCGTTCTTGGCGTATTGAGCAGCTCCTTCTTCATCGAAGATGTTGACGTTGAATGTTTGAGATGACGAAGCGGTGTGATCGAGAACCCATGAGACTTGGTACTTGGCGGTTTCTTCCGAAACAGCGACTGGTACAACGTTTCCGTTGACTTCAGCAAAGAATTGGGAATTCTGAAAAACATTAATGAATATGTGCCTCCGGGAAACGAATTTTTCATGAAAGAACTTCAGAATCATTCGACAAATAAATAGCAAAAGTTCTACATACCTTTGGGTTGTTGCTGCATTGAAGAGTGAACTCGGTGATGTATGTGGTCTTGAAGTGGAAGAATCCGTCGGTTGTCGAGAATGTGGTGGCAGAGTGTTTTGGAGATTCGCACTTGGCTGAAAATTTCGGGTTTCAAATTGCTCAGCTCAGTCATTTTTTGATTTAATTATTGTGCGAAAATTCAAAAAAAAAATATTTTTCGACTGAGTGATTTCTTAAGAAAATCGGAAATTTTTTCAATTTTTAAAAATATAAAATTTAATTTAAACTGGAAGTTCCTATATTTACAGTAAAAGTTAGAAAATAAAAAAAAAACTATGAAGTTTTGAATTTTTGAAAAAACAACTCACCAAAAGCGGAAGCGATAAGGCAGGCAGCAACCACAAACTTGAACATTATGTCTGTAATATATAATTTTTATAACCAACTTGAATCAACTCGGAAAACTGTAAAAGAGAAATAAAGAACTTCAAAAACAAAAAGTCGACTAGTCTCGTAAATTCATCCATCGAGATACGTCTGGCCCTTTGCCAACTTTGCAGTTGTTGGCTGATCGTGGCGAGACACACATATGATTTCTCATGCATGCGTCTTTCTTTTTTCTTTTTTATTTTTCGTTCCTTCCGCGACGCCTCACAATTTTATCGATTTCACACGAGTTTAGTGACTTTTTTCCAGAATCTCATTATGTCTTCAAGCAGCAGTGGACCAGAAGTGAAGATTCACAATGTTTACCTGTCAAATGTGGAAGAGGAGTTTGCCAGAATGCGGTCTTTTGTCGATGTGAGAAAACTCCTCGTTTTTCATCAAAGTCCTTCTTTTTTCTAGGACTACCCATTTGTGGCTATGGATACTGAATTTCCTGGTGTTGTTGCCACTCCCCTAGGGACATTTCGCAGCAAAGAAGACTTTAATTATCAGCAAGTGTATTGTAATGTGAATATGCTGAAATTAATACAAGTTGGATTTGTGTTAGTGAATGACAAAGGAGAGCTTCCACCATCCGGCGACGTCTGGCAATTCAATTTCAATTTTTCATTCAATGAAGATATGTTTTCACAAGAAAGTGTCGATATGTTGCGCGTGGCTGGTATAGATTTCAACGCTCTTCAAACCAATGGAATTCCAACCCATGTATTCGGTGAACTTCTCACAACATCCGGTCTTATCACTGATCCACGAATCACATGGCTCACTTTCTCATCAGGATATGACTTTGGATATTTATTAAAAAGTATTACATTGGGCGAATTACCAAAAGAAGTGGGTTTTATTCAAAATGAGACGTTTTCATAATATACACTTTCAGGAATCACAGTTTTTCGCATATCATCGCACATTGTTCCCAACAAGTTTTGACATAAAAATACTGTTGAGAACGCCTAATTGTGTGACAGCAAAGCTGAAAGGTGGACTACAAGAAGTTGCGGATCAATTGGATGTGAAAAGACAAGGAGTTCGTCATCAAGCAGGTTCAGATGCTCTATTGACAGCCGCCACATTTTTCAAAATCAAGAAACAGTTCTTCAATGACAGTTGGGATCAGGTATTTCAAAGAGTTACAAATCAGATTACTTATTCCAGTTTTTTCAGATAGCCCCTCTTATTTGCGGTCATATGTTCGGTCTCGGCTCTTCCCTCTCTCTCTTCCATCCATCGAATTCCACTTCGAAACTCGGTGAAGACCATGTAGCTGCACAGAAAGAAATAATAAGCTCATGATTGGCATCTCAATTTGATCTTCCTTTATATATATATACAGAGTCATCGGGTGTTCAATTATTTCTTCTCTCTTCTATTAATCCAACTTTTGTAGTTTTTTCTTCGTGTGCAACTCGTTGTTGGTTCGTTTTTTGTCCAACCTGAACCAAACCAACCTTATCTTCGTTTTTTGTGAAATTTTGGTATTTTTCATCGTCTGGAAATGTATGGGAATTCCCTATTTCTAGTCGGATGCATCTTTTTTCTTTATCTCACCTTATTTTTTCGTTTTTCCTTCTGTGTAACGTTTCATGATGATGTATATCATGTGTTTTTATTGCTTTTTCCCTTTATTATTTCCTATTCTTATTATCATCAAAATTTATCCCCAAAAAAATAAAAATGTCGAAATACAATACATGTTGATAGAGGAGAGCGTTTTGAATTCGCTTAGCATTATTTTCAAGTTTCAGGAAAAAGTGTAGAAACCACGTGATTATAGATGCCAAGTGGTGGACAAAGAAAACACACAATTTCGAATAAGACGAGAAAACGACCAGGAAAGGATTTAGATCAAATCCATGAAGATTTGAAACCGGAAAAGGCTGCAAAATTGGTCAATCAAGAGGTAAAAATATTTCCCACATCCAGAATAAAGATCCGAGATTATGTCAATGAAAAGATCTTTGCTATGGCTAACAATTTGTTATGCATATTTCCTTCAAAGGTATAAAATGTTTTTCAGGTCGATTACGATTTACCCGGAAACGGTCAATTCTATTGTATTGAATGTGAACGTCACTTTGTTGATGAGAAAACCCGACAAATTCACAGAAAAACCAAGGTATTTCATTGTTTTTTCTTCTAAAAAAGTTTTAAAGAATTTGAAAATGTTCAGAGTAAAAAAAACTCGACATCCGATACAAGGCAGTATTGTAACTGTTTTCTGTGTAGTTCTATCATTCTATCACATATTCAACGTGTACTATATCTATTATTTTGTCCAAGTACCGAAAAATTATTGGACTGAAATTACTGTGTTTTCTCTAATATAAGAGTATTTGAATATAATCCAATATTTCTAGAACTCTTATTATAGAAAAACTCTATTCCTAGAGGTTCTCTTTCCGTTTTTTGATGATGCACTGAATGAATTAACACTTCAATGAGTTTTAGTAACAAAATCAACAAACTAACAATGAATAATTATTTTTCCAAATGTTCAAATTAGAACTGTCCCGAGTGCCCTTATATTAGAGACGCCCTTCAACTGGAGGTGCCCTTATAATAGAGTAACCAAAATTGTCACATTTCATCACTCTGATGACGAAGTCGAAAGAGGTGAAAATAAAAGTTCTCCAAGTCCAATATTTTCCCAAGTAAATTTCCATTTCCGGTCCACAAGAATCGAGTGAAAACGCTGAAAGAAGTGCCATATTCGATGAAAGAAGCAGAAGCCGCTGGTGGATCTGGCCATTTTCCACACGTCACTTTGAAATCTCGCGTTCCTGACCATCCCGAGTATCTTCCGAAGGCAGAGTAATTGTTGATTTTTTTGTTTTCACTGTTGTTGTTATATTTCAATTTTTGTTCTTTTTTTTCATAATAAATTGAAACATTTTAAATTTAAAAGTTCACAGAAAACTAAAACGACAAAATAACACAAATGTATTCTTCAATCTCTTTTCTGTTGCTATCACACGACTTACATTAAAATCGATGAAGAAGTTGATAATTTTGTTGTCGAAACGCGATAGAAACAAAAAATCGAACAAAGAATACGTCACGTTTAGAAATAATATTCATATGAAAAGGGTAAAATAAATTCATAGGGAGATTACGGCAAGAGATTCAAAACTAAAAGAAGAATGATCAGTTTTTAGAAGTAAACTCGTTGATTTTATCCGTGCATTTCGTAGCCAATTCATCAGTGGCGAAACGAATGGCAAATGTTGACATTTCAGTCGCAGAAACGGGACACGTTAACTGAAATAAACATGAATGTGATTCAGATCAAATATGGAATATAATAATGGTCCGATGGATTTAACAAAGCGTTCACATGAGTCCCATTACCAGCATTGAATTCTTTCTCAAACCTAAAATTTTCAAATTTGAACACCGGTCTTTAGGGCTCTTCAATACATATAACCCATTTCGTTAAAAAAATGCCGAAAAATAACTATCTTCAATAGAGAGCGTGGGACCGGTTTAATTCTGAAAAGTAGCACGAGTGCTTCAGACATTCAATTCGAAAACCGAATCGATTTTAAATAATAATTTTCTTCTTGTTAAAAAAACTTACTCTGATTTTCTTTTCATCACTCTTCGATGCTTTCATAGCTGCATTACACAGCGCATTCAACCAAACCGTTCCTGTAAATTTCGAAATTCTCAGGGTTTAAAAAAAAATTAAATTCTTACCAGTAGCAGTTGCTGCTCGGATCAGAACACTTGGCTTGCCATCGGCATCTTTGACATGCAACATACCGACGCCCAACTTAATAAACTCTGATTTAACGTACTTGAACACAGAGACTCTGAAAATAAATTCGTTGACTGGAAAGTATTTTTTTTTTGTTGATTCGTACTTGCTAGAAAACACGGAATCGGGTTCTTCTGTTTCGACTGTTTCTACTTTTGGTGGAACATATTCTGCATCGTCATCAGCTGCTCCTTCTGCAGCCGCTGCCGCGTTTTCATTTGCCTGCTTTGTCAAGTTTCCGAATAATCCGCCGGCCGGAGCCCCGAAACTGAGAGTTGGAGCTGTAGAAGATCCAAAAATAGACGCGCCTTCGGTTGAACCGCCAAAACTTGGGAATGACAACGGTTTGGTCGCGCTGAAAATTATTACTCGACATTTATAAATACTGAGAAAATAATGATACCTTTCTCCATCTTTGCTTTCAGCGGGTTTTCCGAAACTTGGGAAAGAAAGTGGTTTAATTGTACTACTGAAATTTATTCAAAATTCAAGAACTTTG
Source organism: Caenorhabditis sp. 38 MB-2015 (assembly GCA_900536415.3). Lineage (NCBI taxonomy): Eukaryota > Metazoa > Nematoda > Chromadorea > Rhabditida > Rhabditidae > Caenorhabditis > Caenorhabditis quiockensis. The sequence goes on from LR548769.1 coordinate 375,043, forward strand.
AATGTTTAACAGAATAGCTAACCTTTCTCCATCTACTTTTGTTTCCGAGTTTCCAAAGCTAGGGAACGAAAGTGGCTTTGTTGTGCTGAAAAATAAAAATTTGAAGTGGCAAGGTTGTTTACATTTGGTTGAAAAAATTCGTACACCTAGAACTAAGAAAACTGAAATCAAATATTAGTAAATGTTTCTCTATATCCTGAAGTGCAATTCTGATCAAATCATTTGTCTGAATATTTAAATTTTTTAATTGTCATAATAGAAGTTTTAAATTTTTTAACATAAATATTTTTTACTTCTCTTTCGACTATTTTAATGACTAGAACCTTACCTTTCTTCGTCTTTCTTTGCTTCTGTAGACTTTCCGAAACTTGGGAATGAAAGTGTTGATTTCGGAGGGCTACTCGTGGAATTTTTGTCACCGAAGCTAGGGAATTTCAGATTTCTGAACGAAAACAAACTAATTTCGGAATTTAAACTTTAAGACGCTACCCAGATGATTCCGTTGATTTACCGAATCCAGTGAAAGCATTGGAATTCGTCAGGCTGGTTGTTGATGCATTAGATCCTCCGAATCCAGTGAACTTTGGGCTGAAAAAAAGTCAAAGGGTTCAAGGAAACATATCAAAAAAGTGAAAACAGAACATTAATCACAGATCACTTTGTTAAAAATAAGCGCTTATCAGTTTTGTTTTCAATGATTACCTTTCTGTTTTCTTTTCAAGTTTATCCGATTTTTCTGGCGATTCGTTTTCCTCTTTTGTTTTACCGAAAGAAAATCCAGTGAACTTTGGTGCAGATTTATCACTGAAATGAAATGTTCATCAAGGTTCAAATGTTTTAGACTCACTCTTTCAAAAAACCGAAAAGACTTCCACCTCCATTTGGTGCATCCGTAGTATCCTTTTTCTTCCAAAAATCAGGTGTTGGTGCCGGCAACTTGATTTGAGGACCTGTCAGCTTAACAGTTGACTTTTCTGGTTCACCGGCTGTTTTGAAAAAGACAGTTTCGGATCCTCCAAGTGGTCCGCCACCACGAATCGCACGTTTACGTCCAGCTGGTGGAGCAGGGTCTGAAGGTGCTTTCTCCACGACCACGGTTGGAGTTGAATTTGGTATTCTCGAAATATCTCCGAAATTTGGTGTCGGTGGTATCACAACAGGAGAGGATGATACAAATGTCGAAGACAGTGTTCCAGATGTTGGGGTTTTGGTGGCGGGCGTATTTTTTCGAGCAGCTTTTAACAATTTTCTATGAGTCGGTGCTTTTTCCGGAGATGCTTTGACTGTTTTCTTGATTATGTTTGTTGAGAGAATGTTTTCATCCGTATCGTCAACTTTATACATAACTTTGAGCGACTTCACATGATCGATGTAGGATTGCATAGTATTTGACTGTAATTTACAGAATTTGAGAAGAAAACGAACTGCAAAACTTACAAAATCATAATGAGCTTTTTCGTCATAAAAATGTTTGATAACTTTGATGAATTCTGAATTAAGAACATTCATTTTATCTCGAAGACGAAACATATTCATTTGATGTTCTGATGCTTGAGGAACCCTTAAACCTTCCATTATCTGCAAACAATGATATAAATTGAACAACTAAAGCAAGAAACAAAGTTAATATAAGTTTTTAATCAGGCATTTTATTATTTTCTTCTTTGAGGATAGGTCTTTTTGTCGTGAATTTTTGTTGAGAAAAATATAACTGAAATGAAAAAAATCGATTACATAAAATTTGGAAATTTCATCAGCTATCTAATGCGAAAACTAGATCTTTGTTTGAAAATGTTCTCAAGCTAGAAAAAAACAGAAAAACACCATGTTTCATTTCGAAGAAATTTCAAACACTTGAGTCTGTATACTTGCGTCATTTGTAATGCAACACAATACAACACAAATTACAGAAAATTGCGTACTTTCTTTGTGCGGCCATTTGTTTTTTGTTTTCTCTTTTTTTACTTCAAAAACTGACTGTTAATCGTCTAGACCACTTCAAAATTTCGAGAATGCATGTGATAAACTCTTTACATATTATTATACATCTTCAGAAGACTTTAAATATCGAAATCAGTTCCAAATTAGTCTGATTTTCGAAGGTCATTAACTTTGTGCGAGGGTTAACCAGTTTTTATCTAATTTGTTGTCACTATATCAGCAATTTTCCAGTTACTATTAAAAAAATAACTTTTCAGAAATGTTCCGAGTCGTGGTAACTCGCACAGCAAACGCTGCCCTGCGAACACTTCCAACTACCAGAAATATTTCGGTTATGACCAAACAACAAGTCTTCACTCCGCTTGCCATGTCGTCAGCCAACAACACTAAAACTCAAATTAGACAGTATTCCGCTAAGGTTGGTTTAGAGCTCATAGTTTTGTTTATTATTGAACCAATAAATGAAAACTGGAAAATGATACTTTTCAGGCTCCATTGACAAAAAAGACACTGGAAGAGAGAATCACTTTGGTATTGAGTCTATACGATAAAATTGATGCGAAGAAGCTAACGATGGACTCAGATTTCACCAAAGATTTGGGATTGGATTCATTGGATCATGTTGAGGTTGTTATGGCGATGGAAGAAGAATTCGGGTAAGTTCACGCCATTATTTTAATTTGAAGATTGTTAAATATGATAAATTTTCCAGATTCGAAATCCCAGACGGAGACGCAGATCGGTTCAAAACACCACGCGACATTTTCCAGTACATTGCTGACAAAGAAGATGTCTTCGAATAAGTGCTCATATTTTGGTATTTTCCGGTTTCTAGGCCTTGTAGACACATTTTTTGTTAACAAAATTCATAAATTTATATTTCGAAGAATAGTCTCAAATTATGTTGTTCAAAAGTTTCTCAAAACTTTGAATATATCTCCATCTCAAAACCTGAAAAGCAATGAGAAAGTTCAGATTGAGTCGATGAAATGGTTTGGAAAAAGTATATATAGGCCAGTGAACGGAACAGAAACAGAAGATCAAATTGAAGTTGATCAGATCTCATTCACAAGTTCTTGTTCGTCATCGGGTGAGGGGAATGAAGAGAATGGTGATAGAAAAGTATCAGTGAGAGAACAAAGTGCCGATTTGATTCGTTTTGATGATATGGACTTGAACATCAGTGTTGATAATGATCCAGGTAATCGAAATGCTTAAAAACGAAATGATTCAAAAGTTTCGTGAATCTCTGAACTAAATGTAGGTTCAATTGTTTGACCTGATCATACTATCGAAATTGTCAAGTTCGAGAAAATTGTTTATTTATGTCATCACTTTAGTTTTTAACAATGCAAAATTGTTTTTTTTTCTCAAGTTTGATGATTTTATTTTTAAATACAATTTAAGGGGATGATTCACAAGAAAAAAATTAGGAAAATTTTCCTTTTTTCCAAAAAAGATCAATTCACCGAAAAAAGAGGAAAAAATTTCAAAAACCATGAGAAATAAACTAGGTCTCACCACGATTTTGGAAATTTTCTACAAAGAAGGAAATTTTTATGGAAAAACTGCTTATTTTTCTCTTTCGTGGATCGCTTTTTTCCAGAAAAAAAGGAAAAATTTTCCTAATTATTCCAGAAGCTCTCCAATGAAATAAGCTAGGGTTTTCGCTGTTGAAGATGTGTTTGTTTCTAGTCCTAAACCTGAAAAATCCGAATTTTATAACTCAAAATGATTTTTAGGTCCCTCTGAACTCTCCATGCTATCGATTGATAGTCCGACCATGCCACCGAGTACTCTAATATTACCTGAATTCAATGAACCGACCACTAGTAATGAAGTTTATAACGATGGACCCTTTGCTAGAAGTTCTATTTTCTGGTGAGTTTCTATTTTCAATATTGAAATTATTCACAAATAAATATAGGTTCAATGATGACGAAGTAGACAAGTCAAAGCTCACACTCCCAATTCCAAGTAGAGGAAGAGTTTGTCGATTGGAAAATGAAGTTGATGATAATAACCTGGAAACAATGTGCAGATCATTGCAAATCACTATGGGTAAAAATTCGTTTTTGTATTTTGAAGTTATGAAGTTGTATCATTCAGGTTTAACTGAAAGATCACGATGGTTGAATACAATAGCAAATGATCCTGTAATGGCTGCTCTTGCTAAACAACTTGATGGAGAATTTGCTATTCCAACTTGCTCTGAAATTCATCCGGAAAAAAAAGCGACTGGTATTGAAATTCAGCAAAGAGATCCTTCAACTTCTATTTCCACAGTGGTTTCATCGGTTTCGGGTTCTTTAAAAGCCGTGCCTCTCAACATTGAATCTGAATTAAGTCCGAATCCATCATCAAATCGTGGAATCATTAGAACTGTTGTTCCGGCCCGAAAAGGAATCGATGCGATTGAACTTCGTCGGAAAATTAACGAATCTGTGTCTTCGATTTGCTCAGAAGTAATCAAGAAAAGTGTGAAAGAGGATCCACCAGTTGATAGACGAATGGTTGCATGGATGCGAGGATTCGCTGAAGCTGACACTTGGATTCCAGAGGTGAATTCAATTTTTTAAATATGAATCAGCTAATCAGCTCCCCTTCACGCTATTTGTTATGTTTTGAAATTCGAATTTGAGCTAAAACGTCCAGTTTTTTCGAAAAAGAAAACACCCACAATCACACAATACGACTAACGAGAAACTGATCTTTCGAACATATTAGTCAGCCTTTTCTTTGAAAAAATAATATCAAAGAATGAAATCATAGACTGAAATTGCTGGTGTTTTTTTTTCAAAAAATAAAAACACCTATCATCACACAATACGACTAATTTTGAAGATTATTCAAATTCTAAAGATGTACGAATTTCTAAACAATACGCACAAATGAAGGATTATCTCTGACATATAAATTACTGTTTGTGTTCTATCTCAAAAATATATATTTTTGTTTTCGAGTTACGACAAAAATCAATAATTTAATTGAAAATCAGTCTACAACATTAAACCTAAATCCAATAGCACCATAGTTCATATACATTAAAATTGTATCGTTTTGTTCTTTGTTCAATAATCCGCCAGACATTACTATTACTGGTTTCAGTAAAGTATAATCTCTGATTCCATTTTCAGGTAGGTAATAGACATAATGTTATGTGTACTTTAGATCTGATTATATCAATCATGTTATTATTTTGCTAAAATGCTTTTGTACTTGATGTTTACAAGCAAAGTATTTTGTTGAGTTATATATAAGAAATCTAGATAAAATGATCAATATCAAAATTTCAGGTAGCTCCAGCAAGTCGTAAACATGATCACTATTCGTTCGAAGTTCCTCCGTTGAGCGAAGATTGGATTCTTCATGTTCACAAACCTCTTCCACTCCGAGAAGGACTTGAGAAACAACAATGGAAATGTGCAAATTGCCGCCAATCACTTACCAGTTCCACTATGCTCAACGATAAAGACTCATGTCCTAGATTCTGCGAATATTATGGATTCTATTTCTGTACATTATGTCATGGTGGAGAGAAAAGTATTATTCCTTCAAGAGTTATCACATTATGGAACTTTCAAGAAGTACCAGTATGTGATCGTGCATATAGGTATTGTTATTAGTTTTTTGTTTAGTGAGAACAAAAATTGTATTTTTAGATTTTTACGCGCTGTGCGCGAGTTACCCGTCTTTCGAATACGCGAACTTTCACCCGATTTGATAAAAAAGAATCGCTCACTTCGAACTGTTATTGAATTACGAACAAAGCTCAAAGATATGGAACAATATATAAAAGTAGGCGGAGTTCATATATGTTCTATATATAAATATGTTGTTGTTCTTCAGATTTGCGTGAAAGCGTCTGAACAAGTCACGGATTTTGGAAATCTAGGAACTATGTTCGCATCGTTGGATCGATACTTATTGGAGTCTGATGAGTTATTTTCACTCAATGATTTGTTGCGGGTTTATAATAAGGTAATCAAATTGATTAGATACTGTGAGAACTCTGTTTTCTCAGTACTCATACATAAAATCAAGTTAAGACTAGAATGTTTTTGTCTGTTTCTTTGATCAGTGAAATTAATTATGTGCTCATTCAGGAAAGGAAACGTAACTTTGTATTTTTCCATTAAATTTAAAATTGGAGTCTAGATACAATTAAAGAACTATGATCACTGAAATGAAAAAAAAAATACGTTTCGCGATTTCAGGATCTTGTAAATCTTCTGGAACCAATCGCAAAACATGCTCGAACTCACATTTTACGTTGCAATCGATGTTCGGATGAAGCGAAAGTTTGTGTGAAGTGCAATGATCTGACAGATCGATTGTTTCCATTTGAGGAACGTGTTGCGAGGTTAGCAAACTCCCTAATATTTCAAGTGACATTCTTTAATTTTAAAATTCAGATGTAACGGATGCGGCGGTTTGTCTCATAGTCCGAAATGTCCTCGACGAGATGTTCCGAAAGACAGTTCGTGTCCCAAATGTGCTCGACTTTTAAAAACTCGACCACCACAACGTCAACAACGTGTATTATCTTTTTCAACCGGTGGAACTGTATAAACTTAAAAATTGTCATATTATTTTTCATAGGCAATTGCTGGTAATTAAAGACCCGGTAGTTGCCAAATGTGTATTTATTTACCAGACACCAATTTGAAAAAAAAAACAAGTTAGTAGTTCTTCGGTTACTAGCTGTTCTTTTTTTTCACCACAATTAGTAACCAGTTGTCTGACCTTTAATCGGTTGTTTATTTATTGTCTCTTTCATACGGTCATTCAATGGTTGAAAAACAGCAAAATGAGAATTTCAGACCCATCCAAAGCAGCCTTGAAAAATAATTTGTTTTTTGATCTTGTTTTTTTGTGGTCTACATTGGGGCGGTTCGAATTTTTATTTTTTTTTTATTTTTGATTGGCTGCGTGGAATAGAAAATACTTTTCATCTCATTTTTTTGCTTATTCTATGTGCCTCTGCAATTTTTCACTCTCCCGTTGAACCGATAATTTCCAACTCTGTGATTCACTTTTCATATTATTTATTCGAATGCTTGTCAATATTATATTTCTGAAAATGTAAAAATTAGAACAATTTTTTCGCTTTTCATTCATTTTTTCGTTTCTGGTTTGAAACCGTTTTTAGATGGTATTTTCTGAATATGAACGATGGCTAACCGATTTATTTTCCAGGATTGATCGAGTGAATTATGGGTAATATTCTGGTGAGTTTTTCTGTGTTCGTGTGTTTCGTTCAAAATATTCTGAAAGTGCATTCAAATTTTGAGAAATTAGAAACTTGAGTTTTGCCAATTCAGGAGAATATTGAGAATCACTAGTTGCTAACAAGAAGTGAAAAGTTCAACTTTCTCGAATTCTTCTCTCATTTTATCACAATTGACAGATTTAGAGAACTACTTCTTCTGTACCATGATATGTTCGTTTTTCAGTGGAGATTGTTGCAAGTAATTTTATGAAATTTCGATCATTAGAAGTCATTGAGCAAAGCAATATACAAGTTGTTGATCTCAGATAAGAGAGAACGCATCCCGAGAAATTTTTAACCTAGTATAGGAAAAAAATCTCCGAAGTTTAGGTAAAAAGGTTTCGGTCAAGTGTACTACGTGCAAACTGAGAGTAACATTTTCAAAATACGAAAGTTTTCGGTTGAAACTTCGTCAAGGATTCTACCATATTAGATGTAATGGTATTTCAATTCAAGCGAACTTTATTAAAGAAAATTCTAAAGGTTTTAAAATTTACAGAAATCGGGATTGGCTATAAGTTGAACCTCTTGAATGTTTCCATGTCTTGCTTTCCAAAAATCACACTCATTAATATTTTCTTTTCAAATTTATTTGTCACGTGAAAATTCGAATTCCACTCAGTAACTTTCATTTCGAACTAATCAATTTTCAAACCACATTTTAATTTCTTCCAATGTTCGAAGCCCTGAATTGGCAAATACTTGTTAGTATACAAAAATACTTTTAAAAAATTCAAGATCTAAGATTTGAATGTAACAGAGTCAATCAACGATTGCGGAATGCTCATTCACCGCCATCTGGGCGTCATTGGTTTTACTTTTTGTAATCAAATTTATTGTTAAAAAGGTCCTGTGTGTAGTCCTATACGTTGTTTTTGTCAACAATCTGGTTTATTTTTAGCCATGGGGTATTCATGTTCAATATCGGGAAGCGATTCGTCGGAATAGTGCCAAACGACTAGAAGGAATCAACAAGTTCAAGAACCTTATCCAGTTTGACAAATTGATAAAAGATCCGAGGTAGAAAATTTTTTTTCTCTAAAACTTTCAAAAAAATACATTTTCAGAATAAAAGTGGCAAAAGATACTGTGGAGAATCTTGAAAAGTCATTCAATCAAATTGTCAAATATCCACTATTGGACTTGAGAGGTTAGCGTTTTTAAAACTTCATTTTCAAAAAAGTATCATGATTTCAGATCGTCTACAAAAAGGCGAACTAAACGCATATACAGTTCTTTGTGCGTATGTTTACAAAGCTTTTAATGTGAACAACGAGATCAATTGTATAACTGAAGTGGTCAAGAAGGCTTTTGAATATGCAACCGATATTGATGTTAAATACGAAAACAGTGAGGTAAAACCACCACTTTATGGATTGCCATTCAGTGTCAAATCTAACTTCAATGTAGGTCCAATTTTCATCAGAAGAAAAATTAATTTGTGTTTTCAGATGAAAGATTATGACTGTACTGTTGGAGTCGCAAAGTTGCTGGATCAACCAAAAGACGAAGATTGTCCATTTGTCACTCATCTCATGAATCTCGGAGCTGTAAGTATTCATAATAACACCATTTAACCTAAAATCATATTAAAAATTGAAGATTCCTTTCGTCCTCACGAATGTGCCACAAGGATTGCTCTCATTTGTTTGTTCGAATACGGTTTATGGAACAACTAAGAATCCTCTGAAAAAAGATCGAGTTCCTGGAGGTTCTTCTGGAGGTGAAGCTGCTCTTTGTGCCGGTGGCGGGTCAGCTTTCGGAACTGGAAGTGATTTGGCTGGAAGTTTGAGAATTCCAGCTTCGATGTGCGGATTGACAACAATTAAACCAACACAAGGTGCGTTTGTAATCTCTAATAAAGAATAACAGAACAATTTTCAGATCGTTTTGTAGTGACTCTGACTCATGGTGGTGTTCCCGGACGTGGTCGACTCGGACTCAGTTTCGGATTCTTCACAAAAACAGTAGCAGAGCAGCGATTCCTTCTAGAACATATTGTTGGAACTGAAGCATATCGAGAACTCCTTCCACAAAATCCACCCGCGGTGCTGAATTTCAACAAAATTGAGTCGAATAAGAGATTAAAAATCGCATATTTTGATGATGATGGATTTTGTGCACCGGTTCCTTCGTGAGTGCGAATCTCAAACGTTTTTTTTAAATTAATGACGATATTATTACAGACATCGTAGAGCTGTGAATGACACCGTCTCGAGATTGGGAGCAGCTGGACATACAATGGTCGAATTCAAATTCCCAAAAGTGTCAGAAGCAGCAGAGTTGTTCTATAAAGTTAGTGTTTTTTATTCTCCTAAAGCAAATTTCATTTCATTCAGAATGTTATGCCTGATAATGGAGCATATATGATCTCAATGTTCGCCAATGAAGCCATTGACAAATATATGAGCACGTTCATCTGGCTTCTCAGAACTCCACTTTTCGTGCGCTGGATTATGTCTAAAGTTTTTTGGCTTTTCTCCCCACAATTGTCGTTGATGAGTGCTTCTTATATCAAGGATATCAATGATCTTCGTTATACCCAAGAATTGACAGATTTGTACCGACTGGAATTTATCAAATATTGGAAAAAGGAGGGATTTGATGCTCTTATTTGTCCAGCATTTATTGGTGAGTTATCATATTTTCAGAAATTCATAAAATATGACTTGCAGTGCCTTCTATGGGACATGAATATCCTTCTAAACTTTCAACTGCTGCTTTCGCTACTGGTTTCTTCAACATGATTGATTTC